>JAVGVS010000167.1:450286-665286 GCA_032718565.1 Distichodus sexfasciatus | reverse complement strand
TAGTTCTGTCTTTATGGTGATGATCCTTCCTGTAGTGCAGTCTCTTAAATTTTGAGCATTGCAGAACCTAATTTTAGACAGCATTTTTCAAGCACAATTTACAGTGTGGTCATATTCTTCTTATTTTTTTACGTAGTGAAACTTGTAAAAAATATTTTGTGTTTTCAGTGACCATAAATGCATTTTATTTAAACTGCCTATGAGTACTGACCCTATTCATCTTAAATCAAAGCATAATGACTCTAATTTTCTAGCATATTTTGTAATCCTGCTGTGGTCTGTGACAATGTTGAGGCTCAGGTCAGGTATTTTAATGGTGACTACACTGACATACAGAATACGTTTGCTGCTCTAAAATTCAGATATAAGGTGACTCATAATACACACCCAGGTTGAATGACATCCACAGTTTCCGATGGGGTTAATGTGAGGTCTTTGCACTCATCTTAAAGAACTGCTTCCCACGTACAATAACATGTTGAAAGTTGTCAGAGATCCTTATTTTGCTAAACTAATATCCAATAGCGAGAGCAATTCAGAGTTTCTGAATTATTGAAGCTATTCAGGAACATGAAACCAATTTCCAGTATTGTAGATGTTTTGCCAACCTCTCTGTTAGTTATTATAAAATAATACTTATTTTTGATCAGTCCTTGAGCATTGAAGCTCATGGTAGGTCTCTGAGCCAGTCTTGGTTTTTTCAACTCTAATATGGAATATCTAAATATTTGAATATATTATAATTTCATAATTACTCCTCATGCTTTAACTCACTTTTACCTCTATCAGTAGATTTGTCCCACACTGATTGTCTTCACACTATCCAAAACGCAGCTTCTAATCTTTTAACATGCTTAAATAAATGGTTTTAAATAACGCAATTTTATCTTCTCTTCACTGGTCCCTTGTGGAATACAGGATCCAGTTCAAAACTCTGGTAATGATTTACAGAGCCTTTTATAGTCAAGCCCCGCAATATATCACTGATGTTCTAATATTGCTAAATATTAGATCATTAACTGCTAAAGCACTTAGTCTTAAAGAAATGATACGTACAATCAAGTCCAATACATTTAGTAACTTTATTGATAATCTCCCCGATCTATCGTTCCTGACAGGAGAAATGTCCAATCCCACTGAATTTGAGAGCATTACAGATTATCTAGCATCTACGCTTTGTTCCACCTTAGATAAACTGCTCAAGTTAAAAATGAAGAAGAACAGAGAAAATAAAACAACCCCTTGGTATAATGACCACTTGCGTACCTTAAAACAAGAGACATGGGAACTGGTGGTGTTTGAATTAGCATGGAAAGATGCTATGGAAAGTTATTAAAAGGCTCTTAGAGCTGCTAAATCAGAATACCTCTCATTGCTAATTGAAAATAACAAAATCAATCCTAGATTTATTTAGTTAACATGGTGTGGAAGCTGACTAATAACCAGACTATTGCTCAAATGGTGGCAACATTATTTTCTAGTAATGACTTTATGATTTTTTTTGACCAGCCGCCTTATTTGAATCATTTACCCCGGCTGACCAGTCAGATCTAATGTCCTTAGACCATGTTCTAACAAGGCTACTCAAAGAGATGATTCCAGTAGTGATTAAACCTTTACTAGCTTAACTCCTCTATTAGCATTGGTCATCTACCCAAATCTCTTAAATTAGCAGTAATTATACCTTTGTTGAAGAAGTCCAACTTAAATCCTTTGGAAATGTTAAGTTATAGACCAATTTCTAATCTCCCATTTATCTCCAAAATAACAGAAAAAGTTATAGCCAGTTAACTAATCTCATTTTTGCAGGAAAGTCAGATTTATGAAAGATTTCAATCTAGGTTTAGAGCCAACCATAGCACAGAGACTGCTCTGCTGAAGGTAGTGCATGATCTTCTCTTATCTGCTGACAAGGGCTGTGCCTCACTCCTAGTGCTGCTTGATCTTAGTGCTGCTTTTGATACTTCAGGTCATACCATTCTCCAAGATAGGCTTGAACATGTTGTTGGTTTCAGGGGAGTGGCACTCTTCTGATTTGCATCCTACCTTTCAGACTGTTATCAGTATGTGAATATAAGTAGTGATTCCTCAGAACATGTCAATGTGAAATATGAAGTGCCACAAGGATCAGTTTTGGGTCCACTTGCTTTTGTTATGCATGCTACCTTTAGGCTCAGTTATTCGTAAGCCTTGAGTTAGTTTTCATTGTTTTGCGGACGATACACAATTATATATATAAGTTAAACCAGAAGACAGACAGCAGCTTCAGAAAATGAAATTGACATCAAAAAGTGGATGTCGGACAACTTCCTCCAGCTAAATCTAGACAAGACTGAGGTTCTTCTTACTGGCACTAAAGCCACCAGAAGTCAACTATCTGACATCATGATCAATCTTGATGGATTATCCATTGCACCAAGTAGTGTTGTTAAAAACCTTGTTGTTACTCTTGACTCCGAACTTTCATTTCATGTACATTAACACTGACACTCTAACATTAACATTGCACCGCCTTCTTTCAACTGCCAAGCTAAGGTTCATGCGTTTATTACCTCCAGGCTCGATTACTGTAATCTTTTATTAATAAGTCTTTTATTAATATTCAGAAGAACGTTTCCTTGGGGGGAAGAGCATTTGCTCATAAAGCACCACAGTTGTGAAATAAGCTTCCTATTAGCGTTCAGAGCTCAGAAACAATATCTGCTCTGAACGCTAATCAAGGCTTAAGACATACCTATTAAGTCAGTCTTTTGGATATTAAAGTCCCTTTTCTTAGGTAAAAATGAGATCTGGGGGTTCATGGTCATTTGAGATTAAAGTTTACTGGGAGAATTGGTGCTGTCATCCTGCCACTCTCACTGATCACTCAATTTTGTCAGTGGTGGTTTGGCATGTTGCCGAGACCCCTGGAAGCCCTCATGTATGTGCTACCTTTCAGCACTCCCTTTTTAGCCAGGCTGCTATGGTTACTTTAGCATTGCCGGAGGTTAGGTGTAGGGCACTAACTCTCTTTCTTCTTTTTTTCTGAGCTGATCCCAAGCTGAAGCTTTACCAACTGAACCCTCACCTGGACTCCATGGGGACCACATCATCTGGAACCACCTAGAACTTTTTCAGACCCTATGGACTTGAACCAAATTCTAATTTAATACTGAAGTATTTTAAGCTTAATTTTGCTGAGTGGATCTTGGCAAGCGGCCCCAGCAATGACTCGAGATTAAAAAGCGTCCCTCTGGCTGGAGCCATTCTTCCAGGGCCCACTTGATGGCCAGCAACTCAACCACCCTGACATGCTGGTGGTGTTCCTCCAGAGTGCAGGAGTAGATCAAGATGTCATCCAGACACACGAAAGCCCAACGACCCAGCATCTCCTGCAGCACATCGTTAATGAATAGTTGGAAGACTGCAGGCGCGTTGTATAGGTCGAAGGGCACCACCAGGCTCTCATAATGTCCCGTAGGTGTGATGACCGCCGTCTTCCATTCATCACCCTCCCTGATGCACACCAAGTTGTAGGTGTTCCAGAGGTCCAACTTCGTGAAGTAGGTGGCACTAGAGAGAGCATCCAGGGTGGTGTTGATGGGAGGAAGCGGGTGATGGTTCTTCACAGCGATTTTGTTGAGCCCCCGATAATCAACACAGGGATGGAGGCCACCGCCCTTCTTCACAAAAAAACCCTGCGGCAGCAGGCAAGGAGGAGGGCCTGATGATGCCTTGGCAAAGAGCGTTGTTGATGTACTCCTCCATCGCCTGGGTCTTGAGAAAGAGTAGAGTCGGCTGCAGGGTGGTATCATGCCTGGCAGGAGGTCGATGGCCAGGTCGTAGGAGTGGGGCGGCGGAAGCTGGACGGTGCGCTTCCTGCAAAAAACCTCTGCCAGGTCACGGTACGGAGCTGGAATGGCCTCTGTGTTGACATCGGGGCCCCGGACTCCATAGAGCAAGTCCCAGCTGAAACCCGCAGGCAAAGTTCAGAACAAGTCGGCCCTTATTTCAGAATCTGGCTCTGGTGCTAGGAAATGAGGGGGTCATGTTGCAACAGCCAGGGGTATCCAAGAATGATAGGAGGTGATGAGATGGAGGTGAGGAGGAACCAGATCTGCTCATGATGGTCATTGATGGTGAGGTGGAGGAGCTGACTTTGGTGAGTAATCGAGCTGGTGGATAGGGGCCGACCATCAACTGAGGTGATCTGAGTGGGCTGGGATAATGCCTCGAATTCCACCCTCAGTTGCTTGGCGTATGCCTGATCCATGAAGTTCCCCATGGCACTGGAGTTGAGGGAGGGGGAAATTCGGATCCGTTTGTGAGCAACCTGGAGGTGTACACTAACTGAGAACCAGGAAACAGTGATCTGGGTTGAGAGGAGGTGGAGCGGACCCAGTGAGCTGCTCTCGTGACTCAGAGGGTTGGACTATTTCCCGGACGGAGAGGTCAAACCACTCGGTGGTGTTGAGGAGAGCTGCAGTAGGTGCAGAGGCCCTCCTGGTAACATCGTTCCCTCTCCACTGCGGTTAAGCAGGCATGCCCTAACTGCATGGCTCCCCAGCACGAAGGAAGGAGCCACGACAGGAAGTGGAGAACCAACAGGTCCAGAAGCAGCTGCAGGAGTGGAGTGGTGATACTCCGGTGCTGGGGAAGGGTAGAGAAGGTCGTCTGACGTGGAGTGGGATGAGGATGAGTAGAGGAGGCTGGCGGCAGGGTACGGGGAGCTGGCCTCGGACAGGAGACAAGGCGTTGGTCGATGTGCAAGGTGAGTTGGATTAGTCCCTCCAGCGTGGCTGGGAGCTCCCATCCAGTGAGTTTGTCCTTAATACGGGAAGCCAGCCCCTTGTAATAGGCCATCCGGAGTGCGGCGTCCCCCCAGGAGGTCTGGACAGCGAGGGTACAGAAATCCGCAGTGTAGCGGCTCACGCAGGCAGTGCCCTGCCGCAGATGGTAAAGCCTCGAGTCAGTCACCACCTCGCTGTCAGGATGTTCGAAGGTGAGGCAGAGCTGGCAGGAGAATTCGGGGTAAAAGTGAGCGACATCTGAATTTGTACGCAGCACAGCTGTGGCCCACTCTGCTGCCTGCCCGGAAAGCAGGGAGAGGAGAAGTGCGATGCGCTGGTGGTCTGTCGAGTATCTGATGGAATGGAACTCAAACACAAATTTCAGTGCAGCAAGAAAAATGTCACACTTCCCATCTATTTAATTCCATTTTTCCAGTAATGCCTCATGGGCTTTGGGAGGGGTAGAATGGGCTGCCGTGACGGAGTTGCTCGATCTCCGCCATCTGACTCGCAACTACGTCCTAGAGGCGAACAAATCCGCTGGGTTAACAGCTCTGGGCTCTGTCATTCTGTCAGTGATCTGATGAGGATATAATAGAAAGCCAGATGTTCACAATCTGCCAGCGGCCGGGTTAGGCGGCAGACAGACTGTTAAATGATTCGGACAGGGATCTGGTTAGGATATGAACCGAACGCCAACTTTTCACAGTTCGCCAGTGATCTGGTTAGGATGTAGCAGATAGCTACTTTGTTAGCCATTAGCCCGTGTAGCGTGGTAGTTAACCCAAACGATGAATATTGAAGCTGAGATTTTGTCAACCCCGGCTGGGTCACCTGGGACCATAGGGACATCACTTATGTTGCATCCCAGTGCATCCTAGAGATGTTTTTACAACCTAAGTCTTAAGAATTTCAAGCCTTATTAAGGTTAACAGTCCTCTACTGCTATTTTCTTTTTGTTTATTATTATACATATTTATGTTACAAATACATTTGATCGTCATTAAAATTTGTTTTTTACGAATAAATATTACTCACGTAATTATTATGTGTCTATTGTAAGCTTTTGCAATAGAATCCTACTGCTCATTGTTTTAAAAGAGAAATAGATCTACATACATTCCCCTCATTCTTACCATTGTTCTGGCCTCTGTCTATGTCCACAGGAGGCATCAGCACTTTCCGGCAGAGCCATGAGGATCTGTGTGAGGATTATCTTCAGCTGCTGGAAGGGCAAGATGCTGGCGCTGCTTTCAGCATGTCAGGAGTTCTACCTCATTCTTTGCCCTCCACCCCTGACGCTGAAAATGCAGAGCTGACACCCATCTTACCTTTTCTTTACCTGGGCAATGAACGCAATGCAGAGGATCTTGATCAAATGCAGAAGATGAACATTGGCTACATCCTCAACGTCACCACTCATCTTCCCCTCTATCACTATAATCTAGGCTTCTTCAAGTACAAGCGCTTACCAGCCACTGACAGCAACAAGCAGAACCTGCGTCAGTACTTCGAAGAAGCATTTGAGTTTATAGGTATGCAACCTGGACATAGATTTCAAATGGTCGTCATTCATTTTATTTCATTCGAACACTGTATACTTGTATTCAGATTTTTGTAGTTTGTAATTGTGGCTGTGCGTTTTTATGTCAATAGAACATATTTAGCTCATTAATAATACAGCACAGTACTGTATCTAAAAGGCTTTAGGCTGTGAAGGTGTAAAAGCTCAACATATTGTACATGTTGGCCTTATCACATGTTTATCATATGAAATTAATCCTCTTCCCAAACATTCTCTTTACACAAATATGCTATGCATTATAGCAATACCCAGATTGGTGTTATAATAGACTAGTGGTATGAAAAAAGTTATGATTTCAAGAATTTTAGCC
Source organism: Distichodus sexfasciatus (assembly GCA_032718565.1). Lineage (NCBI taxonomy): Eukaryota > Metazoa > Chordata > Actinopteri > Characiformes > Distichodontidae > Distichodus > Distichodus sexfasciatus. The sequence goes on along the minus strand of JAVGVS010000167.1, from coordinate 658,622 downwards.
AACCTCCAGCACTGACACAATTTAGCTCTTGAGTAATGCTCTTAACCCTAAGTTGGCCAATGGAAACTATTCCTGTAATTGGCAAATGTAAGTTGCTCTGGATAAGAGCCAGTGCTGAATGTCCTAAATGTAAACGTCAATTGTTTTTCCACCGCAGTAATTCTTCAGTGCTTTCTGTTTTCAACAGAAGAGGCTCACCAGTCAAGCAAAGGGCTACTCATTCACTGTCAGGCCGGCGTGTCACGCTCTGCCACCATCGTCATTGCATACCTGATGAAACATACTTGGATGACTATGGCAGATGCTTATAAGTTTGTCAAAATGCGACGGCCCATCATATCACCCAATCTCAACTTCATGGGCCAGCTCCTTGAGTTTGAGGACGATCTTAACAAAGGCATCACTCCTCGCATACTCACACCCAGGCTTATTGGAGTGGAGACTTTGGTGTAGGATGTTTTTGTCTCCAGAGTATCAGATAGGGATTCTTTTAGGATTAATTGTCACCAGGCTTGAAATCCAAAACCCTGTGTTTCTTGCCCTGGTTGTTGTAAAAGGGAATTGCCTCTAATCGAGTGTATTCCATTTTCTGACTTGGCTGGTGTGAGGTTTTTTTGGGAACACACACTAATCCTTGAAGAACAGAAACTGTTCTATGTCTATATTGTACCTCTCAGCTGGCTGGCTAAGTTCTAAACAGAATTTGGCCTTTGCTTGTCAGGAAAGATGAAGACTTGTTCAGGCTGTTAATGTTCTTGTTCTAATTTTATACAGGAGTTGAATATAATTGGCCTTGAGTGTCTTCACTGTGCAATAATTTCTGAGTGGAATGCAATGAAGTTTTATCTGTATATATTGGTTAAGGGGAAAGCTTTAACAGCTCTGTATTAGTTAAACATAATACATGTTTAATTGATTTTCAGTTCACTTAACCATGATGCCATATTCCTTCACAAAAGCACTTACCAGTCAAATTATTTTGATTTTTGAATGTTGGCAATAAACTTTTGCTACATTATCTGTATACAAATTGTGAAATCATTTTGTATTTTCCATTTTATTTAAACACGTTTTTGTAAAAACTAGGAAGTCTGTGAGCCTGTTACATTTACTTGATGTACATATATTTAATTTTTCCCCAAAACAGACATCCATACATCCATAACACAAGTTAGTGCTTAATATATTTTTAAGGTATGTAAGGTACTGTACAGCTGTATTGAGTATTGCATGTTTTGTCATTAATAAGAACTTAGATTATTTGGCATTACATAATTGCCATATTTGCTTACTGTCTTTTTGCATTCAACTATTTTTCTTTTCCTTGTTAAGTGTGTGTTATTGCCCTGCGGTGTTTTGGCGCCTCCCTGCCTTGCGCCCATAGTTTTCGGTATAGGCTCCGGTCCCCTGTGGCCCTAATTGGGATTAAGAGGTTTGGGTAATGAATTAATGAATGAAAGTGTGAGTTATACTGTAGTTTGTTATTTCTGCTCCATTGAGCTACTACAAACACACTTGAAATACTCTGAAAACCTCAAGCTGAATAAACCAATTATAAAATAAGCATGATGCACAGGTTGGGATTGTGGAGAAACTATACTTTTCACAATAGCTCTATAATACCTAATTTAAGCAACACACATTTTTAATCTGATGGTGACAATAGTGCCTATATTGATGCCTTAATTCATCACATGCTTTTTGTTCTTTAGAGCTGAGGCAATTGCACTGGTTTTGACTGTATGATACTCCATCTGCAGTGCATGTTCAGTTCATTTAATTTAAAGTGATGAATTTACAGCAATAGATTTAAGAGTTGACTTTGAAAAACATACAAAGGCAACCTGCATTTTTACACTCCAAAATGTTATTATATAATACCTTATAATGCATTTAAACTGCACAACTTCTGCACAAGTTTTCTCGAAAAACCAATGCTAGATATAGAACTGTTGATGTTATTCAAATATATGATTTTTGGCCAAGAAAAAAAAACATTATTTTGATTTAATTTCACTAATATTGTTTGTTCTAACATACAGAAGTGACAAAGGAGCACTATAAATGTTTCTAGTCTTTTTTTTTCGCATCGATTTTACTTCTCTTGTGAACAGGTATATGCAAAGGACACTGATTATATTATAATGTGTACAGCTTCTGAGTTTTTCTGCAAGATGTAAATTTCATCAGAAAAAAATGTTGTAGATGTAACTGGTTTGCTATCTGCCTTTTTGATATATTCTAAATGTATAAACCCAAATCAGAAAAATTTGGGACAGAATGGAAAACGCAAATAAAAAAAGAAAGTAGTGATTTCTAAATTTACTTTGACTTGTATTTCATTGCATTCATTGTATTTCATGAACACAAAATATTTCATGTTTTGTCTGGTCAACTTCATTTCATTTGTAAATATACATCCTTTCCTGTCATTCAGACCTGCAACACATTCAAAAAAGATTGGGACAGGAGCAATTTAGGGCTAGTAATGAGGTAAATTTGTTAAATAATGATGTGATTTGAAACAGGTGATGTCAACAGGTGATTGTATTTATGATTTGGTACAAAAGCAGCATCCAAGAAAGGTCTAGGCCTTTAGGAGCAAAGATGGGCCGAGGATCACCAGTTTGCCAACAAATACGTGAGAAAATTATTGAAATGTTTAAAAACAATGTTCCTCAAAGAAAGATAGGAGGAGATTTGGATATTTCCCCTTCAACAGTGCATAACATAATTAAAAGATTCAAGGAATCTGGAAGAATGTCAGTGCGTAAAGGACAACCGTGATCTCTGATCCCTCAGGCGGCACTGCATCAAGAATTGTCATTCATCTATAAGCGATATCATCACATGGGCTCAGGACTACTTTGGCAAACCTTTGTCAAGTACCACAATGTAGTTACATCCACAAATGCCAGTTAAAACTGTACTGTGCCAAAAGGAAGCCCTATGTTAACAGTGTCCAGAAGCGCCGTCGACTTCTCTGGGCTCGGAGGCATCTGGGATGGACCATCACACAGTGGAAACGTGTACTGTGGTCAGACGACTCAGTATTTCAGATATTTTTTGGGAGAAATGGACGCCATGTGCTCCGGACCAAAGAAGAAAAGGATCATCCAGACTGTCACCAGCAACAAGTCCAAAAGCCAGGGTCTGTCATGGTATGGGGTTGTGTCAGTGCCCTTGGCAAAGGTAACTTGCACTTCTGTGATGGCACCATTAATGCTGAAAAGTACATAGAGATTTTGGAGCACAATATGCTGCCTTCAAGAAGACATCTTTTCCAGGGAAACCCATACATATTTCAACAAGACCATGCAAAACCACATTCTGCACACATTACAAAGTCCTGGCTGCGGAGGAAGAGGGTATGGGTACTTGACTGGCCTGCCTGCAGTCCCGACCTGTCTCCAATAGAGAATGTGTGGCGCATTTTGAAGCGCAAAATGCGACAATGAAGACCCCGTACTGTTGCCCACCTTAAGACTTGTTTGCAGGAACAATGGGACAAAATTACACCTGAAACACTTCATCACTTGGTGTCTTCAGTCCCTAAATGTCTTAAGTGTTGTGAAAAGGAATGGCAACATTACAAAGTGGTAAATGCTTTACTGTTCCAACTTTTTTTGAAATGTGTTGCAAGAACCAAAATTGGAATACGTGTTTATTTTGAAAAAGCAATAAAATTCACGAGGAACACATTAAATAATGTGCTGTTGTATTGTTTTCAATGTAATACAGGTCAAAGATAATTTAACAAAGTACTGTTTTCAGTTTGATTTTAATTTAACATACCGTCCCAACTTTTTCTGATTTGGGGTTGTAATTTAAGCCATTTTATATGACTTAATTAAAGTGCAAAATATATACTGTAGCTTTATTCCATATTACACATGTACATGTTTTAGTGTGCTTCTAGACAGATGTATGTTCTGACATATATAGTTCTGCACTGACTCCAAAAAGAAGAAAGAATAAAAACGGATATGTTAATTTATTTCGCATAAAGGTGCTATTATGATGGGAGTCTTTCACATGCTCTTCTCTGGTGTGAGATTGCCCATCCCAATGAATCTACACCAATTTCCCTTAATGTCAAAGGTTACAATGCGTCATTTTAAAATGTGGGTTTGCAAATAAAAGAAGATGGGTTTAGGTGTATCTAAGTTGTCTCTTAATGTATTGTTGTGTGCAGCATGCTGAGACCAGTAGAAAATATAGTAGGGTCACATACTCCATAATCAGTTGTGAAAATCTTAGTCACCAACAAAAATCAGTGTAGGATTATTTAGCGTCTGATGCAGAACATTATACTAGCTTGACTTACTGCCTTACTCTCTCTTTCTCTTGTGTAGCTGTCATGTGATGGTCAAATTCTCTCCATAGGAGCACAGCTTAAAATATTTTTTTGTGTTGTCTCTTATTAGGGCTGCCCCAGTAGTCCTTCGCTATCAACACTCAGCAATCTCAAAGAACCAGAATAGCCCTAATCTTAGCACGGTTGTGGGCATTGTTGAACCTTGCTTCGTGGACATATTAAGCAAGGAAGCCACTGAAAACAGACCAGAGGCTTTAGACAGTGGGCCCCGGCACACATAGCTAATGAATGTTTAAACAGGGTTAACAATGTCTTTCCACTTTATCACAAATTATATACATATTGTATAGGCAAGCAAACTCTTTTTTTCTTTTTCTACCTCTAGTCTATTTATATATGCATATTCTATGTGCCTTCTTTGTTCTTTGTACTCTGTAAAAACTGGAGCCACAGCATATATTCTCTATATACATGTATATCGCTGAGATGACAAAGTTTACTTTGACTTTGAGATCCAGACATAATCCAGAGGTTTCCAATAGACTCCTCTCAATGATCAGACAGCTTCTTTCTGTTCTTTATGTTATTACTTATTTCAAGTTCAGCAGTTAACCATTAGTTAGCTCATGGATGAGTTTCATGGGCCTATAAAATTTTGTAGATGTTTTAGTCCTGTACAATATCCTCAGGGATAATATTAGCAATAAGAACTTCTTGAAAGTGAAGTATACAATCACACATATTGGCTGTGTTTCATGTCTGATGCCATGTGTTTCAACTGTGTGGGACAGTTGGTCAATCATACAAAACCATACAATGTCACCAACAGCAATCAGTTTCTGTCATATGTGTGCAAAATATTCCGTAAGAACAAGTTGCACCAGTTGACTCTTAAAGCTCCAAAACTCAGCATTTCTGCATGCATAGTTTTGTGAATTTTATAATGGTAGCAGATAAAGCCAGTGTCCTAACATACTCACTTTGAGCTGCTTGTTTGGGTTGGAAAGTGTTGGACATGACATATCAGATAGAGTACAAACTTCCTGGTTTGTTATTCTTGCATCAATTGCACACTTTATTACTACTATGCAGTCTTTTCTGAATATATCTGTAACTGAGCACAGACTCCATTCCAAGATTTAATTAATATGACATGGCCAAGTATAGTTACTGCTTGTATTTCATTTGAGCATGTCAGTGTTGCTTCCTCCAGTGTTGTGTCCAGTGTGTATAAAAAGAGTTCTGCTTCACCCCAACCCCCGTCCGTCCCTCTTTCTTCATTAATGTTTTATTACGTTCTTTACATTTATTCATTTGAGGTAAAAATAAGAGAAGCCGCTGAACAATTACTATGGTTAAATCGCAACTGGATGATCTCACTCCCTCTTCTATTCTTTTCCCCCCCATCTCTTTTTTCTTTTTAGATCTAGCTTTTCTTCATTGCCTCACCATGAGATGAGCTTTAAAAAGCATTATTACCACAACCGTTTTAACATTGTTTCCTCTGGCCCTCTGTCTTCATTTTGACCTGTTTGTTTGGTGATCTCTGTTTTTTAATCATGGCAAAAAAAAGTCGAATCTCATTCCCTCCCTTTCCTTTAGATGTAGCTTCTCTGTTGCCATCCTCAAATCAACACAACTATTGGCTGGGGCTGTGCGATATAATCAAAAACTCATCCTGATATAAGTCATCATGCATCCCAGTAATGATATATCACAATATAGTACTTTCATTGTCTCAACAATGTGTGTTCTGTTGCCCACCCTCCTGGATCTGCCTTTTAAGGCAGCTCCACAGCTTGATGAGGCCAACAAGACCACATTGTCTGCAAAAAGCAAACATGTAGTCCTGAGGTCCCCAAACCAAACCACCTAGGCTGCGCCCAGAAATTCTGTGCATAAAAACTGTGAACAAAATCCCTGGCAGAGGCCAATATCTGCAGAGAACAGGTCTTCTTTTTATACCATTGCAATAAGGAACTCCACATATTTTGCAGAAATCTTCCAGCACCTTAAATGGACCATCCAGTGTTGCATGGCACTGAACTGAGAAAAAAATACTTTAGAATTTAATTTACTGTATTTTACCCCAATCCAGATGTTTCTCCTTGTGAGCTGTAGCTAGGGTGGTCAAAATACAGAATTCTTCTGCAAACCTGTTTGCTGCTTAACAATAATTTTTTAGAGCTACACTTATTAAAAGCAACTGGAAGCATGATGATTAGGAATTTGGCCCTTTTATCGGAAGTTTGCCGGTTCAAGTGCTGGACCGGTAAAGGTGCCTCTGAGGTACTTATGAGTAAGGTACTGCTCCCTTGGCGCTGCCAAAAGCTGCCCACTCCTTTATGGATGAGTCAAATACAGAGGTCATATTTTGTTGTTGTGCATTGTGCTGTGGTGTGTTCACAATGACAGATAATCACTTCACTTTAAAATATTCATTTGTTGAAACGTTCCTTTACTCCTTCTACTCCATTATCTGACCAAATTTGTTTGTGCTCTGAAGAACACACAAAATAAGTTTATAGTCTCTTGTCAGTTTTCATGAAATAGCAGTTGTTGACATGCTTTTTTTCAAGGCGTTGCACTATTTTATACTTTTCAGCCTCTGAGTTTTTTTAATCTTCATATTACGTGAGAATACTCTTTTTAAGCAGATTTCATTTTATGAAGGTTGACTAACCAACTAATTAACAAACCTATATAGTCTTTATGCCAGTTAGCCACAATGAAATGAAAAATAAAATAAAATTTATAAACTAAAAAGGTCATGTCACATGGTGGCACTGTGTGGCCGCTCAGGCAGAAGTTCAAGCGGGTACTGTGCCCTTTCATTAGGGGGGCCGTGACAGGTGATGAGGGTTAGGTTGCTTGCTTTTGGATCAAGAGGTCATGGGTTTGAATCCTTGAAGCTCTGCATAAGAGCATCTGCTGAATGCCATAAATGTAAAAAAAAATTTTTTTTTAATGAAATCAACCCTCCTCCAAGGCTGATCTCACTCAGACTAAATTGGTGTCTGGGTCTGAATAGGTCTTCCTTGAATGTCCATAGATTTCTGTGGACAATCGTTGATTGGCCAATAGAACTTCTGGAAGTGGTAAATCACCCATCACTTCCCACCATTTTTTATTATTTCTTACATTTATATACACACTGTCATCAACAACATTTTGGACGATTCCCCTTCCTCTTATAACCCATGCTTTCCTTCTCATCTTGAGCTTCACTTAGCTTATGGTGCCTTGAATGCAATGATGATGTTTCTCCTCCTCATCTTTCTTTGTTGTCTCCTAGCTGTCCTTTCAGCCTCCTGTAATTGGGTATCTAAGCACAGCTTTCGTCAGGTGTTGCTGTCAGCAGCCATGTACTCCTTGTCCCCAGGCTTGATTTTGCACATCTTTAGTGCTGCTTTCAGCTGGTCTTTGTACTCTCCAACAGTGTGTTGGCCTTGGTGTAATTGGCCAAACAGCACCCATGTTTCCTCCAGGGAAAGCACACTTTCATGTGGACTTTGGACATGATCACACAATGGTCTATCCAGCACTCTGCACCTCTCATGGCATGGGTTATGAGAACATCTCTGTTGAGATAATTAACCTTATACCATTTGAGTTGGCCTGACCAATCCCATGCTTGACAAGTACCTCTGTCAGGGATCTGATGAAAATGTGACATAAATAACAGACGCTAACAATCTTTCAGTGGCCGGGTTAGGCAGCAATCGGAATGCTTTGCGATTCGGACAGTGATCTGGTTAGGATATGAACCGAATGCCCCCTTTCACAATTCAGTGATTCGGACAGTGATCTGGTTAGGATATAGTGAATTGCTACTCATTGGTCATTAGCCCTTGTAGCATGGTGATTAACCCAAATGCGGCTGAGAATGCGAGTAGGTAGGATTGCCATCCGAGTTGATATAAGAACTATCTTACGTGAAGAGCAAGGATTACCACAATAATCCACGTTCTAATGACACACACTCTAACAAAGAGATGAACCCAATAACTGAGAGTACTCACAGTTGTTGCTGATGGAATTGGAGAGAGGGCCAGGTTGACTCAATGGCAGAGCGGTGAGCTGCGAGGAAGTAATTCCTTTTATACTCTTTGACCCACGGCCGGCATTTCCGGTTCCATTATCAGCCACGGGAGGCAGTGCACATGACAACCTCATTCCTTTTCTTGCTATTCTGCCCCAAATAAGTGTTGAAGTCCCTGAGCTAGAGGATCTTATAGTTCATGGGAATCCTGTGGAGAGCTTCATATAATGAGTGATAGCAGTCCTTAGTCTCACTGTCTTGCTGTCAGAGGGCAGGGTTGGAGCATGTCCACTGAGAATTGTGGCAAAGCAATTCTTCACCAGGGGAATACAGAGGGTCATTAGCTTCACTGATGTCAACAGGTGTTTCTGTGAGTCTTGGCAGCAGTGTGCACTTGATGGCCAGTCCCACACTATGCAGATGTTGTCCACTTGGGGGGTAGCCCTTCCAGAAAAAAGTGTAGCCAATCACTTCCTCTCTTAGTGACTCTTCATCAAGGAACCTGGTTTTACTCAGAGGTGCAATGTGAATGTCATAGCGACTCAGCTCACCTTTTCTAGGCCTAGGCCCTCAGATTGAGGTGAACAGTGCAGTCCCTAAAAAAGGGCTACTCAGTCACACAGGGGTCTGCCAGTCTGTCCCAGCTGATGGTGATTAATACCAATGTGCCCCTGAGATGCAGGGCTCTGCGTAAGAGCTTCCAGTCCATTCAGACCTGTTTCCATTTCCAGAGACCCCATTGCAACCCCACTTAAACTAGATGTAGGTCAAGGTAATATTCACCATGGTCAGAGGTCAAAACCTGCACAAAGAAATTTTTAATGTGCCATAAGGGGTGTGTTATCCCCAAGTATCTTCACCATGATGTGGTAATCTTGATTGTATCAGTGGGCCCAAGACAACCAGTCCCTCATTGTGGCTGCAGGAGGCTGCCAGGTTCTTGCTCTGTTTAGGCCTGCCTATTGTGCATCACCAGCACATTGCCTTGTGGTCAGGGTGTTCTGGCAGGAAGAGATTTATGGACTCAGCTCCTCTTTTCACCCCCATATGGGGCTAGTCAGTGGTGGTAGCTAAAAGAAGAAAGTTGCAAGCAGAAAGCAACATGCACTCACTGTAAGCAGTTCTACACTACTGCACTAGATGCTTCACATATGCCCTAAATTGGAATCTGAAGTTGGCCCACCCTTTGCAGCTTTGACAGCTTCAGCTCTTCTGGGAAGAGATTTGACCCTTCTTCCAGGAGAGCATTTGTCTCACAGTCTCCGCTCTAATTTATCCCAAAGGTGTTCTATTAGGTTGAGGTCATTATACAGGGGCATTATAAACACACACACATTCATCTTAATCAAGGATCTGGCCACTGCATCATGAGCTTCATTGTGAGTCTTCTGAGTCACCAGTGTGGGCACCTACAAGTGCAGCAGTATTGTACAATGAATCTGGCTTCCACATCATTTTTAGCTTCCAGGTGTAACAGCAGGCAGGTGAACCCAAATGCAAAGTCGACAGAACCAGGACCAGAACCAGAACCAGGCACAGGATTAAATTCAGGAAAAAACGAGAGTTTATTCAAGCAAAGGTCAAAACCAGAAAACACAGTCCACGGAGCAAACAAGTCCAAATCACCAGAAGCAGAGGAGTAATCCAAAAACAGAAAGCAAGGGGCATCATGTAGCACAAGCCATCACAATACTTCGCAGGGTATTGTTGAAAATGCAAGTTCTTAAATACCGGTGATGTGGCTGTGATTGGTTTAGAATTCTGGTGATGCTGATCTGGTGAACTGAGGTTGTTGTGAAAGTCTGGAACTGGAGCCCTGGTCAGGTGACCCTTCTAGTGAGGTGGGTTCCTCCCTTGGTCTGGGCCAGGGTCTCACACCAGGGTGTTTTCAGCTTCTTTTTTGAGTTAATCAAAACTCTCAGCTCTTCTTCAGACCTTATATTCAGTCCTTATAATATAATACTTTTCAAGGTCATCTTGTTTTGAGATTGTGGTAGTCTAATTATAGTATGTGTCTGTGTGTGACTCCAACTCAACACCCCAACAGTATGCTTGCCCATGGACCAATAGCGAGTGAGCTCAAATCCTACCTCCAGGATTACTTTCATTATGTCTCTGAGGAAACCCTTAAACTCAAGCTGCTCCAGGAAGACTGTCCCTGTAATTGGGAAGTTGCAATTTGCTCTGGCTAAGAGTGTCTGCTAAAGACCATAAATGTGAGTTTATTCTGCTTATTTTCTCAGAAAATCTTTTCTTTTGTTGCCTGATCTCCTGGTTTTCATTGTCCTGTTGTTTTTAAGATGAAGTAAAAAGATATTGATACAGCTACTCTGATATTTCAAGTGGATTCCACTCACTGACTAGACAGTTTCCTTGCTTTCCTCCTATTTGTTCCTTTTTATTCCAAGTTCAGCAGTTAGCCAGTTAGTTAGTCAGTGAATAGATTTGTAATTCATAATTGCATTCCCCATTTAAAATACACCATTACACTGGTACACCAATACACTACAGTATATTGCCAAAAGTATTGGGAGACCAGCCTTTACACGCACATGAACTTTAATGAGATCCTATTCTTAATCCATAGGCTTTAATCTGAAGTTGGCCAGCCCTTTGCAGCTTTGACAGCTTCAACTGTTCGGGGAAGTGATTTGACAATTCTTCCAGGAGAGCATTTGTCTCGCAGTCTCCGCTCTAATTTATCCCAAAGGTGTTCTATTGGGTTGAGGTCAGGACTCTGTGCAGGCCAGTCAAGTTCCTTCACACCAAATTCACACAGTCATGTCTTTATGGACCTTGCTTTGTGCAATTTCAATTCAATTCAAATTTATTTATATAGCGCTCTTAACAACAGTCATTGTCACAAAGCACTTTACATATAACCGGCGTAAACCCCCCAACAAGCAAGCCTGAGGCAACAGTGGCAAGGAAAAACTCGCTCTAATAGGAAGAAACCTTGAGAGGAACCAAGACTCGGAGGGGGACACCATCCTCCTCTGGGCGACCGGGTGCACGAACATTTAATGTACAACAAGCAATAGTTCAAGATGAGTTGTTAGTTATTTAAATAAGCAAAGTTACAAAAATAGTTCAAGGGATATTTCGAATCCCGGGTTGTTGATGGGCCACTTGCAGGACCCTCTCAGCAACATTAAGCTGAAATTAGTTCTGTATTGTGCTGCTAAGTCAGTAGACGTCCATAGGGTCCAATCCCAGTTGGTTTCATGATGATGTCCCCATGGAGTCCTGGTGCGGGTTCAGTGGGTCAGGATCAGCTCGGGAGGGTTGACAAGGTCAAGCGTCAGCTCAGGACGTCTCCGGGACTCCTGGTGAGTTCGGTTGATCAGCGTCAGCTTGGTAGGGTCGAGATGGTCAGTGTCAGCTCGGGGCATCTCCAAAGAGTCCCGGTGAGGGTTCAGTCAGCCAAGCGCCATCCCAGGATCAGCTCGGGAACAACTCGGAAAAAGAAGAAGAGAGAGGAGAAAGTTAAGTGCCCTAACTTAACTTAACAAACTTGAGCGATCAGCAGAGTGGTAGGATGACAGCACCAATCCCCCCTTTCACCTTTAATCTCAAATGACCATGAACCCCCAGATCTTGCCTTTAACTAAGAAAAAGGGATTTTAATAACCAAAAGACTGACTAAACAGGTAAGTCTTAAGCCTTGACTTAAAAGCAGAGATTGTTTCTGAGCTCCGAACACTAACGGGTAGTTTATTCCACAATTGTGGCGCTTTATGAGCAAATGCTCTTCCCCCCACGGTAACGTTTTTTATTCTAGGTATTACTAAAAGATCTGCGTCTTGCGATCGAAGCGTACGCACCGGATTGTAAGTGCAAATGAGGTCACTCACATACTGCGGTGCAAGACCATTTAGAGCTTTATAGGTCAAGAGAAGTACTTTATAGTCGACACGAAATTTTACTGGTAGCCAGTGGAGTGAGGATAGAATTGGGGTGATATGATCATATTTTTTAGTTTTAGTGAGGACTCTGGCTGCTGCATTCTGAACTAGCTGGAGTTTATTTAACAACCTATTTGGACAACCGGAGAATAAGACATTGCAGTAATCGAGTCTTGAGGTAATAAATGCATGAACTAGTTTCTCTGCATCTTGAAAGGATAGCACGTTTCTTAGTTTAGCAATATTACGGAGTTGAAAGAAGGCGGTGCGACTAGTTAGAAGCATGTACATCAAATGAAAGATTGGAGTCTAAAGTAACACCAAGGTTTTTAGCAACATTACTTGGTACAATGGATAATTCATCAAGACTGACCGTGATGTCAGATAGCTGACTTCTGGTGGCGTTAGTGCCAGTAAGAAGGACCTCAGTCTTGTCCAGATTTAGCTGGAGGAAGTTGTCCGACATCCACTTTTTTATGTCACATAAGCATTTTTCCATTTTCTGAAATTGCTGTCTGTCTTCTGGTGTAGCGGATATATATAACTGTGTATCGTCTGCAAAACAATGAAAGCTAATTCCATGCTTACGAATGACTGAGCCTAAAGGTAGCATGTACAGCGAGAACAGCAAGGGACCTAAAACCGATCCTTGTGGTACTCCATATTTCACCCTGACGTGCTCAGAGAAATCACCATTTACATTCACATACTGATAGCGGTCTAAAAGGTAGGATCTGAACCAAGAGAGGGCCACTCCCCTGATACCAACAACATGTTCAAGTCTATCTAGGAGAATGGCATGATCAACAGTATCAAAAGCAGCACTAAGATCAAGCAGCACTAGGAGCGAGGCATAGCCCTGATCAGCAGATAAGAGAAGATCATTCACTACCTTGTGCAGAGCAGTCTCTGTGCTGTGGTTGGCTCTAAACCCAGACTGAAACATTTCATAAATATGGTTTTCCTGCAAGAACGAGGTTAGCTGACTGGCAACAACTTTTTCTATTATTTTGGAGATAAATGGGAGATTAGATATTGGTCTATAGTTTAACATTACCAGGGGATCCAGGTTGGGCTTCTTCAGCAAAGGTTTAATCACTGCTAATTTAAGAGATTTGGGTAAATAACCAATGCTAATAGAGGAGTTAACTATTGCTAGTAGAGGTTTAATCACTACTGGAATCATCTCTTTGAGTAGCTTTGTTGGAACAGGATCTAACATGCAAGTAGATGAATTTGAGGAAAGGATTAAAGACGTTAGATCTGACTGGTAAACCGGAGTAAATGATTCAAATAAGATGGCTGCAGTATTAGTACTTGCCTTGTCAAGGCCAGCCACTGTAGTTACTTGAGATTTTAGAATATTCTGTCTAATTGAACAAATATTTTGGTCAAAAAAGTTCATAAATTCGCCACTAGAAAACAATGTTGGTACAGTTTGAGTAGTGGTCTGGCTATTAGTCAGCTTGGATACCATGTTAAATAGAAACCTAGGATTATTTTTGTTATTTTCAATTAGCAATGATATGTATTCTGATTTCGCAGCTCTAAGAGCCTTTTTATAGCTTCCCATAGCGTCTTTCCATGCCAATTCAAATACCACTAATCTAGTTTGCCGCCACTTACATTCTAGTTTCCGTGTCCCTTGTTTTAGGCTACGTAGGTGGTCATTATACCAAGGGGATGTTTTGTTTTCTCTGACCTTTTTAATTTTTAACGGAGCAATTTTATCTAAGGTGGAACGAAGCGTAGAAGTTAGATAGTCCGTATTACTCTCAAGTTCAGCAAGATTAGACATTTCCACTGTCAGGAACGACAGATCGGGGAGATTATTAATAAAGTTACTAGCTGTATCTGAAGTGATTGTACACTTGGAGCAGAAGCGAGTTGTAGTATTTGTGTTTTGACTAAAGTGAAAATCAAATGAAATGAGATGGTGGTCAGAAATAATACTCGTCTGAGGCAGTACTGTTACATTATCTACATTAAGACCAAACGATAGGATTAAATCAAGGGTATGACCGCAGTTGTGAGTGGGCCCAGTTACATTTTGAACAATGCCCATGGAATCTAGTAAATTAGTAAAAGCTGCTGTCAGAGGATCTTGTTCATTATCTACATGAATATTAATGTCCCCCACAATTATTGCTCTTTCAGTTGAAATAACCAGGTCTGACAGAAATTCTGAAAATTCAGTTAGGAATTCAGAATAAGGACCTGGTGGACGGTAAATCGTAATGAGAGGAAGCGACAAAGAATTAGGTTTTGCAGATATGTCTGCAATTCTAAGGAATAATAATTCGAATGATTTAAATGTAAATTTAGGTCCTGAGTTCTGTGTTATTGAAAGAGATCTTTTGTAGATCGTTGCAACACCTCCCCCTTTACCACTGAGTCGGGGTTTATGCTCATAACTATATCCTGGAGGCGTCGCATCATTTAAGGCTAAATACTCGTTGGGTCTTACCCATGTCTCAGTTAAACAGAGCACGTTTAGGACGTGGTCTGAAATCATTTCACTAATAATAAGTGCCTTAGTAGTTAATGATCTAATATTTAGTAGTCCTACTTTCAGCTTAGTGCTACAGATATTCTGCATTGGCTGCTCTAATTTAATAGAAATTAGATTGGAAAAAGACGCCTTTCGCATTTTACGCAAACTATTTTTGGTTCGGGGCACAGAGACAGTGTCAATATGGTGGTACCTAGGTGGCGGTTCAAGGCAACTCGCAGGCGGTCGGTTTAGCCTTTCTGCCTGCGGCCTGGTCTTGGCTCCGGTTTGTCAATGGCCGCCTACACCTGAACCTGCATAAAGGCTAGCTGCTATGTTCATTGAAATACAGGCAGCACCCTCCCACAAGGGGTGGATACCATCCCGGCTCAAAAGGCCAGGCTTTCCCTCGAAGGTGGACCAGTTATCTACAAAACCTATGCTATTTTCAGAGCACCACTTTGACAGCCAGCAGTTCAGCGACCAGAGCCTGCTGTAGGTCTCGGAGCTATGTCTAGCTGGGGGGGGCCAGAGAGAATTACTGCCTGCAACATTGTTTTGGCTAGCTCACACACCTCTTTAAAATTACTTTCGGTTACTTCAGACTGTCTGAGCTTGACGTCGTTGGTGCCGACATGGACGACTATCTTGGAATATCTACGTCTATTACTGGCCAGCACCTTAAGATTGGCCCTGATGTCCGGCGCTCTGGCTCCCGGTAAACAATTTATCTCGACTGCTGGTGCCGCTAAGGGTCTAGCTATTTTCACGTGCTGTAGAATAGAATCACCTATCACCAGAGCACTTTCAACAGGCGTCTCAGCGGGTGTTTCATTGAGCGGGGTAAACCTGTTCGACACGCTGATAGATGGAGAGTGGTGCTCGGGAGTAGCCTTTGCCGAAGCTCGGGCTCTCCGTCTATGTCGCCGAACCGCCACCCATTGGTTCCGCTGCGGGAACCCTAATGCCAGAGTTTTTGGGCCTGAACGCTCTAAATCTGAACCTGAAGCCTCCAGACTCCCTGACTGTGAACCTGCAGCTAAAAGGCTACCTGGCGACTGTGCTAATGTCTGGAGGTGAGCCTCTAGTTCTATGATCTTCTCTGTCAGAGCTTCTACCATCTTACACCTTTTACAGATAAAGTTATCACTACTTAACCTATTACTGCTGACGGAGGAGCTAAGGCTAAACATACTACACTCACTACAGAAAACAACATCACCGTTAGGCATCTTATTTAAAAGAACAGATATCACTTACGTTGTTATTAGTTGAGCAGGATCGCTGAGAAGTTGCCGTCGGTTTTTGCGTCTCAGTCCCGCCGCGGTTGGAGATAAACTATATTTTAGGTTTTAGCCGCTAGTTATATTACTTAAATCGCTTAGCATAAGGAAAGGTATAAAAGGAAAATTAAGGTTAAGGCGCTGTGCGTTTTGGGCGGAGGAAGCCCTATACGCTTGGCGGTTCCTCGCGGAAAAAAAATTAAATGACACGCCAAGCAGTGTCTAATCAGTCGTTAGTCCTTTTATATAAAAAGTTCGTAGTAAGAAATTGACAGAATATATACAATTTGAGTATAAAAGGGAAAAAAAGGAGTGAAAGACTCCGAGTTGCACCGGCAAGAGACGCCGACTTGCACCGGCAAAAGCAGGAAGTGACGTGACGTGACGCAAGAACCGAGAACAGCCTTGTGCACTGGTGCTTAGTCATTTTGGAACAGGAAGGGGCCACCCCCAAATTGTTACCACAGAGTTGGGAGCATAAAATTGTCCAAAATCTCTTGATATCTGGAAGCATTAAGAGTTCCTTTCACTTGGGTTAAGGGGCCAAGCCCAATTCCTGAAAAACAAGCCCCATTAGAACACCTGAATTTAATGATTTGACTGGTGTCCCAATACTTTTGGTAATATAGTGTACATATAGCACCTTTGTATTGCAAAAATTCTTTAACATAGCCCATGAGCACAGTTAAAACCAAAACACCAGAACCTGACTTCACAATAATTGCCAATGCCAATCACAGCTTTCATCAGACAGGAAATCATTATAAAAGGTGCAGTTGGGATTGTATAAGTAAGCATGTTCAACCCATGAACAGAAGGTTGCCGGTATGAGTCCTGGATCAGTAAAGGTGCCAGTGAGGTACTCATGAGCAAGGTACTGTCTGCAAGAACTGCCCCCCTGGTGCTGCCCATGTCAGCTGCCCACTGCTCCTTCATGGATGATTCAAATGCAGAGGTAATATTTCATTGTGGTGCACTGTGTGCTGGGCTGAGGTGTGTTGATAGTATAATCATTCAGTTTTAATAAAAAAGCCAAAAGTCAAGTCAAAGTAAACTTTGTCATCTCAGCTATATAAAAGTGTATAGAGAGAAGAGATGACGTGGCCTCCATTTTCATTTTTGGACTGTATTTGACCATACAGCACATGGCTTATTGAGCAGAGGTCACTTGTTATATCTGAGAAAAGGGTCAGGCTCCGCAACAGACTTTCTGACTTGACTAACTTGCTGAGAGCAAATTCAGTGGAGTCCACTGCCAATCACCTGCCTCAAAAGCTGACATTCTAGTAGGGTTTTTAGTACTCTGTCTTGGGACCAGTTTATGAAGGTCTCAGTCTTGTCTTGGAATTGGCCATATTTGTACTTGGTCTTGTCATGGAGTCGTACACAGAGGACTCAGGATTTTATTTCAAGAGCAGCTGAGACCGCAACTCTGAGAATATTACTATTAAAATTGGTGCAAACCGATGCAGGCATTTTGCATAGTTTATTAATTAGTGTTTTAATAACTCAGGATCATTGTAACTTACAGAAACCATACAGAATCACAAGACTTTGAACATACCGGACATTATGGTAATTCACTGCAGTGACATTAGTTTCAGGTTGGATATTCGACTGATATTTGGAGTAGTCTTTTTTTTTTTAATAGTTTCCACATAAAGTGACTGTCTAAGCCCAAATCAATTCAGAATGGTTTGGCTACATTAGATTAGTCAGACACATCTCCATTTATTAAGATTTTATGCATTATATTATTTTTTATTAATATTTCAAATACAAACCATTGGTGTTCTTCATGGTTGCAGTGTATTACATGCTGAACTGTTAACTTTATTTCTGTATGCCCATAATCTGTCATAAAACAGAGTGTTAAACAAGGCAGAAGTTTTTTTTTTTTAATTGTTTCCAGCATTTTGAAGTAAGTTTTAATAATTGTTTTTCTCCTGCTCCAGAAATGCATTTCACTCACTCCATATGCTTTAACAGTGATCCTTAATGGTTTTAAGCAATGTTTCATGACCCCCCTGGACTTTGGCCATAACAGGCCTCCTGTGACATTGCTAAGTAGCTAGTAGATGCCACCATTATTTGGTTTTTGATGTGTTGAGTTGTGTCATGTGTGCTCCCTGTCTGTCAAGTCCTTGTCCCACCTTTCCAGTGTGTCCTATTGCTAGATCAATGTTCATTAGTTATCCCACCTGCTTCTTGTCTGTTTAATTCCAGCCCCCTGTTTCAATTGGTTCTCCCTTCATTGGTTGATCATGCTTGTTTTCTGATTGGTTTTCTCTTGTCTGATCAATCCTGTTCATTGTTTCTCTTCTCCTTTATAAGCTCAGTTTACCCAGTGTCTCTGGTTGGTCCACCCTCACAATACCCTTCCTGTGTCAGCATGCTACATGTGTTTTGAACATCAAAGAAGAGTTATGTTGGTTTGTGGCCCTCGTGCCAGTTTCTGTTTGGAGTAATTGTCAATAAAATGGCTTGGACCTATACCTTGCCTCGTGTCATGCTGACCACACTCATGACAGATGGACTGACCAAACAAAGAGGTTCAGCAAGCCTGAGAGGTGAGGCTGGGGTAGTCCGGGCTGAGGTTAGCTGCTTCTCCATTCCTGAGCTTCTGGGCTACCCTGAGTCCAACGAGGAGGAGGAACCCTGGGTGCTGGGTTCAGCTCGGGAAAGGCCATGGCGAGGGGTGCCAACCATCCTGCCAGCCTTGGCATTCGTGGATGACTTTGCCATGGAGGACTTCCTCACGTCCTTGCTAGCAGGGGCCTGCTGGGCAATAAGGCATGGGGGGAACTCCATGGCTCGGGGGTAAAAGAGGCGTGGCCAGAGACGGTGTCGAGTCTCCACCTACACCGCCCCTCAGCCTGTGAAGAGCCTGTCTTCCCTCTACACACCAGCTCCTCCTCCAACGGCTCTCCTGGTTGGCTCCGCCTACTTCACTGATGGCTCCACCCATGACTCCGCCCACTCCACTGCTGGCTCCATCCATGGCTCCGCCCACATCACTCCTGGCTCTGCCTCCAGCTCAGCCCACTTCACTCCTGGATCTGCCCAGGCTCCGCCTACATCACTCCTGGCTCCGCCCATGGCCCCGCTCACTTGGTTCCTGATTCCACCCACTTGGTTCCTGACTTTGCTCACTCGCTCCCTAGCTCCACCCTTGTCTCCACTCATTCTGTTCCTAGCTCTGCCCTTGTCTCCACTCACTCTGTCCCTAGTGCTGCCCTTATCTCCACTCACTCTGTCCCAAACTCTGCCCTGACTCCATTCACTCCTGACCCTGCACCCAATGTTTTCTCCCTCCTTTCCAACCCTAACTCCCTGTTCCATATCCTTGCCACTCTTCCTGCCCACACTTTCAACTCACACTGCTCTACCTTTGACAGCCTCCTCAGATTCCACACTGCCCTGATTAACCTTGACCCACTTCTTCCTGGTACTTCTCTGTCTAACACGCTCTCCCAGGCCCAGTCTGTCCTCATCTCCATTTCCCAGACCCTGTGCCCTACTGACTATTTCCCTGGTGCCCTGCCTGATCCTGACCCAGTTACATTAACCTCCCCTGATGCACTTCCTCCTGTCTAGACCTTCCCTGACTGCCAGTCTCTGTCTGTCCCCAAGAACCCCACCCAGTCCCTGCCAGTCCCTATGGAGCCCTGCCAGTCCCAGTCTGTCCCTGAGGAGTCCAGCCAGTTCCTGTCCCAGGCCAAGGAGGACTTTTTGCAGCTTGACTCAGCCCAAAGAGAGGTCTCACACCTTGACTTGGCCCCAGGAGAGGTCTTGCAGCTCAGCTCAGCCCCAGGAGAGGTCTCGCAGCTCATACGAAACACGTCTCTGTTCCCTGAGAGATCATGAAACCCATCTGTTCCCCAAAAGACTGTGAAACCCATGCCTGTTCCCCAAAAAACTGTGAAGCCATGAAGATCATGAAACCTATGTTTCCTCCCAGAAAGACCTTCAGTTCCCCTTCCAATCCCAAAAATGACTTCAGTCCCTTTTCTGGTCCCAACCTCACTTTTCTAGTTCTAACCTCACTTTCAGCCCCTTTTCTGGTCCCAACCTCTCCTTCAATCCCTTTTCTGGTCCCAACTTAACTTTCAGTCCATTTTCTGGTCCCAACCACACCTTCAGTCCCTTTTCTGCTTCCAAATTCACCTCTAGTCCCTTTTCTGCTTCCAGAGTGTCCTTCAGTCCCCTGTCTACCCCAGAGTGGCCTTCAGTCCCCTGTCTGACCCCAGAGTGGCCTTCAGTCCCCTGTCTGATCCCAGAGTGGCCTTCAGTCCCCTGTCTGATCCCAGAGAGACTTTCAGTCTCATGTTTGCACCCAGAGAAGCCTTCAGTCCCATATTTACACCCAGAGAGACCTTCATTCCCACGTTTGCACCCAGAGAGGCCTTCCATCCCACATTTGCACCCAGAGAGACCTTCCGTCCTCTGTCTGCTTCTGCTGTGGCCTTCAGTCACCTGTCTGCTCCCGCTGCGGCCTTCAGCCCCCAGTTTGCTCAAGCAGCAGCCTTCAGCCCCCAGTTTGCTCAAGTAGTGGCCTTCAGCCCCCAGTTTGCTCAAGCCATGGCCTCCAAACCCCAGTTCACTCAAGCTGTGGCCTTCAGGTCCCAGTTTGCCTGCAGAAAGGCCTCACAGTCCCTGTCTGCTCTCTGGTCTGCCGCTGGTCCCCTGTCTGCTCTCTGGTCTGCCTCTGGCCCCTGTCTGCTCCCTGGTCCACCGCTGGTCCCCTGTCTGCTCCCTGGTCCACCGCTGGTGCCCTGTCTGCTCCCTTGTCTGCCACAGGTCCCCAGTCTGCTCCCTGGTCCACCACGGGACCCCCTCGGACTAATGTTTTGCACTCCGGGAGGCGCGCTTTGAGCGGGGGTTCTGTCATGACCCCCCTGGACTTTGGACATAACAGGACTCCTGTAACGTTGCTAAGTGGACAGTAGATACCGCCATTGTTTGATTTTTGATGCGTTGAGTTGTGTCATGTGTGCTCCCTCTCTGTCAAGTCATTGTCCCACCTTCCCAGTGTGTCCTATTGGTAGATCAATTTTCATTAGTTATCCCACCTGGTTCTTGTCTGTTTTGGTCCAGCTCCCGTTTCTATTGGTTCTCTCTTCATTGTCTGATCATGCTTGTTTTCTGAATGGTTCTCTTCCCCTTTATAAGCTCGGTTTTCCCAGTGTCTCCTGTCGGTCCACCCTCACACTACCCTCCCTGTGTCAGGGTGCTACATGTGTTTTGAACATCATTGAACAGTTTTGTTTGTTTGTGGCCCTCGTGCCAGTTTCTGTTTGGAGTAATTGTCAATAAAATGGCTTGCACCTATACCTTGCCTTGTGTCATGCCGACCGCACCCGTGACACAATGCAGCAGCAAGTGAACTTCCGATCAGTACAAATGTTCTAAAACTGCATAAACATGACATTAAGGTTAAGAACACAGATTTTTTACTTGTTGACAGTATATTGCACGATGAACTCTTTTGTTTATAGCGTGAAGTTTAACTTTATTTCTGCAGGTCCAATTGCAATTTCCTTCTATAATGTCATAAAACCAGTTTTTTAAAATAGCTTCCACAAGAAGTGACCATCTGAGCCCAAATCAATTCAGAATGGTCTCACTACATGACACTAGTCAGACACACCCAAATATATTGGGATTTTATGCACATTGAAATTGTTATTAATATTTCAAAGAAAAACCATTGTTTTTCTTTGGAAGTCTTTTTTTTTAATGGCGTCCACACAATGTGACCATCTGAGCCTCTCTTGATTAAGAAAGGATGATTGATGACTGCTCAAATAAAGTTTATTTTAAATGGTAGTCCACCTGCTTGAAGCACCTCTGTTTGGACTTTGCGTCTATCTTCTCTCCAGATGACCTTCTGCAGATTTTTGCTACTGCTGTTAAAAACAACCTCTCTTAATTCAAGACCTATTAAAGAAAAAATAGACTTTTTCAAAAATATCTTTTTCATTGAAATATTAGCATGAATAGGTGCAGAAAAACCCAAGAAATTGAGGTGTGTCCGTATAGTCCATGTAGTCAAACCATTCTGAAATGATTTCGGCTCAGTCACTTAATGTGGAAGCTATTGTAAAAATGAATGTTTTTTTCTTTGAAATATTAATACATTTTTGAAGGTGCCTAAAATCCCAATACATTGTGGTGTGTCTGACTAGTCATGTGTAGCCAAATCATTCTGAATTAATTTGGGGTCACAGGGTCACTTGATGTAGAAGCTGTTGAAAAAAAATTGTTCCATAAAACACCAGTAGTTTTTCTTTGATATAGTAATATAAAGTTGAAGGTGCATGCAATACTAATGAACTGAGGTGTGTCTACTCTTATGTAGCCAAACCATTCTGAATTGATTTGGGCTCGGCCAGTCATTTTTTGTGGAAGTTACTGAAAAAAAGAAAACCGAATATCCGAATCTGTCGAATATCCAACCTGAAACTGACTTCACCACAGTTATTAATTCCTCTGTATGTAAAATTATTAAGTGTAGTAATTCAGTGCACAAAATCTGAAGTAATTGCATAAAAACGCTTTAATTACATTATTCGCGATGTAAACACATGTGGTAGCGCTCACAATTCTAATATGGACAATGTAGTTCTCTTCCAGAAAGGCCGAAGCAGGTCATTATATATATTAATATACTATTACTTTAAACAAATTTGTGAATATACAGTTGATACAATTGCTGGTGTATTTATGGTATAATGTAATATAAAATAACATAATGTATAAAAATATGACAGATACTGTATATCAATGTATTCACTCTCTTAGTCTCAGCTGAGTTCTGTGTTAAAGGTTAGGCCTTTCAGTTATACAACTATCTGTCCTTGAACAACTGTTTGTCTCCACTTTTAGATGTAACTTGAATACAGTCTTAGTTTAGCCTTAGACACATGCACTGCATGACATTCAAAACATTCACATTAATGTGCAATATGTATTTGTATTATCATTTGGAGGTGGTAATTTATCTTCAAAAGAGTATTCTTAAATCAAATAGTGAACAGTCAGTCACAAAAATATTTATTGAAATAAAGTGCTTTTGTTGCTTTACATCTTTGTTCTTTTTCATGTTGATGTATAAGTTATATATGTAAGTAAATATTTGCTTTATTGTTTTATCCATTATTGTATTGTTCCCTTGGTAAGCAAGCGGGTGTCTGAAGAGAGTATGCTGACCTGCCGAAATGTAGACACATCAAATATTCAGTATGATATATGAGGAAGTAATATCAAAGGCTCAGAAGAATCTGTGACATTTTTGAACATCAAGTCATGGACATGTCTATTAGATTTAAACAAACAGGCTATAGTGAAGCAGTCCTCGACCAAGCCTTGACTAAAATTAGGTCTTTAAACAGAAAACAGCTTATGACCAAGAGACCCCAAGTTGGATATACATTTTCCAATATCTTCTTTTCCATTCAGTATAGTAGTATGGCCTATGATATTAGAAACATAATCACCAAAAATTGAGATATTCTGTCCAGTGATGACACCCTTCGCTCTTTATTTACTGTACCCCCTACTTTTTCTTTTAGGAAGGCACCAACTCTTAAAGACAATTTGGTGAGCAGCTATTTGCCAGCACCGAAGCCACTTTCACAGTTTCCCAGAATCCCAACTACCCCATGACTCAACATTATAAAAATTCTGCCCATAGCGGTCCAGAGACTTTTAAAGCCATGGTGATCGAAGTCATCTCTAAAAACATTAGTGGGGGTGATAGGCTGAAACGTCCCCTACAAAGGGAGACGTTTTGGATCTTTATGCTTAGGACCACATCCTTCCGGGTCTTAATGAGGAAAATGACTAAACTCTATTTCTGTGATTTAGCAAGTCTGTATCTATACGAGAGGTTTTTTAAATGCTGTTTTATCTCCACTATGCCTGAACTTGTGATGTTTGCCAATTCTTTCTTGTATGAATATTGCTATGCTATGCTCTTCCATATGTTATTGTCTATTTTTTTTACATGGGGCTCCCCCTTTCTTGGGTACTACTGTATATCTGTTGACAGTTTAATAGTATGGTATGTCTGAATATTAAATTTGTAAATTAAATATTTTTATTGTTGTATTTGTAAAGTTTGTTTATCTTCTTGAATTGGTGTGCCATTTGATAAATTTTTCTTTTATGTGGTGGTCATGTGACTGATGTCACAAGACATACTATGGGTACTTAACCCACTACTGTCATTGATATTGTTTGCTATGTCTAAGTCTCAGCTTGAGTCAAAACGTGTTGTCCTTTTTACGGGACATCCATTATAATAAAGGTTTTTAAAACATTGTTAGCAGCATGCCTTTGATCTTCTTTTAAAGACTCTTTTCTGAAATCAGATAGACCTAGTGTCTACAACCAACAACCAGGAAAGTCACCTTTGCTACATCATTAATTAAATTAGTATTTAAACCCTGACACATAACTGACACTTACAACCTTGAACCTCCAAATGAGTTATATACCTTTTCAAATTTGTCAAGGTATAAGTCAAAAGTTAATACCTACACAATCAATAAAAACTGTGTAAAAATGCATAAAATAATACAATAAGTAAAACAATATGGGTAAAAAAATAATAAGTATGGGTAGTAGTTAGCCCTCTACGTACTGGGTCTTCAGACAAAGCAATTCAGCAGCTCAGTTATACATAACAAAACAAAACATATTACAAAAAATAAACATTAACAATGGTTGGTGTTCACATTATAGGACACTATCATTTATTCGTGGTCTTGGAGATCTTTTATGATCCGATGCTGCACTGTAGAGCAGGGGTTTTCAAGTGGTGGTCCACGGCAGCAATGCAGGTGGTCCGTGACATGCAATCCAGTTTGTCTATTGGAATCACTTTTTCAATTGAAAAATCTATTATTTTTATTATTATTTTTTCGGTACATGTATGTAGGCCACAGACTACTGCTTAGTCTGAATGGTTGTCCATGGGACAGAACCAGTTGAGTCTAGAGAAACCAAAGTGAGTTTTGCAAGACAGAAAATACAACACATTTAAAAAAAAAGTTCAGATCTTGCTTTCTTTCCCCTGTAAACTCATTCATTGATTTATGGTTAGTTGATCCATAGCATTGCATAAAAACATCTCACAAAACAATTTAAAGTTTTCAGGATAACAAGCAGTGCTTCACTCTTTCTGCTCTTCCATTACACTTCACAATTATGTGCTCTTTGCAACAATAGTTTTACCTTTGATTAATGAGTTTATACTCTCCCCAGCTGCCTGGCCACATTTAAATTGTCAAATGGAGCTCACTAAAGCCTTCCTCTCACTGTGACTACTGTAAACATCCATGAGAAAGCTTGACTCTTGTTAATCCTTAAAGGAGGGGGTAGGACAGGCATTCTGCATTCATTTATAGCAATTCTAAATATAATTGAATTGGCCACAGTCTGTTAAAGAAAAGCATTCAGCCTTGCATTGAATGTGAAAATGAACCCTATTCAGAGACCAGTGTAAATTTTGGTTTGGATCAGTTATAATTTGACTTGTATTCCACACTGACAGAAAAACAAGCACGTTACTGTCAGGAACTAACTCATAAATTGTTATCTATGTGCCATGTGCCATTTATTTGCTTTTCTTTTATGGAAAAATATATCCTATTCATGTCATTTGTTCTGTTAATCACTTTGCAAAAACAGTAAAAAAAATACTTCTCTGAATACTTCGTTATTTATTTTAATTCACTGCAAAAGAGAAGAGAGAACAATTTTAATATACAACAAGACAAAACGTAGTAAGCTGTAATAAGTAGTAAGCTTTTCAATATTTTTTTCTGGTAGAACAACTTATTTTAAATCAAAGTGTTGATACTGAACTAAACCCCAATTGCTATAAAGGTCCTGTGGTAGTCATCCTGGCAGTGACACTTGCCCCTTCCCCAAAATGCAAAATAAACCAACTCTTAGTCTTGAGAACAACAGGTAGGCATTTACTGTGCTCTACCAGGTAGGAGACTTCTTGAAAACGTCTTTTCCATATATTTTAATGTGTTGATGTGATTTTCATGTTTTTTTCCATGAAATGATAACTCCTTAATTTCATGTGGTAAAAATTAAGAAAAATGGACAGAGCTATTCAACTATTCAAACTATTTGTTTGTGAATGTATGGCTTGCCTTGAATATCTTATTTTTTAAACCATAATCTATGTCTTTCATTGTTAGTATTGTCTTTTTTCTATTATGTCAATAGAAAACTTCAGTGACTTAGGAAGTAACTCATACCCTGTCAGTAGTTGTATTCTACACTTTCTGTCAAAACGTGATTTATGACCCCTAAGATTTATGACCCCCATTAGATTTATGACCCCCTATGACTGACAGATGTCAAACATGTTGTCTTGATTTATGGTATATTTTCCAATCTTGATTTTCGGATTCTCTCTCTCTTGATCATACACTCCCCTCGGGAGTGACAAAGACCTACACCACCGCTGTTAAAAGGTGTTATAAGACACTTAGTTCTTCCTGATCCAGACCCCTCCCTGTTAAAGATAAGACACATTCATTAGCATACTTTGTGTGTGTGTGTGTGTGTGTGTGTGTGGCCATGTATTTATGGCCATTGTGGGGACCTTTTGTCCCTTAAAAACACTTTTATCTGTTTTTTTGGGCTTTGTGGGGACATTTGAGAGGTCCCCATGAGGAGAAATGACTTTATAGAAAATGTGCTTGTTTTATTTGAGAAAAGAGGTAAAAGATGTGCTTTTGGTTACTGAGATTAAGGATAGGGTTAGGATTAGGTGTAGGTGTAAAAATATGTACTTTAGTCATTATGGGAGTCTGTGGAAAGAGCTCACAAAGATAGTAATACATAGATGTGTGTGTGTGTGTGTGTGTGTGGGAAAGAACGCTATTATGGCCCCTTTAGATTTTACAACCCCTAGATTAGGGGTATATGAGTGTCTGAGTTCAAAGATGTCTCGATTATTGGTATGTGTTTTTCCTATACTGATTTTATTCTTCCAGGCTGTCTTACATTTAGTTCTTCCTGACCCCAGAACCCCCACCTTACCCCTCCCTGTTAAAGATAAGACACATTAGCATTCTTTGTGTGTGTGTGTGTGGGGGGGGGAGATGTTATTTTTGGCCCTAGATTTTACAATCCCTAGATTAAGGGTCTATGACTGCCTGAGTTCAAATATGTCTCGATTACAGTGTCTACCATTCAGGGTAATGGCTTACAAGCGTATTTTAAGAATCTTAAATGTGACCCTCCAAGGCAAAACCAGTCGCTTGTCGCAACGGAGGTTTCCGAGAAAAACAGATTCTTTGTTTTTAGTGTTTTGAAACAGTGGAAGGTCTATACTGTACTGTTGTGAATAAATTTTGCAGCAAAACTTACCCTTTCCATCCTAAAAACGTGACTTTCTTGAGGTGAGGAATGCAATTTCAGCAGAATGTTAAAAGTTTCTGTTTCGACCGCTCTACTTCAATATTTACGGTAAATCCACTCGTTGACTAGCGTGAAGATATTTCTCTGGAATCCATCTTCGTCTCCCGAGTTCAGTTAACGCAGGTAGGCTATCCGTGTGGCTGTGAATGCAGCGTAGGCTACCGTAAATACAAACGTAGCCGCGGCCGCACCAAGCGTCTGTGAGTGCTACGTCGATAGTCAACTTCGAAGGCAGATTCCTCTGTTTCTCACTTAGCGTGACAGGAAAACCTGACTCCTTTGAATGTTGATATCTCAGTCATATGTTGTCCGATTCATTCGATATAGGTATCGTTTTGAAGGTTGATTTATGCCCTTTATAATAACCATAATAACTCAATTTTTACGGCAAGCGACTGGTTTTGCAGTGGAGGTTCACAAATGTAATCTTGCAAATGATGTCTTAAGTGTTATTTTCAGTGGTTCAAGGTTCAAGATTTGTCACCAAGATTCTTTATTTGTATTTGACAAATTCTTGGGTCTTTGCATGACCTGAATGAAAGTGGCACTACTTCACACCAGGGTAACTGAATGTGTGACAACACCTGTGGGTTCATATTTGTCGATTAGCAGGAATATGTGTGTGTGTGTGTGTGTTGGTTCTCAAGTATAAAGAGAGGGCACTTCCCTCTTTACCTTTATGCACTTTTCTGTTCATATTTTCTGTTCATGTCACTGGACTGAAGGATTGAGAGTGTGATTGTGTGACGGTCCTTGTTTTTTAAGTTACTGTGAGGACTTCACCTTTCCTAAAAGGAATGAAATCTTGCTCTTTTGTCAGATTTGTCTCTTTTTGTGATTGTATTTTTGTGAGGACTGGAAGGGAAAAAACGTTTTTTAAATAGAAAAGTTAGAGATTATATTTAAAAGAATTGAAAGAGTGAAAAGATTTGAGTTTTGATCACCATGAAAAGCAGAGGTATGATGCCGTCCATCTCGGCTGAACAACACAGAATATCTGTACTGACCCTCTTCTTCATCTACCTCACAGGTAACAGTGTTTGAGTGTGTGTCAAAGGCAAAAAAAGAAAAATGTAATTATAAATATTTCATAGTAAAATCACAGAGCGGAGATGTGGTATAGATGTCTGGGGTCTGTGGACATTAATTAAAACAAAAACATAATTTTAACCCCAAAACAAGCTCAAAACCTCAGCCTAAAATTACAATTCAATTATTTTAAAGGATGGAGACAATGTCAGAAAAGAGTTGGGTTCTAAAATGTGATGGAAAGACAACAATCAGCTCAGTTAGTAACATTTTGAAAGCTGCTCTTCAAATATGGGTCCAAGAGAATGAGTATGATCAAACATCCGGTATAAGAACTAAAAACTGCTCACAGCTTTGATTTTTATTTGATTTGATTTTTATTAAACTTTTATTAAAAGCCAGACTCATTCCTGTTGTAAACCCCTTTAGAACTGCCATCGATTTTCCATCAATGTCACATCTGTGTTTTATAGGATGTTCTGTTCTTGTGATGTTTCCTTTGCTAAAGTTAATAGTGATGGAAGTACAGCAAAAATTCAGAATTGTCATGATGTCATTAATTGCCTTTCTTTGTGACTTTTTACAAATTTATTCTAACACCAGGTCTTTTGGAAGAACACTGTCAAGAACATTATCAAAACAATTGTAATAACCGCACTACTAGTGGTAGTGATTGATTGATAGCTCTGAAGCAAATTTTAAACATATAATTGCAAATCCAGAAAACATTAACAATGTTTGTGGCTCTAAACCTTTTTTAATGTTACAAAGCAGACAACTCTGCACACACTCATTTGGATTGCAACAGAAATTGTTTTCTACATTGTAGCAGCGCTGTAAAATGTAAGAGAGTTCATTTGGTGCATGTGGAATCTGCAAATTAATTCATCAAGTGTTTTTCTTTTGATATGTGTAGCTTAAAATAGATGTTAAATTTCTGGCGTTAAAGGGTATGGTTATTTCCTATGGGCTCTGTATTTTATATATCACCAATTAATTCTTGAATTACATAAATACTGTATTTGTCATGACTCCCCCTGGCCTTTGGACGGGCTTCGCCTGAAGCTTGTTGTGAAGTGTGTTTTCTGTTTAGTGTTGTATGTATTTTGTTCAGTCCTTTTGTGTATTGAGTGTTTGGCCATGTTGTGTCTTGTGTGTGGTCAGCCATTTTGTGTCTGTGGTGTCTGTAGTGTTTGGCCATGTTGTGTGTACTGTCTTCTGTCAATCAGTTTATGTCCCACCTTCCCATTGTGTCTTATTGGCAGATCATTGTTCATCAGTTTGTTCACCTGTGCTCCTTCATTGTGGTCACACCCTCTCCTTCCTGATTGGTTATCCCTTCTGTGCTTGTTTGTGATCGCGTTCCTGTTGGTTCCCCTTTGTCTCATTGGTCCAGCCCCTTCCAGCATCAGCAACAAGGTGCAGTGTTGATGCACTAAATAATAACATTTGAAAACTAGGAACTAGATTAAAGAATTGGCTAAGCTACATTATATAGAAATTTAATTTGAAATAATAAGTGGATTGGAAAATGAATGAATAACATTAATGTATTAAATTGTAATAATTTCAATATAATACTTGCACACCCCATGCATATTACAGAAATAGGCACTGTACAACATTTCTTTAGAATTTTATTGATGGGAGCATTTTTAAATATATCTTCATTGTCATGGGTTTAAGGATTGGAAAATTCCAATTCACTTGAACTGACAACCAACCATAGGTTTTCATGTAGCTGCTGTTATAATGAAAGTGAGGTTAAATTTGTATATTTTTATGCATGTTGTACTTGTATATCTATGTCTGTGACAAAGACAGAGTCTTTGTCAGATGTGTATAGAAGTAATCCCACTCTGTCTCTCCTGCTCTCAGGATGTTTATCAGACAATGGTATAACCACACTGCAGACCATTCAGGCAAAAAGTTGGCCACTCTGCATCTCTGTGAAGCTAAAGATGTTACTGTAACCCTGATCCAATGGATTCAATGTCTCGACTCTTCCATTATCAGCGTCTCTTTAGTCCGGATTGTGACGTACACATACCTCATGAAGATTACAAAGGCCGCACCAACATCTCCAACAACGCCCTCATACTGTAGGAGGTGAAGGAGGGTGACTTCGGGATATATTACTGCAAACTCACCATCTTTCCAAATGGGATTTGTCAGCAGAGGTCAACCTCACACAGGGCCAAGGCCGGGGGAAATGTAGATCCTTCACATGAGTTTGATGTTTGGTGATTCAAACATTTAAAAAGTGTGCCAATATTTTCTACAATTAGTCTCCTAAAAATATTTGTTTACAGCATTGGGGAGCATCTAACTCAAATTCACAATGATACAAACTTGACGAATTTTTCCAGAAGTTTGTCAAGTAATGAAGTTTTTTTTTTTTTTTTTAACTCTGTAGGTTTTTGAATAACTATTTTTATACTATAGAAATGTAGAAAAAAGGTAGAAGCTCTCAAAGGCATAACAGACAGAACACATTAGAGGGTAACCTATGCAAGCTAAAAATCAAAACCTACTCTACCTCCAAAAGGTGATTTGACATTACATTGTTAAAATTCTAGGTTTTCAAATTACCTTTAAAGTAGCTTCTACCACACTGGGTATAATTTTATTTGAGCCATATGCTAAGGACAGAAAAGAAAACAACTCTACATGCACAGTAACACCAGCATTTTAAGGATTGTAAAAGACACCTTTTAAAAATTGTGATGTAACATGTATGATAGCCGGTCTAGGAAACATGATTTTATTTCTAGAGGTCATTTTTAATGTTAGGAAGAGGGACTTTGCTCTGGAATCAACTGTTTTACAGTTTTTTTCAGCTGCTAACTACATTGACCATGCCATTAGTCCAAGTTGTCGTTTACAAATAAATATAAGCATTTCAGCAAACTTTTTGCACAACAGAAACCATGTTCTCATTGCTTGCACATCACTTTTCATTGCTAAAGGATTTTTGTAAAACACCATTCACAGTGATCATTTGGACTACTTGCTGCAAATCTAACTCTCAACCACTGAAAAGTTGCTAACACGGTATAAAAGTAGTAATAAAGTGGTATAATTTTTAACACACAATGAAACAAGCCTGGAGAGGACGTGGATGAGGACACACTACTTTTTTCAAAACAATAACCACATTCTCAAATCAGCCGATGCAGCCTGCAGAACACTAACAAATCTGGCAGAACTCCCCATTTTCAAAACACTAAATAGTTATTGCAAAATTGCATAACTCACTCAAACAGTAACACACATCAGTTCAACCAAGGAGACCATCCAGTTTAGATTGACAATTTTTTATTTGGCATAGCAACATTGTCTTTAATGTATACGTGATAAGTTTTGGTGGAAGCCCGTCGCTTGGTCGTTGGTTCACTCATCTCTGAAGCCGGCAGATCTGGCTGGGAGACCAGGCAGGAAGGCGAAGGAGCCTTCCTTCAAAAAGTGATATCATTATTCAAGGAGGGGTGAAGAAAACCGTACCATTTAGTTGTCCATGGAGTTTCAGACCTGCTTAAAGGAGAAAATAGGATTAGGACTTGAAATACAGAGGTTATGGAGATGCACAATTAGTACGTTACAGAGAAAATAAAATACGAAAATAAAACAATGAAGAATAAGAATGAAAAGGTGTTACGGAGAGACCAATCGCTTTTGGAGTCTTAGGGACGAAAACTAGCAAAGGCGTAATGGATACGCCAAGTGCCTTGCAAGCCTTATGACGATGAAGCAGGCCAAGTTATGCAGGGGCGTTATTGAATGCCAGCGCTTTTGGTGTCTTAGGGACGAAACTATCAAAGGCTAATGGATATGCCAAGCACCTTACTAGGATTCAGAAAACAGAGAAAGACGAAGCAAAAACAGAAAATCCAAGATATGAAGGACCCAACAAGAATTAGACTGCGAAGTAAAAGGAAAGTCATCAGGATGCAGAAACCCATAAACGCGAGCAAGACACAGCTTCACGCAGTGTCTGTGAGTGTAGAAAAGACATCTCTGTCTGAGAGTAGTGATCATCGTGTGCAGTAATGACACTGTGATGGGAAGTCCTATATCAAAGTGGAATTGAATGCCCACCATCAAATAGTGAAATGAGATGGGACTGAAGTGCTTGTGCTCGAAAGAGTAAGTCAGAAATGCGTAAACAGCAGTAATCGATGAAGGGAGTGCTGGCAAAGAAATGTGCGACAGAAGGAAATAAAGCCCTTCATGCAAAGTCATAAAATGTAAGTAGAGGAAGAGAGACTTAACCTAACGTATTTGGAGGCGGAAGAGATAAGGTGCATAATTCTCGTTAAATGAAGGAGAAGATCCAACAGTAAGGGGAATTGCTTCGGAGGACGGTTGGTGCCACGGTATAACCGGTGGAATTCTTGAAACGAAGGCGCGAAAGTGTATTGAGAATTTACGTCTATTGTTTTGCACGGTAGGGGACGCGATCCAACGCAGCATTATCGTGACTCGTTCTAAAATAATAAAGCAGTTCGGGAGTATCGCAGCCCTCACACAGTTGTGTTACGCAGAATTAATAAGTACCTACTGAGATATATATATACAGTTTTGGTATAAAGTAGGCAGTGCAGATTTAGCGTAAAGACTCATGATATTCAAGGATAGGGACCCACCATAACGCAGATCCTACTTGCCAATGAGTGAAGATAACTGTCCAGTTCTATATGAAGCTCGGGAAAACTGAGCAAATGACATCTCGATAAATATCAAACACAACAACAAATTCGGAGATCGACAAGTGCACTGAAGACGAGGAACAGAAACCTACCGCACGATAACCCACCTGTCGGGAAACATGCACACTCCTCCGTAAAATATGCGAAGCGGTGGAACCTTCGCCGGCAACGGTGAAGGAGAGACGAATTCCCCCAAAGAAGGAGGAGTGTCCGAGACAGACACGACCCGGAAGGGAAGGAGCCAAGACAGCAGCGAAAGGGAACGAACCACGAAATTGAACAGCTGTAATGACAGAGAAGAAGGCCAGATTTACTGCTTATATATAAAACCAGGAGTAATTGGACACGCCGGCGCTCATTAGGTCTCCTTCTTTGAACTTTTGTATTCACTTATATTCAAACAGGAGAACCATACAAGCAATCAGTGAATACGCTAAGACAAAATACTCACACACTGCAGTAAAATCAGTACACACAGAGGGAGCAACAAAGTACAAAAACATGTCTTCTGAAAAGGTAAAGTGGACATGCGGCACGTGCGTTGGATAGTCGGGGGAGTACACCAGGATGTCGTCTAGATAGACCACAACATAGTGGTGCAGCATGTCCCAGAAGACGTCGTTTATAAAGGCCTGGAAAAATGATGGAGCGTTAGCCAAGCCAAAAGGCATAACGTTGTACTGGTAATGGCCAGAGGTGGTGCTAAACGCTGTCTTCCATTTCTTGCCTGCTCTGACACGGACCAAGTTGTAAGCACTCTGGAGGTCAAGCTTCGTAAAAAGCCTGGCCCCGCGGAGCTGCTCAATGGCCAAGGGGATAAGTGGAAGGGGGTGTGGGTACATCACCGTGACCACATTGAGGCCTCAGTAGTTGATGCATGGTCTGAGGCCACCGTCCTTCTTTTCTATAAAGAAGAAGCCAGCAGAGACTGGGGACATGGACCTGCTAATGGTCCCGTTCCCGAGCACCTCAGCCACGTAATCCTCCATTGCTTTGGTTTCCACCTCAGACAATGTATAGACCCGGGACCGAGGGGGTGCAGTGCCAGGTAACAGGTCAATAGCACAATCCCACAGTCAGTGAGGTGGGAGACGTGTGGCCCTAGTGACACTAAACACCTCAGCCAGGTCACCTCAGCCTTGTATTCATGGGGTATGTGTTGTGGTGCATGAGCATTTGGGCTCTCCACGGCTGTAGCCTGGAGGGGAGCTTGGGCTGGTGTGTGTCTGGGTATGCAGGAGGGTGACCAGGAGCGGATTTGCGCGGAGGACCAGTCTATGTGGGGGTTGTGCGTGTGAAGTCAAGGCAAGCCAAGGATGATGTCTGTGTGTAGGTGATCGAGCACTAACAGTTGGATGTGTCCTGCGTGTTGTGGCGGTGTTAGGAGCTGAATAGGTGTGGTAATGTGTGTGACGGGGCGGCGCTGACTGGGTGGCCGTCCATAGCTTTAACAGAGATGGGGCTGGCAATGTCAACCTCAGGAACACAGAGGGACGACACCAGGGTTCTGGACACAAAATTACCAGCCGATCTGGAATGTAATAAAACAGAAACAGAAGTGGGTAAATCAAATACACAAACATAACCAAACAAAATGAATTGATTTGTATTGAGGTGTGGTCCGGTACCGCTCGAGGTCGGGGGCACTGGACGGGGCAGGAGGCTATCAAATGTCCCACAGCCCCATAGTACATGCAAAGGCCGTTGCGCCACTGTTGGCCTCTCTCTTTGGGAGTCAAACGCGAGGCCCCTAGTTCCATAGGCTCAGGCCCCGCCCTGTCATCCTGGGAGGAAGTTGGAGAGGGCTGGGTTAGAGGTGCTCAAGGTGGGGGCCCATGATTCTTCTTCCCTTGGAAGTGCTGATCAAGCCAGATGGCTAAGGAGAAGAGGTCTTCCAGGGATAAACCTTCATCCTGGCAGGACAGTTCAGTGCAAAGGTCGGGGTTCAGAGCCCGTCGGTACACAGCTCGAAGGGCGGTCTCATCCCAGCTGCTGCCAGCCACCAGGATCCAGAACTTCACTGTAAAGTCGGCAAAGGAGGTGATGCCCTGACGGAGGCTGAGCAGCTGTTCATCCACCACCTTTACCTGGTCAGGATGATGGAAAACCCACCAAAACTGCTCCCAGAAACGGGGAAAATCCTGAAGAAATGGAGACCCAGAATCCCACAAGGCAGTGGCCCAGTCCTGGGCTTGACCGGTGAGGTGCTGAAGCAGAATGGCCACTTTTTCACAGCCGGTGAGCTCTGGGAACTCCGCATAATAAAGCTTGCATGCAAGGAATGCATGCATGCATCCTTCCGGGTCGCCGGCGTAGCACTCTGGGAGCGAGGCGTGGCTTCGGTGGGGGAGCGGCGGAGGCGGGGCTAACACGGCGGCAGCTGGCAGCGCCGCGTGAGCGTGGAGCAGCGGCAACATCTCCTGCAGCGCCCGGGCTAACTGGTCAATCTGACCCTGCTGCTGATCTTGTCGGTGGGCGAGCATTACGAGCTCGTTGTCTGGGAGTGGCACTCCTGCTGCATCGATTGTGATGGTCCATTCTTCTGTCATGGTGAGTTTGGATGCGTGCTGGTGAAGGAGACGCAGACGCAGGAGCTTCAATGCTGATGTGCCTTTATTTACAAAGTGCAAGTGAATCACAGCTTAATGCAGTTCGTGCCACACGGCGAGAAATGCTCAAACCTGGAGCAGTCGCGAGAGTCCGGGCTGGCAGGAAGAGCAGTGGGCCGTTAGCTGGCGGCAGCTAGCTTGCTTAGTGGCGGCTGGTTAGCTTAGCGGCGGCTAGGCAGCTCTGGTGGCGGAGACTCTGGGCGAGCTGAGTTCTGGGGCAGACGAGGCATGCAAACATGAGGGAGAACGGACAAAGGAGAAACGGATTGGCCGGTTTAAATAAGACAACTCATAATGGATTAACCAAAGACGAACCAATGAATGAAAATGTAATAATGACACACAGGTGACATGTATTAGGACGGGGGAACCACCACCATGACGTAGACAACCCGGACGTGGCTAACGGGGAAATCCTTAAAGGGACAGACACACTGTAACCATAACAACCCCGATGCGACACATCAAACCTCAGGTTTAATACTCTGGCGATTCCGGGTGTTGGGGAGGAGGCGCAGACGTGACACTTCTTTTAAGAATACAATGTATTATTAAAGCTAAAAACATGAGAAAATGGAAAGATTTTTTTCTTGTTTTGGGAGACCTTTACAAGATAAATTTTCTCACTATGTTGGCAGATAATTTTGCTTGATTATGGTGCCTTTTTTCTTATTATCCTTTTCTTTTTCTTATTTTCTGACACTTTTTTTCTTCTTTCAGTGTAAAAGATCTCTATTGAAACCCAAAGTCTAAAATTAGGGGCCACCAAAGGCTGTAAGTTCCCTAGTAATAAATCATTGTTTTTCATGTTTCTGTGTTAATTTTGTTGTTAGTTACACTATAATGGCTGGTGGCTTTATTTTGATAGATAATGAAGATAATGCCAGTAGGTTTGACTTGCTAAACGAAGGAGGAAATTTTGTTTAGCACCTGGCTGATGAGGGGAAAACGTCTGTCAATATCTCTTTTGTTACTGTGATTGATATTGAGTAATGTTTTATGTATTGTTGCTTTGGAGAATGTGTGTGTGCCCACGCGCTTGTAGGCTAGCGACGATTGCCTTGGCTCTATGTACAGTAATTCTAATTATGTGAACGAGCATTTAGCATTAGCGATTAGCAAGCTAGAAAGAGCTTAAGAGTTCCAAGAGCACCCTCGAATTGTGAAAAGCCACGAATTTGTGATTTGAAAAAAAATGCCTATAAATGCCTATTTTTAGTCTAAACCCTAAATATGCCCTCAAAACCCTTTACTTTCATTATAACTCCGTTTAATCCATTACCCTTAAAGAATGTAAAGGTAAACTCGAGATAAACACGCAGGAGATCGTTATGATGCGTCACAGGACAGCAGCCAATCAGAAGCAAGGATAAATGAATAACGCTCTCGGATTGGCTACTTTCAAACCTCCCGCCTCTGAGTACAGCGGTATTTTCCCATACCAAGATGCTTTCTTTGTGTTCTCTAGACAGTACTAAAAATGTAGTTATTCTATATGGAAATTTAGCTGAATATACGTTAAGATTTAAAATTTTGGAGAGTACCAATTCATACATTAGAATACTAGAACAAAAAATAATAATTAACCCCTGCGTATAACCCATGTCAGCGGGCGGACACTTCTGATGTATGTCGCACTTGACAGAAATGATGTATTTTCGACAGGGAAAAGTATCTCTCGATACCCTTAATGTTGTGACTGAATATTGCTAGATTTTTATGAGGCTATAATGATATATTTTGTCAGGATATTAAAGGATGGTAATATTTTGTTTTATTGTTGTTCTTAGCTCTTATAGTATGTTCACAGCATGTTTTTGGAGCTATTGTTTTATTCAGTGTTCAGTAAGGAAGACACAGTGAATAATTAACATCAAATGGCAGTCTAGCTGTCACGGCCGCGCCCCCCTCACCGGCCGTGCCACGCCCGCGATCGCCGGAGTTCTGACCTGGTGGTATTTGTTCTGTCCTCTGGGTTACTCTTTCGGTGCCCAGCCTTGTGTGTCTGTCTCTCCTCCTGTTTCCCCGGTTAGCCTAGCTTCCCCGTTAGCTCACTTCCGGGTTCTGGTTGTTTTTACTGCGTGCTTACGCGAGTAGTTCACTCCCCACTTAGAGCGCACCTCACTTCCGCCTTGTTGTCTTCACTGCGTGTGCCCTTCCTAGTAGGTTAGGATCTGTTTAGGACACCCGGCGTTCATCATTGTTTTCAGGTGGCGCTCGTTACTTTCATTATTGGGGAATTGGGACTCTCACGCTTCAGCCTTTGTTTTGCGCCTTATTTAAACCCGCCGAGTCAGCCACACCTCAGTTCGTTCTCCCTCATATCTTGCATTTGTTTCGTTCCTGTCTCGTTGTGTTATTGAAATCACGGTTCGCT
This sequence comes from Distichodus sexfasciatus, assembly GCA_032718565.1. Classification (NCBI taxonomy): domain Eukaryota; kingdom Metazoa; phylum Chordata; class Actinopteri; order Characiformes; family Distichodontidae; genus Distichodus; species Distichodus sexfasciatus. Next base: position 620,408 of record JAVGVS010000167.1, on the reverse strand, counting down.
TTTTGCTCTCGGTTTTTTCGGTGTGGCTTGACGTTAGGCTTTTTGTTTTTTCCAGCTCTGCTTTTTCTCCGTTCTCGTTTGGACTCCCCGTTTTGGATCTTCCGTTTGCGCTTTCAGTTTGGATTATTTCAGCCCCGTTTTTCTCCGCTGGTTTTTCAACTGTCCTGTTTTTGTTTCTCCGCAGGCTCGTGTTCCCCAGTGAGGTCCTCTCCCCGTTCCGATCCGGCGCAGCGCCGGGGTCGCCTCTGTTGGGTCTTTGAGGAGCGCAAGGCGTTCCTTCTCCTGGTTTCCCCACGGAGGCTCTCCCGTTTTGGCCACGGCCACGCTCACTGGGGGCACGGGCTCCACCTGAGAGAGGATTTTGGACTTCCGTTTTTTACTTTCGGTTTCGTGGACTTCGTGTTTTTTCTCCGTTTTTTGCCCTGCCTGCTTTTGTCCCTGTGTTTGTATATTTTTCAATAAACTGTGTTCTTGTATTCCGTTGCGTCCTCGCCTGCGTCAAGCCGCCACATGACACGAGCCATTATTACTGATGTTTTATGTGCGTGTTACTATTTTGAGTATCAACAAAGTATATTGCACTTTTAAGAAATTTAATAAATAATTGTTGGCAATTTGAATTCTGTGTGCTTTATTTTAGGGTAATTTCTTTGTCTCATTTTAAGACAGAAAAACTAATAATGACAACTCTTGAATTGAGAAGAAACTTCTTGTTTAGTAGCTCTGGTTTTAAGATTGTGTCACTCAGAATATGAAAGAAGTAAACAGTCATCAAAGAATTGACACGCTAGTTTAGTTTATTTTACTTTGTACAGTGCTTGGAATTTTTTACAACTTATTTCAAGATATTTTGCACTTTTCTAATGTCAAGATATTTTTTCCTGTTTCAAGAAATCTTACCAAGTGTAAATATCTTACTGCACTGGCAGATAATTTCAGTTTCTAGTCATTAGCATCTCAAATAAAATTTTTATTTCTTATATTTAGATTTCAATTTTTGCAGTGTTGTATATGGAGGCAAAGAATCATACACATACTCTTGGTCAAAACGCGGACCGAAAACAGGAACTTCTTTATTTTACACATGCACATTAATATACATTACGTATTATGCATATAACACTTACTACAATGGAACATTCCTGCCATGATTTTCTCAAAAACACCCTCTGCCACTACAACATTCGCATGTTGGCCCTGGCCATTCATACAGCAAGCTCTTTACCATCCTGTACTTGTGCCATGGCATGCACCAATACTAATCCTCTATTAGGACCTGGTCCCTACCTCTTAGCTGATTGCTAGGCACGTCCACCCATATCAACTCTTCCATCAAAGGGCATACTGTATGAGGTCTGTCCATGTACAGCCACACCTCCTGGTCACAAGAAGTCTTTGCCATTTTCACCTACAGGCACCAGCTCATAAGGCCTGATCCTATGATTTCCAGAAAGAAGAACACATCACAACCTCCAAGTGCCTTCCAACAAAGCCAAATGATATTCATGGGCAAAATGTTAAACATAGCAACGTGGTCTCATTTGTCGACACTTGCCAGCAGTTTTTGGGAATATAGGTCCTCACCTCAGCAAACTTGATAGGTTGATCCTCTTTCTTTGCTTTCTTCACCTTATGGCAGGCTTCTTTAAATGTCTGAATTAACTGCTGTAACTTACTCTTTAGCAAACTGACCAGGAAGCACATTCAGGTACACTCCTCAGATTGGCATCCTTGTATTCATCTTGTGCTGATGAATGACCCTACCCTTTCTCCAGGCAGCTGACTATAGTAAAGAAGTTGTCTCTCAGCTTGGCAAGTGCTCAAAGATTGTTCCAAAGACTTTCTAATAATGAAAGAGTCTAATAATGTTCAAACTTGATCAATACCAGCCTTCCTGGTATTCGCTGTTCATGACTACATCAAAGGAGACCCTGCTAGCAATGACAAGTCTAAAGTCTTGCTGCGTGCTTGATGTATAAACCAACTTATGATCTTGCACCACCACCACCACTCAAGCAATATCATTCTGCAGGGACAATCTAAGGGTCTCTAGGTCCTCTGCGAGAGGTAACTGTGTCATGATGCCCACTAACACCAGCAAGAGGGACGCACATGCAGGAATTATGATGAAGTGGGTTTATTTACAGTGATGAATAACAGGTCAGAAAGCACAGGCACACAAAGAAGACAGCGCACAGCCAAGCCAAACTGGGCCTTGAAGAGGAAATCCGCACTCTGAAACGTGAGCAAGTCCATACAAATCCACACTATGAAAAGGTAGAGACAGTCCATATAAATCCACACTCTAGACAGGTAGGGACAGTCCCACTAGCTTACTGCTAGCTTATCAAGCACAGCACCTTGCAGAAGAGAGACAGAGAGAGAGCAGAGTTACATACGAGCCCGAAGGCTAATGGTGTTAGCCTCTCACCTCTGAGCCGCTCGGGCAAACAAGAATGCTCAGAAGCATCCGCTATGGTAGCACTTGGTGGCACAGCTCACAGAACCTAAGACAGGCAAACCCAACTGCACACTCCTACATGAAACACAACTGAGATGGAGAGAGTAGAGCCTTCTTGGAAGACAGGAAGGGAGCTTTACCTCTGTGTAGTTTAGCAGTTAGCCTCAGTTAGACATCCTCCTGAGGATGTCCCGAGCCGGGACCCAACTCTGCTCCTCAGGCCCATACCCTTCCCAGTTAACGAGATATTGCAAGCGCCCATGCCGCACTCAGGAGTCCAACAGCTGCCAGACTCGGTAGGCGGGTGTGCCCTCAACTTCAATTTCCCCAGGCAGTGCAGGATCCATGTCTCCCCAATCCAACAGGCTCCGGACTGCTGGCCTAAGGAGAGACACATGAAATACAGGGGAAACACGCATATGAGATGGTAACTGGAGTTTTACAGAAACAGGGTTAATAATCTTTTCAATGGGGAATGGACCAATGAACCTAGGAGATAGTTAATTGCAGTGGAGACCAAGACGCAAATCCCTGGTCAACAGCCAAACCCGATCACCTGCCTGGTACACAGGTGCCTCATGCCTCCTCCAATTGGCTTGACTAGTAAACCTATGAACTGCTCGCTGGAGGTTAGTGTGTGCCCCCTCCCAGACCCATTCCGCCTTCTGGAACCAGTCATCCACCCGAGGGACCTTGGATGGAGAACCATCCCATGGGCACAATGGGGGCTGGTGCCCAAGCACACACTCAAAGGGAGTCAGGCCGGTAGCTGGATGGTGCATTGAGTTCTGGGTGTACTCTGCCCAGACCAAAAACTCTGCCCAGTCATGCTGCCAGGCACTACAGTACGACTGAAGGAATCCCCCTAACTCCTGATTGGTATGCTCTACCTGTCTGTTTGACTGCAGGTGGTACCCCAATGTTGACCCCCAGCTTCTGCATGAATGCCCTCCAGACCCACGAGATAAACTGGGGGCTCCGATCGGAGAGGATATCCTCTGGCAGACCATGGACCCAGAACATGTTCTGGAACAGGGCTTCAGCCATCTGCAAGGCAGAGGGAAAAGAACCTAGAGGAAGAAACTGTACCCCTTTAGAAAAATGGTCCACTATCACTAGGATAGTGGTGTAAACATTTGATACTGGCAGGTCCGTGATGAAGTCCACAGCAATGTGGGACCATGTTCTGTTCAGTATCGGTAGGGGCATTAATTTACCAACTGGCAACTGATTTGAGCTCTTGGTGGCCACACACACAGAACAAGAGGCAACTGCCCTCTTGATATCTTGCCCCATAGAGGGCCTGAAATTCCTGGGTGACCACTTGCAGGTATAGCATGGGCCCACTCCACTACCCGATCCCGCAGTGACTCCGGCATGTAGGTCCTTTTGGGGGCACAACCCACTGGAGGGGGATGATCCCCTCCAAGACGGGTGATCTTCCCATCCAGATCCCACGTGATCAGCGCCACTACCATCTCAGGTGGAAGAATGGGCTCAGGGACCTTGGTGGCATCGGGTGGAGCAAAGCACCTAGACAGGGCATTGTTTTACTGTTTTCTGAGCCAGGACGATAGGTAATTTGTAAATGGAATTGGGTAAAGAATAATGACCATTGAGCCTGTCTAGTGTTGAGTCTCTTGGCTTGCCAGATGTATTCAAGATTGCGGTGATCTGTGAATACCACAAAGGGGTGATGGGCGCCCTCTAGCCAATTACACCATTCGTCCAACACTGCTTTGACAGCTAACAGCTTGCGGTTTCCCACATCATAATTCCACTCTGCCTCTGTTAGCTTCCTGGGTTACAAAGGCTTCTTGGCCTGCGGGGTAAGCATGATCTTTTTAGGTTTACCATTGAGGAGGCTAGTGAGTGGTACTGCCACAGAGCTGAACCCTCTAATAAATCCGTGGTAGAAGTTAGCAAAACCCAAGAACAACTCCTTAACCATGGAAGGCTCAGGCCACTCGGTTAATGCTGCCACCTTATTCTCTGCCATACCCACCCCCTGCGGCCCAATAGTGTAGCTGAGAAATGCTACCTCCTTCCAGTGGAACTCACATTTCTCAGCTTTAGAGTATAGTCTGGGTTCCAGCAGGTGACCGAGGACTGCTCTCACATGTTGCACGTGTCAGGTAATCCGGTGAATACACCAGAATATCGTCAATGTACACTATGACGTAACGGTGCAACATGTCTCTAAATACGTCATTAATAAATGCTTGAAAAAATGACAGCGCATTAGCAAGGCCGTTAGCGAGGCTGTTACCGAGACCAACATTATGTTGGTAATGACTGGAGGAGGTCGTCCACTCATCACCAGCTCGAACACGGACTAGGTTGTATGCGCTCCAGAGGTCAAGCTTAATAAAAAAACCTGGACCCCCGGAGTTGTTCGATAGCTGAGGGGATGAGTGGTAGGGGGTGAGGATACATCACTGTGACCACGTTGAGCCCCCGGTAGTCGATGCAGGGTCTGAGTCTGTCGTCCTTCTTTTCTACAAAAAAGAAACTAGCAGAGGCAGGGGATGTGGACCGACTAATCATCCCTTGCCTGAGCGCCTCAGCCACATACTCCTCCATTGCCTTGGTTTCTACCTGCGACAACGGATAGTGCCAGGCAACAGGTCGATAATTTAATCCTGTGGTCGGTGAGGCAGAAGACGTGTGGCCTTAGCTACGCTAAACACCTCAGCTAGGTCAGAGTATTCTGGTGGGAGATTATCAGGTGTACATACTCTCGATGGAAGTGGGGTGTATGGAAACTGATGGGAACTGCTGATGGTGAGTGCAACCTAAGGACCAGGGGTCTCATTTAAAAAACTTTGTGTAGAATTCATACTACAAGTGTACGTGCGCTCAAAAGACAAAAATGACGTAAACAAAGAAAAAGTCAGATTTATGAGCACATATGCGCTTTATAAATCGCACTCCACCTGGGATTGTATGCACGTGGATTTGCCACATACTCTGCCCTCTACACGCCCCCATTCAACCATACATGGTAAATGCAAATGACCTCATGTATATGTAAGCCGCTGATGTAAACATGAAAAACTAAGAAAAAAAGTAAAAAGTAAGAAGAGAAATTTTTCTGAAACTGAGATAGATGTGCTTGTGGATGAAGTGAAAAGAAAAAAAATATTTTGTTTGGTGGTCACAGTAGAGGGATGACAAACAAAAAGAAAGGCAGGAAAACAATGCTGTGAATGAAGTAAGCGCTGGAAACAGGACGGTGCCCGAAATAAAATAAAAAAGTGGTCAGATTTGAAAGTGATTATTTAAAAAAAAGAAAAGAATTGCAGTGTATTGAAAGAGCGTGTCTGCTACCGGAGGCGGCGAGGGGACATCAGAACTGACACCCCTGGTAACCCGGATGGCTTCAATACTGGGGGAAACTTGTGTGCGGGGTAGTGTCTGAGAAAGAGGGAGACACAGACATGGCTGAGATGACACACAGTAAGCGGTTTTTATTTGCATGTCTGAGAAAAAAAAGTTAGACTTTTGACAAAGCACAATGTAATGGTTTTGGTCTCCCTCAAAGAGACAATGGGAGCAATAGGTGGTGAGGAGTCGCAGGAGGTGGCTGAAGAGCGCCTGGGTTTCCCTGGCACCAGCGAGTCCCGTGTGCATGTAGCCTCTGGAAGTGGCCGTGTCCTGACTGAGGCTGTCTTGGTGACACAACGAGATACAATTAGAGCAATCGATGTAATTTCAGATGAATTGAAACAACATTAAAAGATCTTGTTAAAAAAAATTTACCTTTGCACTGCTGTCTTTACAAACACTGCATTACATCTTCCCTGAGTCTTGCTCCCAATTGATAGCTTTCATGCCGGGTAGGGGCTGTGGGTCCGGGTGGGTTCTTACCAAGAAGCCAGCCATTGTGCGCATCGCCTGCCTGCAGTCTGCTCCCTACGCTGCTGTGTTCCAGGATAAATGAGTCATGTCATGTGTTGAACCAGGCTACCGTGGAACCACGTTTGTCAGGACTATATCAGCGTCACAAATAACTTGCACATTTATAGAATGCACATGTTTTCTATTTACGTATATATATATATTTGTTTTCATAAGCCTTTATTGCAACGTGAGTGCAGTCATTTGGGAAACCGGAAATTGCTGCAAATTGCCTTTTGATCTTGACCTGTTCAGTGTAAGGGAACTTAATATAGCTACTAGTCACTTTAATAATACCATCCAAAACAACAGGTGTTATTGAGCTTAGTGATGGTTGTGATATCCCAGACCTAGAATACAATTAAACACAATGGGATTATTATTGTATTTCCTAAACAAGCTTTAGAATAAATTCACAATTTTATTGTTAATTATAACATATACCTGTCGGCTAATTCCTGCTGGTAACAGCCAGTTGCAAGGAACCCCAGGGTTGTCAGTATTTGTTCCGGGATTGCGCGGTTCAGTCGGGTTGGTCTCTCTAACATTGGACCCAGTTCAGCACATAGCTCCAAAATCACATATCTAGGTAATCTAAATCGGCTTATGAGCAGGTCATCATCATGGGCCAAAAATCTTAAGGGTCCCTTAACACCCGTACTCTTCTCATTCTGCCATTAGCGTAATGTAAAAATGTAGATTAAGTCAATATTTTAGTCAGATTATATATTTTACTTATATATTTATTTACTATTATAAATATGTGACTGAATAAGTGAAATTAAATGTACTGTGTATGACTCACTAGCACAAGGAATTATTATTTATGTACCGATGCCACTCACGTTTTTGATTCAAGATTCAAGATTCTTTATTTGTCACGTGCAAGTTATACAGGTACAACATGCAGTGAAATGTATCCTGATCCGCTCTTTTAACTGTGCAAGACAAGGGAAAGACAAAATAGACACAATACAACTTACAAACATAAGACTGACTTAAATAAGGAGGTTGGGGTAACAGGACGAAAAAATAAAACTATATATTATATAATAAGGTCATGATGGTGCGGAACCTTCTGCCTGATTGCAGAAGATGAAAAAGTCTGTTTCCTGGGTGAGATGAGTCTTTTATAATCCTGATTGCCCTGGTCCTACACCTCGTGGAGTAAATGTCCTGCAGGGAAGGGAGAGCTGACGTGCAGCAGCACTCCGCTGCCCGGATCACTCACTGGAGGGCTTTCTGGTCCTGAACACAGCTGTTCCCATACCAGGGCAGAATGTTCTGTGTAATGATTGCTCACCCTCTTCACCCGTGGTCGTTTATTTTTCTACAAAAAGTTCGCACGCATGGGTCAGAGTTGGTGTACATATGCACACATTCTGCCGTCAAGTTTGTTTCTATAGATCGCAACATTTACGTAGAAAGAGGCGTACGCATCTTTTAGGTCCCGTTTTGTGCATATGCAACGGTTATAAATGAGACCCCAGGAACGGATACCAGCATGAGACCAATCTATGACAGGGTTGGGCAAATATAACCAGGGTAAACCTAAGGCTACAGTAGGGTGTTTGTGATCTAGAACTAACAGCAGAATATGCTCCGAGTGTTGTGGAGTAAGATCTAAACAGAGAGGTGTGGTAATCTGTGTGACGTGAGTGGAGCTAACAAGGTGGCCATCTAAGGCTATAACAGAGATGTGGTTTGCAAGATCGACAACAGGAACACAGGGAAGACACCAGGGAACTTGAAATAAAATGACCCGCCAACCCGGAATCTAACAAAACAGAAACAGAGACAGGTGAGTTTTTAACAAAAAGACAACTGGCAATAATGAACTGATTTGTATGGAGAGCGTGATTTGGTACCGCTATGAGTTGGCGTGACTTGAGTGGACAACTGGCTGCATAATGTCCTCCAGCCCCACAGTACATACACAAACCACTGTGACGACGCGGTCCCTTTTCTTCCGGCGACAGATGTGAAGCACCGAACTCCATAGGCTCAGTATCTGAAGCTACTTTGAACAGTGGGATGTTTGTTGTGGGAGCTGTGGGTGCAGAACATGGTGTTGGAGTCCAGGATCTTTCCCCAGAGAGGTGCTGGTCCAGATGGATGGCCACACAGATGAGGTCATCGAGGCTCATTCCCTCGTCACGGCAGGTGAGCTCCGTCTGGATGTCAGAACGGAGACCCCTGCAAAAAGCCTCACGCAAAGCCGGCTCGTTCCATCTGCTACCAGCGGCCAGAATCTGGAATTGCACCGCGTAGTCGGTGACAATTTTTCAAACAAGCGAGAGCTGCCAGACTGGCCATGAGCTGGATGATGAAACACAGTTTTGAAATGTTGTATGAAAGTAGGAAATCCACCATGATGTTGCCTCCAGTTTCCCACACAGAAGCCGCCCAGTCCTGACCTCTGCTGGTAAGGCACTGAATCGCCATTGACACTCTTTGTGCCAAAGTCATCTCTGGATACTCTAAGAAGTACAGATCACAGGCCATCAAAAACTTTTTACAGCCCTCCAGATCCCCGGCATACCGTTCAGGTAGAGCGCATGACGAACACACTGTCTGGGGAAACTGAGTGCTGGAGCTGCAGGAGGAGGAGGTAGCGCATTTGCCACCTGTGTGAGTTGCAACACTGCTCATGTGAGGTGTTCTAGTTGGTCCTGCTGGCGAGTGAGTTGCTGGGAGAGTGCTGAGTACTCGCCTTCTGGCAGGGGAATTCCTGCTGCCTCCATTTGTTTAGTCTGTCAATCTGTCATGATGTCCGCTAACACCAGCAAGAGAGACGCTCACACAGGAATTATGATGAAGTGAGTTTATTTACAGTGATGAATAACAGTTCAGAAAGCACAGGCACACAAAGCAGACAGCGCACAGCCAAGCCAAACTGGGCCTTGTAGAGGAAATCCACACTCTGAAATGTGAGCAAGTCCATATAAATCCATACTCTGGAAAGGTAGAGACAGTCCCGCTAGCTTACCTCTAGCTTCTCGAGCACAGTACCTTGCAGAAGAGAGTTAGGGAGAGAGCAGAGTTGCATATGAGCCTGAAGACTAATGGTGTTAGCCTCTCACCTCTGAGCCGCTTGGGCAAACAAGAATGCTTGGAGGCGTACACTATAGTAGCACTTGGTGGCGCAGCCCACAGAACCCAAAACAGGCAAACCCAACTGCACACTCCTACACGAAACACAACTGAGATGGAGAGAGCAGAGCCTTCTTGGAAGACAGGAAGGGAGCTTTACCTCTGTGTAGCTTAGCAGTTAGCCTCAGTTAGCTTAGTGGTTAGCCTCGGCCGGCGTTGGCTGGCATCTGTGATAGAGGATGACAGAAAGCTGTGAGCATGTTGGTGGACAGACAAATACTGATGGGGTCTGGGACTATAAATACAAAAAACCAAGAAGTAATTAACAGAAACTAACCAATAACAAACAAACACGATTCTCAAACAATGAGACACATGAGGGAAGTGAAGCCCAGCCCATGACATGGCAAACCAGGAAGTGAAGGGATTTCTTAAAGGGACAGACACACACACCACAACCACCCCGACACAGACTTGTCAAATCTCAGGTTTAATACTCTGGCAAGCCCAAGCGTCAGGGAGGAGCTGCGGAAGTGACAAACTCTTACATAAATTTCAGGAAGCCTGCTTTTGGTCAATCAGCTTTTTCAGTTACAGCAGTAGAAAAATGGAATTCAATTCCAGTTCAAATTAGAGATGGTACAAGTTTCAGTCATTTAAAAATATCTATAAGGACATGGCTGAAGGCTAATCAATGATGGGATCATTGACTCTGTATGTACAGAACTCTACACATGACAATTGTGTGTTTGTATGATTTTTATTCTGTGTAATGATGTCCTACATGTGTTGTCTTATATGTATTGATAGTAATGTCCTTATTGTCTATAATCCCTTGGTTTAATGATGTTACTGCTGTTTTCTTATATGCATTGATTGTAGTGTCTGTTTTGTTTTGGTACAATGTTGTTGTTGCCTTATATGTATGGAGCTGTAGTGGCACCATATTGTTTATTGTTTTATTTATGTGGTATTGTCCATATTGTTTTATTGTCTTTTAGTTTCCTGCCCAGGGACCACAGATGCAAATTAGCTGTATAGCTAACTCTGGTATAGGATTTGTTCTGTACATGGCCCATGTTAAATAAACTAATGAACTACATTAAGCCAAGGGTTCAAACCACCCACTTCACTTCAGACACCCTGACACACCCAGACATCCTGACACCTGAGTTCTATTGGCAATTCCCTCATTATCAACTGGAAAGCCAATGTTCCTTTTTCTTTGGATTGAGTGCGTTGTAGGTGTCAACGCCATCAAGTTTCACCAATTGCCCACAGCACCCCTTGAAACCTGTGCCGTGCCTCGAGAACCAATTGCCCCATGCCAGGTGGCTGCCGAGGGACCTGCATTCAAATGTGGGTTTGGGGACGAGACAGCAAAGCATCCTCCCGTCTGGCTCTGGTACTACTGGGGCAGTTTGTAGCATAATGGGGAAGTTGAAAGTGTAATGGCTAGGGAGTTGGAGGGAAAGTCACTGTTTCAAGTCCCAGACCAGTAAAGGTACCACTGAGGTACTCAAGACAGGTAACTTCCTTGAGCGCTGCTCCCCGGGTGCTGCCAAAAAGCACAGATGGGTCAAATGCAGAGGTCACATTTTGTTTGTGGTGTTCCCTTAGATGTGGTGAGTTCACAATGACAAATAATCATTCACTTAAAACACTCACTTACTCATTCAGGAGGCCAAAGGTGTACAAGGTAAAAATTATGTCAGGCTCTGCATCCACAAACTTGAAGATCTGTAGATTATTCAGTTGTTTGGGGAGCATGTAGCAAGAGCTTTGGTGATGAAAGCCTTACTTTAGTCTCCTAAAGTAAGGCTCTCATTAGCAAAGCTCTTGCTACATACTCCCCAAACAACTGAATAATCTTCAAGTAGGCCATCTTCTTGTCCTGTCACGTGTTACTGCAGAGCTAGCCAATAATTCACAGCCAGGATATGCCACATATGGTCTCTATAGCTGTCTGGGCCACAAACAACAATTATAAACAATAGAACTAAACAACCCAAATCCCATAAGATTACTCAATAAAACAAACATCACCCCATCACAGCAGGTCATAACAAACTATTGCTGCAGTGTGTGTTTCTGTCCACTAGATGTCAACCTTGGTTCTTGGCTGTAGTCAGCAAAGGAAAAAGGAAGATTATTTCAAAATTCTATTAATAACTAGTTAAATTCATCTCTGCAAAACTTTAGATGAAAAATAAATTAATTTAACAGAAAAAGACATGTGGGCTTCTGTATAGACAGTAAACTCTAAAATGATTAATGAAAACTCTTAAATTACATTTTTAATCAGTTCATCAGGTTTAATCACAGCACTCAGCACTTTGCAGTTTTAGACAATAATTTTTTTTGCATTCTGGCCAGTGGTTTTGTTATTGTGGCCCCTTGAGGTTTCATTACCCTCTTACCTCTTTATGTTTTCCATGTTAGATACAGAACCGGCCTCTTGTGTTCTATACGGCAGCTCTCCTTCGAAAGGAAAATAACCCAAACAGAAAAACAAAGGGCTTGTTTTGGCAGCATAGTAGTTTATGACTGTGTGTTTAATGGAGTCAAGAGCAGGGAGGAGGGCCAGTCTGGACGAGTACTTGTGATGTGATGGCTCCATTTGGAGCTTGTGAGAAAGGAAGCACCAGGAAGATCAATACATCCTCTGCGTTGATTTCCAGCAGTGTGTGACGTGTTTGCAGGGAAACAAACTGCACTGAAGATACTTTCCTTATTATGGATTTGACATGAACTTGGCCCTCGGCCCTAGGGAATGTGATGAATGCATTATTTGATCTTCCTGCCTTTGTTCACCTCACTGGGGCACAAGCTAGTGGCTATATAGGCATTGCCACACTCCATGTTGCAACACATCTTTTTCTTTACAAGTAGCACTAAATAGACAAGCTTTTACTAAACTGTAGTAATAGTTGATGTCATTGAAGCCCCTTAAATCCATTTCTGTCAGTGAAACCAAAAAGGCAAGGACTGGGCATATGAGAGTGGACAGCAAAACACTTAAAGTGTTGACGCACAACGCCCAGAGCATGAGCACTTTAACAGCAGCTTGATGTGCGTGTTGACAGCTTATCTATTCAAATATTTTTCAGTATGAGTAAAACTTGTAGGGGTTGTGAGATACATCGTTCATGAAGTATTTACCATTAATTGCAAGGAAGTGCAGATTTATTAAATAAATATTACAGTTTAATATATGACAAGTTTGTTTATTGTTAGGCACAGTAAATTGTATGTATAATTATTTTATTAAGCACTTTATCGAGTGTCATCACTGTATTGTTAAGCACTGTTTTTATTAAACTTTTTTTTGGCACTGAAGCTCTAAGATTTCTATTTAAATGTTTCACTGGAGTTTACCAAATGCAATATGAATATGAAATGCATAGTGGACAGATGTCAGTTCATTCCAAATATTTTCCTTTAGAAACCAGTGTGCAAATAGCTTAGCAGGACCTAATAGATATTTAATCAATTTGCTTATGTCTGTCAGGCATGTTTTCTCAAGTGAAATCATTGCTTGGCATGTACTTTCTTTTACTTACTTTACATCTCTTGAAGAATAATTCACAAATTTATGTGGACACATCTTGAACATCTTGATCCAGTGTGCTCTGTGTGCATCACTTAAACTCAATGCTTCAAAACACAAACCTCAGAACAGCAAATCAATGTACTGTGCAGTTGAATCTCAGTGTTGCCATGTACCCAGCAAGCTTTTGCCCCTGAACTGTTACCTGTAGAATTTCTTCATGAAAGGAATCTTCACATCAGAGAAATAAAAAACATTTACATTATTTTTATATTGCATTTTATTGCACTTTTTGCAATGCCCTTGTAATGTCATTTTAAATTTAATTTAAATACAAAAACAAGCAATAAAAACAACCAGTTTCAATTGCCATATATCCATAAGTATACTGGAGCAATGCCATACCTAAACTGTACTGTACTCTAATGGCATGAAAGCTGTTGCATGCTTTGATTGTCCATTGTATAAGGTGATGGTGATGTAAAGCACTCATTTAAGCTTTATTTTTCTTATTATCTTGATGTTATCTTGTGATCTTAAGGTAGTGAGAAGAGAAGTAATGTAGCCTGTCTGCGTCAACTTCTTATTGTCTTCTGTCTACTCTTTGTTACTCTATCAGACCTGTTTTTTTTGCTATTGTGGTCTTTTTGTGGCTTCTTTTTTCAATACCCAAATGGTATATCTGTGTGAACAAACAAACAAACAAAAAATACAAGACATGACAGACAAAACACAATGCACTTTATGCATGACTCCTGGTATGGCAGAATCTTCAGGTGTCCACCCAAGAGGCAGAAGGGGGTCCAATGCATGCTGAAATAAGTAGCCCCAGAAATAAAACCAGGTCAGGCAGTTCTTGACTTGCCAGCAATGGGACAGTGACACAGGGGCAGGTGCTGAAACAAGCTGGGACAGTGACAAAGGAGCTAATAGGCCAGCTCAGGAGAAGACAGTGGCTGAGAGGCCAGTGCGGGAGCAGACAGGGTCTGAGAGACCACTTCAGGGGCAGTCAGGGGAAGTCGGGCTATGTCAGGGGAAGTCAGAGTGATCAGGTCCACATCAGGGGAAATCAGAGTGGTGGGGGCACATCAGGGGAAGTCAGAGTGGTAAGGGCCACGTCAAGGGAAGTCAGAGTAACTGAGGTGATATCAGGAGGGTCTAAAATGGCATGTGCCTTAACAGGAGAGACAGGAGTGAATGACTCTGGAACTGGGATAATCTGAGAGGCAGGAGCAGCAGGATAACAGACTGGCTCATATCATATTGGGAGCAGAGGAGGACAGACTGGCTAATGCTGTATCGGGAGCAGAGGGGGACAGACCAGTCATAGCATCAGACTGGGAGGCTACCAGAGCTGTAGCATCAGGTTGGGAGGGTAACAGGACCATAGCATCAGGCTGGGAGGCTAACAGGGCCATAGCATCAGGTGTATTGGTAACAACATTTTCAGCATCGTCAGACTGAGCACAGGAGTTCCTCAGGGCTGCGTTCTCAGTTCACTGCAACAATGATGAGGGGGTGTACAGAAACAGGGTTCAGCAGTTGGCTGACCGGTGCAATGAGAACAACCTGTTGCTGAATGTGGACAAAACCAAAGAAATGATCATCAATTTTAGGAAAACTAAAGACCACACACCACTCAGCATCCACGGGTCCTCGTGGACCACCAACACCAGTAACGTTACCATTGCGTGATCAGAAGAGCAATGTGGGTGTGTGTAGCTGCTTTAAAGGCATTACACATGTTGGTGTAAACATTCTTTCCTCTTGTAGCAAAGCCCACATGCTAGTAGAATTTGGGGAAAACTGAATTCAGATTTGTGTGATTGAAGTCATCAACAATTATCAACAGTCTGTCTGGGTACGCATTCTGGAGGTTGTTAATAGCAACAATTTTAGGCTTCTGGCAAACAGTTCACATTAGCCTTTGATAATGTTGCCACAAAGTTCATATTCTCACATGCAAACTAGTTTTGTGGTAAACTTTCAGTGGACTTCAGTGGACAGCAAACTTGTAAATCTGTCGGCAAATGTTTA
The DNA here is from genome assembly GCA_032718565.1 of Distichodus sexfasciatus. Classification (NCBI taxonomy): domain Eukaryota; kingdom Metazoa; phylum Chordata; class Actinopteri; order Characiformes; family Distichodontidae; genus Distichodus; species Distichodus sexfasciatus. The sequence continues at coordinate 605,367 of JAVGVS010000167.1, read as the reverse complement.
CTATTGCCAAACTGTTTTGGCAAATCACTGGCAATTACATTTGCCACTAGCAGCAATTTGTCCTTGTTGCCAGATCATTGCAGAAAGTTTAGCACTGGTGGCTGGAATGGCAAACTTGTGACAATATATTCTGGCAATCTCCACTGTTAACCACAAATTAACCACAAGTTTGCCACAAACCTGCCGCAAACTTTTTTTTAAGAGATTCTTTTACTGCAAGGTTAGCATTGGTGCTAGGCGGCAGGTACACGGCTACAACTAGCACTACAGAGAAATCTCAGAGAGAACGGGTGACACTTTATGACTAAAAACTTGGTGAACAGTGGTGAATCACTTCAGCAGAGTTCGTCCATGTGTTTGTCAATGTATACACCCAAACTGCCCCAGTGACTCTTACTGGATGAAGAGGCTTTTCTGTCAGCTTGGTGGCAGGCTAACACATCTAAAAGGATAGTTGAGTTTGTGATGTCTCCGTTAGCCACATTTCCATGAAAATAAAGATGCAACAGTTCTTCATTTCACACTGGCTTGAATGCTGAAACCACAGATAGCACAATGCTTTTGTTTTGGCTAGCTGCGTCTCACCACTTTGGGTTTTGTCCTGGGTGCTGGTAATGGTGTTGGCAGGCCCAGACTCTGTAGCATCTCCGTTGGCACATTTGGTGTTTTCCCCCAATTTCAAGCAGAATGCATCTGTCATATGTGATACGCTTTGTAACTTACTGCAACCCAAAAAACACAGTTTAAAGGCCCCATATTATGAAAAAATTGCCCCCCCAGGGACCAGCCCTGCCGATTGTTACGTTGCGGGTAAGGAGCGGATGCACGGCAGGCACGGGCTGAGCGGACTTTCGATGAGCAGGCATGGGCTGAGCGGACTTTCAATGAGCAGGCACGGGCTGAGCGGCCTTTCGATGAGCAGGCATGGGCTGAGCGGCCTTTCGATGAGCAGGCACAGGCTGAGCGGCCTTTCGATGAGCAGGCACGGGCTGAGCGGCCTTTCGATGAGCAGGCACGGGCTGAGCGGCCTTTCGATGAGCAGGCACGGGCTGAGCGGCCTTTCGATGAGCAGGCATGGGCTGAGCGGCCTTTCGATGAGCAGGCACGAGGCCTCGAGGGCGGCAGACACAGTCCCGGTGGCCTCGAGGGTGGCAGACACAGTCTCGGTGGCCTCGAGGGCGGCAGACACAGTCCCGGTGGCCTCGAGGGTGGCAGACACAGTCTCGGTGGCCTTGAGGGTGGCAGACTCCAGCTGCAAGGCCTCCTCGGCAGCAGGCTCGGGCTGCAAGGCCTCCTTAGTGGCAGATACCTGCTGCAAGACCTCTTCGGCGGCAGCCACCTGCTGCAAGCCACCTGCTCCTGAAGAGACTGGGTCGGTGTAAGTGCCTTGCCGAGGTCACAGGTTCTTGGGACGGGCTTGGCGGGCTTGAGCGCCCCTGGAACAGGCTGAGCAGGCACAAGCACCTCTGGAACCAACTTGACGGGGTTGAGCACCCCTGGCACAGTCTTGATGGGCTCACGGGCCCTTGGAGCAGGCTTGGTAGTCCTGAGGGCCGTAGACACGGATGGCCCAGGGTTGAAGATGGGAGATGCCAACGGGCGTGGGCTGTGACCCGGCAGGGATGGGGTGTGCACCTTCAGGGTAGATACGATGGCCTCCAGAGCTCCTTTCAGCCCCTGGAGCTGTTCCACCATTCCCTGGAGTCGCTGTGGCTGGACGAGTGAGGTGAAGTCCAGAGATGATGAAGGACGTGGGTCTGGAGGTGGTGGTGATGGAGCTTGTGGGACCTGTCTGGACTTCGGGGCCCTCTTGGGGACGGGTGCTGGCTGAAAGGTTTTTCCAGGGGCAGACGCTGGCTGCGGGTGAGCACCTGAAGCACCTTGAGGTGGAAGCTGGGTCATTATGGTCAGGGAAGCCTGGTCGTCAGAGGAGCGGTGGCGTGCCCGGCCCCGCTTCCTCCATTTCTTGACCCTGTGCAATCCTCCAACTTCTTCACTGACGATAGCACCCATCTGTATGATGGGGAGACCCCACCACCAGGGTTTTTCCTCCAAGGGGTCCAGCTCCTCCTCCAGCTCCTGGTCTGAGCCCTCATCCCAGGGGAACAGCTGCAGCTGGGTCATGGGGGAACCCAACCACCAAGTTTTGTTGCCTCGTGGGGTCCAACCAGTCCTCCAGCTCATCGTCGGAGTCCGGGTAGCACAGCAGTTCGGAGGGGGAGAAGCTGCTGGGCTCATCTTGCCCTTCAAGCTGGTGAGCCCTGGCTCTTCCTTGCACCTCCCAGGGCGCATACTCCCGATGCACCGCTGGCCAGTTACTTTCTGCTGCGTGTGTTTGGTCCATGCATCTGTCACGTTGCGGGTAAGGAGCAGATGCAGATTGTGGGAAGGTTTACGTGAAGACGATTTATTTACAGAATGACAGACAGGGAATCAGGAGGGGTCGAACAGAAGGAGCAAAAAGCACAAGACAAGGATGCCAAGACAGGCTAACACAGACTAAACAAAACCCTATGACTATTTCAGAGGGAGCAGAACTTGGGCGGGGACTAGGAATCAATGCAGGGAAACATGAACACTAAGATGGGGAGAGAACCAAACGGGAGGTGAATCAGGAACAGGACAAGAACAGGGAAACATAAACAACGCTAACCTACTCTAAATCTATGGCTAAGGCTAAACAGGCTAAATGCTAATGCTAGACGGGAAGGGGAACCGGAAGTGGCTAATGCTTACATTGACTATACTAATCCTAAAGCTAATGATAACTGCTAATGCTAACTATGCTAATGGTTTGTGCTAACTATGCTACACTAACGACTAATGCTAATGGCTACTCTAACTTCTAACACTCTTAACAGACACGAACAAAGCACACAGGACAAAGACAGACTTTACCAGAACATACGGCAAACGGCAGACATCAAACAGTAGCATGGGTGAAGTCACAGGTTCCAAACATGGGATAAGGCGAGACATGGATAATATGAGGGTGTATGGACAATGACTGAAACAAAGGACTTAACTTATATAGGGGCTAAACTAAACAGACAATCAGGGAACAACCAATGGATTACACACAACTAGACACAAGGGGAGGAACCGACACAACAGAACCATATAAGGACATATACACACCGTGAACCATGAACCCACGTGAACTATATACAGAGTCTCTTGCAGCCACTAGTGGCCGACGGGGCCAACAGTCCTGGGGGAGACATGACACCAATCCTGAGAAATGCTCTGTCCATCCAATGAAAACTAGAGAAAAAAATTAAACATTTAGCTTCCCGCTATTTATGAGCCCCGGTGTTGTCTTATATTCTCACGGAGATCCATTTATCTGCAACTTTTACACATAGCTTTTTTTTTTTTTCCCACCTTACTCTTCAGGGGTTCTATATATTCTCCTTCAGGTTACAGGACGATTGTCAAAACTGCACTGCATTCCCATTGGCCCGTTTGAGCAGGGGCGTATCAGTCAGTGTCTCCTCCACTTCATCCAGACTCTGGTTGGCAGAGATGGGATGTAACAAAGTACAAATACTTCATTACTGTACTTAAGTAGAATTTTCGAGTATCTATACTTTACTTGACTTATTATTCTGCCAACTTTGTACTTTTACTAGATACATTTTTAACATGAATATCTGTACTTTCTACTCCATTTTTAAAACAGACTCGTTACTGTAGTTTAAATTAATTTGAGCGAGGTTAGCTATTATTAGGCTATTTATGCCTATTTTGTATCATTGCGCTAAACATCAAGGGGATATTTGGTGTGTTCGCTCATGTCACATTTACTATTCCACCAATCAGAATGCTTGAAATGATAATGTGCATTCACATGACACGACATGCGACAAGTCATCAGACGTAATACTAGACAAAACAGGTGCAATATAAGCATGATGGCAGCGGAGGTAGTGGGAGAAAGCTCCGTATGTGACGTGACTGAAACCGATAGAGAGAATGGAGACAACAATTCACATGGACACCAGCAAAACATTTCACATTCCTGGCCTTATCTCAAAGAAAAGTTTGAAATAGTTGGCAGCAAGAAAGACTCCTGGAGAATGTATAACATGTATAACAGAGCTAATGGGAAATTAAGCTGCTTTTTTCCAGTTGTATTAATCTGAGGTCTAGTTAACTTTTACCAGAGTCTTTTTTAGCACAAGTATTTGTACTTCTACTTGAGTGATGAACATGTACCTTTGCTTGTTGGTTAGATAGTAAGGAAATATTGGAACTTTATTATTATTATTATTATTATTATTATTATTATTATTATTATTATTATTATTATTATTATTATTATTGTTTGTTTGTTTTCCACATTTCAATTAAAAGCAGGACTCAGCCAGCACAGTTGCATTTTTGGGTAATTGTCATTGAGACAGCGACATGACAGGTTGGATATGAGTTGCTTTATTTAAAATGAAAAACATTTGTTTGTGGTAGGCATAGTGGTAGGCATGCGCATCACAGCAACGGTGAGGTGTAAAGTGCAGAGGTGCAACAGCGTTAGTTCATAGTCCAGGTGTGTGTGGGGGGAGAGTGTGAGCACAGGTGTGTTCAAGAGTCTGGATGGCTTGTGGGAAAAAGATATCATGCATTCTGGTGGAACGAGTCCTGATGCTGCGGTAGAGTCTGCCGGATGGGAGGAGTGTAAAGAGTCCATGTGAAGGATGTGAGGGTCACGCATGCAGAGATGCAGGTAAAAGTGTTCAAGAGTCTGATGGCCAGGAAAAAGATATCATGTATTCTGGTGAAACGAAATCCTGATGCTGCAGAGTCTGCCGATGGGAAGGAGTGTGGAAGAGTCCATGTGAAGGATGTGAGGGGTCGCGCACGATGCAGGAGGCCCTCCTGATGCAGCGTTGGAGATGATGTCCTGCAGCAATGGGGAGAGACACCTGATGATAAAGCTACAGCTGCTTTGGACAGTCCGTTGTAGCCACCTGATGTCGGCAGCAGTAAGCAGCATTAAACCAGACGGAGATGCAACTGGTCAGACACTTTCTATGGTGCCCCCAGAACACGGTGAGGGGTGGGAGGAGGGAGGTTGGCTTGCTTCCAGCCATTCCCAGGAAGTGAGACACTGCTGGGCCTTGGTGATGGAGGTGGTGATGGGTCCAGGTGAGGTCGCCCTGAGATGTGAACTCCAGGAACTTGGTGTTTCTTGGTAGCCCCTAAACTGTGGAACCGTGGACGCTGAGCGGTGTGTGGGTGGGGCGAGTTCTCCTGAAGGACAATCACTTCCTTCTTGGTTTTATCTACATTCATTTGTCCATTGTTGTTCTCACTGCACCAGGCAGTCAGCTGCTGAACCTCATCTCTGTACGCTGACTCATCGTTGTTGCTGATGAGCCCCACCACAGTCATGTCGTGGCAAATTTGATGATGTGGTTTGAGCTGTGTAGGGCAGTGTAGTCGTGGGTCAGGAGTGTGAACAGAAGTGACTGAGAATCTGAGCCCTGAGGAGCTCCTGTGTTTCAGCCTGATGGTGCTGGAAACGTTGTCGCCGATTCGGACGGACTGAGGTCTCTCTGACAGGAAATCCAGTATCCAGTTACAGAGTGAGGTGCCTAGTCCCAACTCGCTCAGCGTTTTGTTACACACAGTCTTTGGGGAATGATGGTGTTGAATGCTGAACTAAAGTCTATGAACAGCAATTTAACATGAGTCTTTATTGCCCAAGTGAGAGAGGGAAAGGTGAAGGGTAGATGATATAAACTTGTTGACCTGTTTGTGTGATAAGCAAACTGCAGCGGTCCTGAAAGAGTGTAGAGGTTGCTTTTCACCTGTGCCATGACAAGTTCTTTGTAATTGACTCTGTTAACTGTCTGGGTTGTTGAAGCAACCTGTATTTGTCATAACTATTTTGATCACATATTGTACAAGACAAAAAAGACTAAAATATGGAACTTCTAAGACAGCAGTAGATTATGCAAGATAAAACAGTATACAAATTGAGGAGATGCCGTAATCATTATATTTGTAGCTTTGGTTTGATTATAACAAGATTACCCTGGTTAAGTAGAATCAAATACAGTTAACTCTTTCCTATGTTATGTAAAAAAAGTGAATGATTTTTTAATGATTAACGGTGCTTGATGGAAATGTACTTTCTTCTTGGCCTATTTTGTACCTTCCACTTGAGACTGCTGATTCTCATTTCTCTCTGTCATTGAGGGGCCTCAAAGGCTTAGCCATCTCCCTGACCATTCGCATGATTTTTTGGTGTTCTGTCGCGGTTTCTTCCTGCTATGTTTGTTTCAATTACACTGAATGTGTGTGCTCTATTTGTGTCTTAATAAATGACTCAAAAACACAGGCCCTTGTCTGACTGTGCCAGAAAGGACACAACTTGATCCCAAAAATAAGACACAAAAACCAAGGCAAACTATCACAAAAAGAGTTTGCTGGCTTTCATGCTGTATTGGTACATCTTTTACACACCCAGCTCAAAAAGGTTACAGTTGCAGATTTGCCATTTTTAGTATGTGCTTGTCTAGTTCAGTCAACAAATTATAAACCTGGGGCCCACCACTTGAACATCTGACAAACGGGGCAAGTCTTACACATAGCTTTGCTTTTGACCACTAATTATTGAGAGTGAAGAAGGATGTAAATGTGTACTGTTCTTATTTCCTTATCCAAAGTGCATTTCTTTCCCTTACTGATCTATTACATGACAGTGACTTGGGGTCTGTAGTTTAGTGGTCTCTATAGCCTCCTCACAGACAAGCCTGCTCACAGAGCTAAAACAACAAGATTGTAAAGCTCTCAGGATGCAAAGCTGAACTCAGGTATGCTATAAACCAAATAGCAGGTTCAAAGCATAGAAAAGTTCCTGAGTTGTGCAAGATTTTAATGAAATGGCAAAGAGTAAAGCATTGGTATATGTGTCAGTTGGGGGTGAGACATGGAAGAGTTTTATTAGGCATGTTTCTGCAGGTAGTAATAATCAACAATACTTGATATTATTTGCATCTTTTTAACATTTTTGGAAATTGAATGCTTAAATATGCATTTTATTTCTACTGGGAAAACACTGTAAAAGAAGATATCTAAAAGAAAAAGAAGTATAATTAAAAGGAATATTCTCCTTGACCAAATGCAGTAAGAAAGCTAACTTAAAATCATCATGAAATTATGCCTATATTGATAAGTTTTGTCACCACTGACAGAGGAACAAAAAAGGAAAGACGGACACCTTAATGGAAAATTCCTTGTGAAAAAAAATTTCAGGCCTTTTGTCCATTCACAGGAAGCAAAGTATCACTTTCATGACCCTTACATTTGTCTGCCACCTGTTGAACGTCGAGTAAACAAATTTCTTTGTGTGTGAGACGAAGGGAAAGGGATAGAAAGAGAGAGAGAAACACAGTAGGGGGTGGGGGATATGCTGTGAAACATAGGAAGGGGGGCACACAAAGTTGGCCATATTTATGTCAACAATAGCTGACAAAACTGTCTAATTATCCCTCTGGCCCCAGCTCATCTTACAGATAGTACCCTATTTGCCATTTGCCATCCTGTACCGGAGCCAATCGGCACAGCCGCATGTCCTTAAGCACCTTCTAATGACAGATTTCTTTCAATCCTCAGGCTTTATAATTGTAGGGGGTAACTTGCAGATGTTACATGGCATTTATCCAGCTTGCTAATAAAGGAGGGTCAAGGGGAGGTTTGCTGGATAACTATGCATGTGGCCTCTGTAAATCACCTGACTGACAGCACTGAGAGGTCATGTAGCTTGTTCTGAGCACAGGCAAATTTTTGAATCATCAAAATGCCTCAACTCATCATTTCGTCTACCACCTATGACTGTAAAAAGTTTTTCTTCAAGATGGATGTTTGTGGTGAAACATATCTTAATAAGATTATTTTTAAATATACCTATTTCTTGGCGAAATAGCCTTCAAGAGCTTCTGTAATTATAAGATGCTAAAAACAAATCTGTGACATCTGTATTATGTTCTTGGTGAATGATAAGCCAAAAAAAGTCAACTGGGGACATAAAGAAGCTGCTAATTGGCCAACAGCATTCCAGGCATTTGCACCTGTGCAAGTCTGACCTCAGAAAGTGATTATAAAGTAGAGGGCATATAAACTAAAAGCTAATGAGCTGCTCAAACTTTACTTATTGACCTTTTTATTGATTTTGTATAACGCTTTTTTGTTTCTCTAGAAATTATCAGGCTTCACAACAAACTCTCCCAAATAAGTAAACAGCGACCAGCCGGATGTCTTAGCAGAGGCTCCCCCAGGGACGCACATTCAGAGCTTAATTAGAATGTCAAGGACATTTCAAAGAGATCTGGAGATGTGAGGCAGCTTCAGTTCGAAACATGAGCAGATCATCTTACTCTGTTCAAGGTAAATCACTGAAAATGATCAGCTGTCAAAAACTAGAGTGAGGCCAAGGAGAACCTCCAATGAAACGTAGAAGGTGGTCTTGTTTAAACAGTTTATCTACATTTTAACTGTAAAAGATCCATGAGTTATTATATGTCTAGCTTATGTTATAAAAATATAAATGAACATTTGTAATGCCAAATGTAGTATGTTGTATGTGGTAATACTTTAATCAATGTGTAATAAAATTAGTGTGAGCATAACATGACTTGTGAAGTTTCTTTCCAAATGTTTGTAGCAGGCTTCACTAGTATTCAATTTCAATTCAATTTTATTTATATAGCACTCTTAACAACAGTCATTATCACAAAGCACTTTACATATTACTGGTCCAAACCCCCAACAAGAAAGCCTGAGGCATCTTAGTAGCATCTTAAAAAAGGTTGACTCGGATTACAAGTTTACCTGCATACTGCCAACATGCCGGAACTAGTGTGTTACTAAGGCATAGATGATTACCAACACTTCATCCTGTAAAACTGCTATATTAATTATGCCTTAGACTCTCCAAGCAGGGGATTAATCTGAAGTGAAAGCCTGAGTTTCATTAGTGATCGCTCTCCGCACGTGCTTGGGACACAGTCTGAGGAAGACCTGTGTTAGGTGCCCATGGTCTCTAAACAAGTATCCAGTCTGAGAGTCTTCAACCAGATGTGTACTATATCATGCCGCCTTGAAATAGTGTATTTACTTTTTGACATGTTTTAATATAAATCCTTTTTCAATCAAGAGACCATTCAATTATCCATTCACCTAAAATGTAATTTGAAATAATATTTCTTAATAACTATATATTTTAAAATAATTTATACTCATTCAATATAAAATTTTATAATAACTGGTAATTAAATAATTATTAATGATTTGCATCCTGTTTGAAATGTCAAAATGTCAAATTATTTATATCTCCATGTAAAAAAGTTTTCTCCAGCTTTTGGAAGCAGTTAGATATGAATGGTGGGGGTAGGACCTATATTAAATTTGCACTTGAAATAGGAAGCCAAATCCTTCTGGGAGAGATTAAATTGAAACTAAGGCTGTTTCTGATGGGACCACAGGATATGCCTGCAAAATTTAGAATACATCAAAATGGAAAAAAGTCTGTTAGTACCCATTCATATAAACTGAATGGCTTGTAATGTTATCGACCCTCCTGAGAATACTTGCAAAGTTGAAGAGAGACTCCAGGAAGAAGCAATGGTTTTACATAACTTCTTATTTTTAGTGCACTACAGGTTTTTCTCCTCCCCACAGTTTAATGGGCATATTCCACTGGGTCAAGGAAGGAAGCAGGCAACAAATCCTCCTGCCTCGTTTAGAGAGGAAGCAAATTTTGAGTACAAGTGAAAACATAACAAAGCATATTCAGGGATTAAATATTCAACACTAAAAGCTTGATACTTTTATTTGAGAATGATGGAGGGCATGTTTAATTTCACAAATTTTACAAGAAGTATTAAGAAAAAACATACATTAAAAAATCCCAAAGGTCATGCATTTGTTGCATAGGGGATGTTCTTGGCATGTAAGAAACATTTAGAGTTTGTAGACATGCATGGAAGCTTTACTCACTATAGGATCCTACTAATTTACAATAGCTATACGCAGACTGGGAAATATTACTGCTGCCTTTTCTCAGCAGTAGTGTAATAAACCGAGCTGATGTTGTCCAACATTCTTTTTTCATAGCTTAGAGCTTTAAAAGTAAAGTGTAACACTGCAGAAGTCTTTTAACTGCTGCAAAATCCACTTAAAATATGGCTCATAAACAATTCAAATTATACTGACTGATCATCATGGATTTTTAAAATACATTGACTCAACTTGTTGTTTTTTTCGTTTTTCAAATTATCCACTTTATGTAGGAACAGAATTATAGATTGTGTACCCTGTAAACAGGGTGATACTGCCTTCAATTTTCTCTAAGGAATATTGGAAGGCAGTTGCAATGAACAACCAACTAACGCCACAGAGTGTGACATGTTAAATAAACTATATGATCCAGGTAAGTCAATTATTTTAACAGTTCAAATAATATAACAGTTATTTGATATATAAACCAGTCTGAGAAACAGTAATTGTTAAAATACATGTATTATGAAGGTAGTGCAATGTGCACTATTATGCAGAGACATTCTTTGACTTAGTACTGTGAAGAAAAATAAGGTTAGTGCCAGACATTTAAAATTATTTTATTTTTTCTCTATTTATTACTCTCTAACATTATGAAATGGAAAAAAATATTTTCTGAACAATTAAAAATAAAGAAATACTAATGTTTTGCGTCAATTTGAGCTGATTTGGAGACCTCCCCAGTAGCATTGCCTTCATATGTACGGTCAATGTTCACTACATACTCTCTTTGTTACACTCACCGTGTCAAATTCAAGTTGGAAGAAATGAATAGAAAAGCCTTATTTATAACTGAACTTATATATACACTACATCTAGTATTTAAAAGTATCAACATTAAAGAAACTTTATAAATGACAAAATAAACTCTTTGTATTTAAAGTTTGACTTTCTGGGTGAACACAACAATTTTTTTCTTTTCATTTTATTTCTTGAACTTAATGCATATTTTACCACACATTTCTGTAATTGGTGTGTTGAGGATGGCAGAGCTGCTGATTGATGGTTCTTACCAAACCAATAAAGGCCAACATCTTGTTGCCTTTTTTTCCATGTTAAATTCATTGTCCTTCTTGGATCTTAGAGACAGAATTTCTTTTATGGAACTACAGAATCCTTAGGATCACTAAATTTGGTTCCTGATGTTTAAGGATTCACCTTGAGAACTCAAGGTGGTTGAGGAGGAAAAGTTGCACGTTCAAAAGAAAACAGACTGCGTTTCCTTTCTGTGACTGAATGAAAAAAGGAAAAGAGAGCAATGCAATTGCAAATCTAAATTATCATGCGATTCTGCACTCCTGGTAGGCTTTATAATCTTATGATCGAATGTCTTGTCTTCAAATTCTGTTAGTCTTAAATCATCATACACTTCTAAAAACCATTTTATTATGTGTACAATATTACTCTCACTGAGACACTTTTGGTCTGCAGACCAAGGTGTAATACATTATATTTTTTATTATATTATATACAAACACATTTAGACATGCAGTAATGGGGAATTACAAAGAATGACTAAAGGTAAAGAAATAGGAAAAGAAATAAGACTGGAGTGAAATAAGAGGTGTAAAAGACTTTAAAACTGCATTAAACGCTTTTCTAAAAATCCAGTTTAAAATGTAAGCTTTCTCACCCCTTGTCCTGTCCCAAATGCATTAGGACAAACAGAATGTGTGATCTGATTGCCTTGTAGTCGGGGCAGATTTAATTTAATGGAGGAGTGTGGAAAATCTCTCAGGGACAATTTCTACACAGGTATGAATTTAGAACCCAATCTTTATTGTAATTAATTCCCACCTTGTGGACACTTTACATTGTAGCATCTTGCTGAATTGTTCATGCATTACATTATGGTCTAAGAGGTCAAATTATGCATTTAGTGTCTAATTTATGTTTATGACAGAATATATACACATACTTTATGTGTATATAAATTAACATATAATCATATAAATGTATTCAATTTTATATAGCAATATAAATATATATTTTAATCAGAATGAATTTCACATCAATGCTTTACCTGTCTCCAGATAATAATTATCCTTGTGTGCCATATGGGAGCCATGAAGTGCTGCTTCTTCAGTGGATTCCCAAAGAACTGTCTGTTAGTACACACATCCTGCTGAAAGAGCGCTGATTTAGCACTCACTTCGCCTATTCTCCTATTCCTTATGTGAAATTATTTATCGGCTACATCATTGCAGGGACTAGAGGAAAGGCTGGACCCATTCATTCACTTTTGGACATCACAGAAGGATTTTGTTTATTTCATTTTGCAGGACATTCAAGCAACCCACTTGCTTTATTTAGTTGATCTTGCTCCAAGATTATATATAAAAAAAATTGAACACTCACTACTTCTCTCTTGTTGCAGGGCTGCAACAATGATAGTATTTAATACTATTTTCAGTATGAGATGCATTATCAATGACAGTATCCTTTAAAGGTTACATCTATATTTTGTATTACTATTTAATGTTTAATGGGAGTTGACAAATATTTGAACAGAGCTGTAATGCTCTTGGCAGGAGACAGTATAAGGAAATCCCCAGTACCACTATCACGTTCAGTGGCTGATCTTCTGAAATAGAGGATACAGATGCAAGAGGTTAATGACCTACTCTCCATTTATTCAAAAACACTCTGTAAAGCTTGACACACACATACACAAACCAAGCACAGACTCAACTCATGCAGCCAGTGGGACTAGAAGCGAAGCACAGGATCACGGGACCAGGGCACAAGGAGAGGTGGAAGTCATCAATCAGCTCCTCAAGGAGGACGCCCCAGGCCTTTCCATCTCTGTTCCCATTTAAGGGTATAATTTTAAATGACACTGGGTTAACTCTGAGATTCAATAACAAAGGAACAACAAAATGGGGATACAACCTCATTTACACGTCAGACCTAATTATTATTACATATCATTATTATTATATTAGTATGTTTTTAGGTTAAAAAAATCACTTCATATATAAATGTTTTATAATACAAATGTATATTTATCCATTATTATTACACATATATATTATTATTATTATTATTATTATTATTATTATTATTTTCTCTATTTGGTTGGTCATTGAATATTATTGTAGTTTCCATGGTGTTCCATCACCCTCCATCACCTTTTTTGTTTTTTTGTTTACCTGTTTCATTAGTACCATTATAATTGTTATTATTATTGTTGTTATTGTCCTCCTCCCCTTCTTTCTTCTAACATATTGTCTACTTTCCTGTCCATTCTAATGTGCTTTATTCTGTTGGAATAAATTCATAGTATGCAATATGAGGAGATTTCCTCACCTCCTTTGTAAAGCACATCTGCCCCGACTACACAAGGCAACCAGACCACACATTCTGGTTGTCTAATGCACTGGGACCGGACATAAAAAATTATTTAACCATTTAATGAATGAAATCATAATTGCTTTTGCAAGAAGCCGGGTTGGCTATCAGGGGAATCTCAGCAGTGCCTGTGACACGTACTCATCCTAATCCTACCTCAGAGGCATCCACTCACTCGGTGAACTGTAGTGCTGATCGGGCACTTTTAAAACAGGGGTTGTACTTGAAGTGTTTTAAATGGGTGAAACCTCTTGCAGGTGCCATAATCGTTATCTTTTTTAAAATGGAATGGAGAGGAAAACAAAGACACACGTAAATAAACAAACGCATCAATCGAAAAAAACAAACTGAACAAGGAATGAACATGGAAATGGTATATGTGGAGACAAGAGACAAACTCAGTTTCAGTGATGCAGCCTGTTGCAGGTCAAGTAGAGGCGGTGCAGATGTTATAACTGCACATCAATGCCGCCAAGCCTTCTAATCAAACTGTGTGTTAAGTCAACATATTCATTCAAAATATGCAAATTTGTTTCAGAACAGTTTTTCTTGAGAACAACTGACTGAGTTCCCGTGGTGCTTGTGAAGATGGTAAAAAGATTTTGATGGTAAATCAAAAAGGAGAGGGCAGCTATAAGGATAAATGAGCTAAAATGTGAATTATCACAAGGTAAGGAAAAGCAACCTTCAGGGTGAAGATGCTTCAAGTTATTTTAAGAAATAAATTTATATTTATTTATGATATATGTACAGAAGTTGTTGGTTGAACTGACTGTAAATGCCATAAACCCCATCAATCTCTTACTGCTTGATGAAAGGTCATCAAAAGAGTTATTGCAGGAGGCTTCCTGCCACTGAATGGAACATATTTTTCTCTGTAATCTTAAAGAACAGGCCAAAACAACCAGGAAAAATTTACTAGCAGCACCAGGTTAACTTGTTCTCATTCCATCACAACAAAATGGCATTAACGAGTTTCCTTCTCACGCGTAGTGTGTAAACTGATTACGCTGGAAGGACTGATGAAGCCAGATGCAGATCTCACTGGATACTATCGGAGTTCCCAGATGAATGTTCAATGAAAAAAGATTACCAAACTGGGGACCAATCATATTTTAGAGGAAGGCATTGCCTGAACCTACTGCTTTTTTGTGATAATATGATATTCTACTGTAGAAAATTTAGAATTTGAATCAATTGAGTTTCACACCAATTTTGTCTGCTTTTGGCCAAGGCCTAAATCGTTAATTTTTGATTCGATGAAAAAATTATGGACGCTAAATTGTGCTTACAGCAAGGCCATGGCTGTTCTGGGAATGAAACATTTTGAAAAAAGCCAGTGCTCTGGTGAAGGACACTATTAGATATTAGACATAAGAATATCACTATAATGAAACAATGGAATCAGTGACCAATGGCCATTGAAGTGATCCATTGTGGCCTTTTATTTTATTCACAGATGAAAAATCTTTTCTGACAAAAAAACAATTCTGACCTGGGCACTTTAAATCAGTGTTGGATAGGAAGTTTATGCTGGCTGAAGCCTTCATTGGTAGGATTCATTCAATTTAACATTAAACAGATATGTTCTGTGTACTGGCAATAGGAGAGTATTTTGATTCAAATTTCTAAATAATACTGAACATTTTGCCTACGAATTTGAGGAATTTTAACTGGTATGGCGATACAACAAATACTTACCACAACAGAACAACTGTGCTCCTGAGCCAAAAGACCAAAACCTTGAAGAAATTCTCTAATTGCACATGATGAGTCCATTGGCACTTACATTTCAAAGTCACATTCAAACAAAATGTATTTTATCCATTTCAAGTTTTATGGATATTACAAGGAACAACCCAAATGGCTTGTTGAAAAAGTTCTAAATAATTTCCATAACTCAGAAGTCAAAGATGTAGCCCCAGCGTAAATCTACTAAATTTCAAAGAGAGGTCCTCACCTGCTCACATTATACAGTCTCAGCAGCCTTGTAAGGACTTATACAAGATTACAGGATGTTTTTCTGGTACCAAGTCCTGCACAAAGTTGTAGAGGACGGTAATGAACTTAAAATAGGCCTCTTTTTCTGAAAGTGCCAAAAAATCCACTGCTCTTATAGGTCTTTAAAGGCCACTGACAAATATCATGACAGTTTCATGTGCAAACAGAGGATTTTAAAACAGACTCTACTTTTTAAAAATGTATATATTTTCCCACATGCACTTAATAAGCAGTAAAATATTCCATAGACATGTGCAATTATGAGCTAAATATAGTTTTTAGTTTCAAGGCAACCCATGTCTGTACAAATAAAAAGCATGAGACGAAAAAAAAAAAAATCCTTAGATATGATGGAAAATAAAGAAAATAATATTTTCCTCGTTTCTCTAAAATATTCATATATATTTTAATTTGTTATTTCTTCATATTCATTCCCAGTTCCATAAATATATCGGTAAATATATTGTAAAATGGATTAAACTGTTTTAATAATAATTTAAATATACAGTAAGTGTAAATGTTATAAGCACTGTTATGAATATCATCATTATTAATAAATGAATTTTAATCAAACAATATAATTTTGAGAAATGTACTTGTCTAATATAAGAGAATTTGAAATATTTCAGAGTGTGTTCACTTGTTCATATCATTTATTCTTTATTTGGCTTACATGTGATATTCAAGATAAATAATTCTTACAGCTTACAACTAGTTCTTTTGGCAGCAGACATGGATTTTCTCAGTCACTCTTTTTCTCTCTCTCCTTCAAATTCTGTGCATTCCTCTGCATTTGGTCATGTACTTCCCTCCTTGTGAGTGGAGGCCTGACTTTCCCAAAGCTGATATTAACACAGGCCAGCCAGATGATGAGCTGGAAACCCTGAGGCCTGTGACTTAATTAGTCCCATGGGCCAGTAAGGTTCTATTAAGAGTTGTTTGAACTCACATAACCATCAACAAAGGGAAAAGGAGAGGAAGCAGCAACTACGGTTGGGTGGGTGCTTTATTTTAAGCTTTTGGAGCAATTTTATTTGTTAATGGACTCCCTAATAAAAAAAATATTCCATCTCCTTCACTGTCATCTATTAACTTTTAAAAAATGAGCACACATGCACATTTATACAGACAGGCTAGCAGAGTGTTATTTTAGAGATTTGTTAATTAACACTTTTTCAGCATTTTTTGAACAGGGAGTGAAATAAAACAACATTCAGCCCTTTTTATATATATATTTTCGTAAAACACTTCTACATACCTTCAATACACTAGATTTGTACTGGTTTCTGATAGTTGATGAATAAATACATGACTGGCAAAAACAGACCTTGCCACATCATGCTTCTCTCATAATTCTGTAATTTGCTTCTTTCACTGGACCTTAATGGGCTTACTATTTGTCAGTTCCATTCCAGGAAAGTGCAGACTTGAGCCAGAGGCTGTGGACAGATTTCAGATGTGCATTACCATTGAAAGTCCAGCATGATTCCAGCAGCCCTTTCTAAAATTATGCATGTTGATGAAACCCGTAAAACTTGTTCTGTTGTTTAATAGGTGCCAACAAAAAAATTATCCTGTAATAAATGTTGGTATGTCTCCAGAAATGTCACTGAGGTTAAAGTGATCATACTTCTCCTTGCAGGCCGCACAGACCAGACGGTAATACAATGAATCTAAATGCAGAGGGACACTAAGACGATTACATTCATCTTTCAGGATTTGTTGCTTTTCAAGAAATGGCAGGTTTTTTCCTTTTAACAAATCAAGTGAAAGTAAATAACAGGAGGTCATGGCAAACACAATCATCCATTACTACTTAACAGAGAAGTCTTTGAAAATATTTTCAATTTAAAAAAAGTATTTTACGCAGGAAAATGCAACAATGCACTGTAGAGAAAATAACAAAATGACATTTAACATCATTCACAAAAAATAATAATGTGCAGTGGCACCAGTGATAAATCCAATGGGTAGTCAGATTACGCATAAATTTCGTAACTAAGTAAAATTAAACTATGGCTTGTACATAATTAATAATAATAATAATAATAATAATAATATACATGTACTACAGAATTCAGCTCAGTATTACAGTTATGGCATTGGTAAAGTTTTTATTAATTTTCTAGTCAGTTTTGTTTTTAATACTGATGCACTTATGCATAAGTCAAGATCTGCAAATCAAAGATATACAAATTCCATGCCAAAGAGAGCAGGGTAAAATTAGGCATACAAAAAAAGTTTTGATAAGGAGCTTGAGTGGGAAGAAATGCTCACTTCCAGTCATCAACGAGACCACATCTGCACATCACCCCAAAAAAGCAACATAAATTTCTTAACATTTGCCTTATGAATGTCGTGCTCCATGTTGTGAATGGTGCTGTGCAAACACCCGCCACACATGTTAATCTTGCATGCACAGCAGGGCTCAGCCTGGGGCCCCAGGTTGACCGGTATGTTAAACTGACATACATGCACCAATGTGAGTATCTGCTCCAATCAGCCACACACTGCTGGGTCCCAGATCAAGCCTGGGGAAGAGGAAAATGGAAGATCCACATTGAAGTCTGTGACACACTGACCCACCCCTCCCAGTTTGACCTGGACTGGGCTGTGCATTAACTGGAACAGGTGCAAGGGAGCAAGGCTTGCTTTTCTTCATTGGCTCCTCAGGAAATCATAAAGCAAATATATTGCTGGGGGATGGTTTTTTGGGGTGCCCTGTGAGCAAACTGAGAAGGGAAATGGATCAACGCGTGGCCACCGAGGGCGGTAAATCAAGAGGCAAAAAGGAGATCTGAATGTACTGTAGGGACCCCAGGGGAACCAACCCAAGGCCAGGCCCTCTGTCAGTCATGGCCTGGTGTTAATGTCAAAGCCAGCTGGGGTTGGCAGTCCTACAGTTCAAGTGGAGGGAAAAGATTGAGCTGTCTGTGTCAATTGCCATAGTTCCACTAGAGGCCATCATGTCACATGTGAGAGACTTTAACTTAAAAGCAGTATATAGTAAGTACAGAGAACCAAGTGATCTGCAAGTTTGTAATATTTTATTTTACCCCATTAACACTGCAATGTTACAATGCACAATGTTGCCTGCTTCGAAAGCAGTACTGAGATATGGTAGAAATTTTGTATTTAAGGTTTTCTTACATTTTAGAAGTATTTACATTTTTTAAAATTACATTTAAACCTATTTTCAGATTCTTCATGAACATGAACATGAACGCACGCGCACACACACACACACACACACACCGTGCATTCTTGCAGCCAAGGATCCTTTCTGTTTGGCTGTCTGGAAACTACAGTGATTATGCAGTGCCATTGTCTCTTAGACATTCTCATTCTATTATGAAGACTCCTAATAGTCTGCACTAGCCCTGGCCCTATTTTTCTGATAGAGCGTTTCAACACATCATATATGGAAACAGCTGGACTACAAATTAGTCCTTATGTGGTGACATTGACAAATGAGCTGTATCAGCTCTAACCCTGTGGACTAGAGCACCCTTCCCCCTATTCTCTTGATTTGTGTGTTCCTAACTGTGCATTTGAATCCTTTTGCTAAAGACAAAACTTTGACATTGGAGGTGCAGTCCATGCTGTTTAAATATGAATTCTTTGATACACATTCTCAAAAACAGTTTAAGTAAGACCATGTGTGCATTCCATGTAGGTGACAGTTAAGTTTCATAAAACAACACAAAAATTTATTTTAATCAATATTTTAGCGTGATTTTTTTGTGTTGGTTTTTTTATGTCACTGTGTATTTTTGCAAGGTAATTTGATGTCTAAAATTATGCGTGTGTAAATAGCACAGTACTGTCATTGGAATATTGCTGATAACCTAGATGGCAGACCTTTAAATTGCCCTTAACAGAAATTAATCACTTTATTGTTTTTCAGTGCCAGGCTGATGAACATTCAAACATTTTTATAAGCTGATTTTAATTTGTAGGAATTGTCACAATTTTCAGAAATGGCAGTATTTTCTGGTATGAAATATGAAATAATTTGACACAATGTCGGAAATACATGCACAATATTAGTTAATAGCTAAATATTTTAATTATGTACCTTGTTGGTGTACTGCTTAAACCTCTGATGGAGTTTTAGGACACTGAGACTTCTGTCACAAATAAAATTTGTCATATCCTATGTGTTGTATTCTTAAGCGTTGTTTCTGCATTGTTGCACTTTAAAGATGAAGAAACCCTTGTCTGTCCTTAAAATATCAACTAACTGGTGTGACATAATTCCACTGAACATGATTCATCATTTAAAAGAGCTGTGTATTTCAACACTGAATGATTTAGCTTATTATATCTGAGAAAGGAGAACATTAAGTGCCCATATATTTTATCCAGGGTTTATTTCAGGCTTAACTGACATAGTAATGTAATTTTTTTGTTCAATTTCTCTATTTTGCAACTGCTATGATGTTATCTTCGCTGTCCTCAGGCTGCACCATCAATGATGTTGCAACTTATTGGAGGTATTTTTAATGAGAACTGAAACCCCTCATTTTAGAACAGGCAGCTGGTTATGTCTACATGTCCTCAGTTTCTCACTGTGTGAAAGCGTCTGTTACTTCCTTAAATTTGCTGTAAACCCCTCAGGTAAAATAAAGGGAGGGCAGTTTTACCCCAAGTAAACGTCCATTTCAGCCTTTAGAGCAGCCTGAACTCTTATGCAATCTTTCTGCATCACTACCTCTGTACAAGACCAGCATGCATCTTATGAAATTGCAAACGGATGGGCTTAGTCCATTTTCTGAGAATTCTGATTAGCGAAACCACAGTAATTGTTCCAGCTTTTCTCCAAGTAACTGTATTAATACCACTGCGGGCAATAAACTTCCCTATTCTGGAAATGACACATTGTCACCACTTCCTGTTTTGTTATCTTGGTGTTAAAGAGCTTTGCACATTGTCTAATTATTTTTATGATATGTTTTTTTTATTTGTCTGACATGTTTTTAGTCACACAAATGCACAGTTTTAACTAATATCATTAAACTTGCAATATATACAATGAAATTATTCACACTGACATTTCAAAATCCATTAGTTTAAAAAAATACATTGTAAAAGTAATTTGCAGTTTAAAATGTATTACAATGTATTACACATCTGTGGCATAAAGCATTTTGTCCTTTAATTAAAAAAAATTACAACCATAATTAAATTATTTGCTTGGTGACCAGGAATATATTGCAAAATAGAGAGTCCAAGTTTCGTTTCTATTCTAGCTTTGAAGACATCTTGTCATGCTGTATTAACTGTTAGCTGAAGCGTATCCCAGGAATTTACAGGTGCAAGGGGGAGAACAACCCTGGGTAGGCGGCAACATACCGCAGGGTACGCACACTCACACAATCACACTCACACATTTGGGGACAATTTAGAATCACCAATTAACCTTCAGTGCATGCTTTTGGACTGTGGGAGGAAACCCGAGCACCCAGAAGAAGCCCACGCGAACACGGGGAGAGCATGCAAACTCCACATAGAAAGGCCCTAGAGCCGAGTCAGGGATCGAGCCCAAGACCTTCTTGCTGTGAGGAGGCAGCACTAACCACTGTGCCACCATGCCTCCCCTTGATGTACTTCAAAAAGTTTGTTTTTATATTGGGAGTGATTTAATGCTGCTAGTATTTGTTAAATATTTTTGAATAATTTATTATTTTATCTTGCTTTGTTGTTGGCCAAATTCTTTGCAGTCAGTCAATATTTGTATTGTTGATGCATAAATAGCACAACATAATTAACATTCATAGATGACATTGGATATCCTTTTTGGCGATGTGCTCAAATGCCATAGTGCAACCATTTTCAGTTCCTCATTTTTTTGAGGACTATTTGGGTTCAGTCTTGCCTTTAGCCAAGCAATATACTTGTATATGTATAACATTTTGGCATCATTTAAACATGCATTTACATTTAGCACATGCTCTTACCCAGAGCTTTTACCCTAATTTTAGAGACAATCTCCCTGAAGCTACACTGTAAATACCAACATTGAATTTAATAAGAAATATTAAGTGGGATTAACTTAATTTTGACCAATTTGTCCAGAACACTTACTTTATATGAGTTACTAGTACTTTGGGATCAAAAATGCGCATCAACTAAGTAATTTCAAGTTCAGGTCACTAGCAAAACATTAGTCCACGCTTCAGCATGCGCAGTAGCCTCTCTGATAGATGCCTACGAGGTCTGGCTCTTTTCAAAGATTCGTCTCTTTTGGCTTTTATTTTTATGTGTTTTTTTTACATGGTTACTATTGTATAACATTTTAATCTAACTTTTAAATGAACAACTGAACACAAAACCACCAAGAGCGGCTGAATATTCGGCTCTTCCCGACCGAAGGTATCTTTTCTTATTTGCTACAAAGAATCGGCTCTTAGAGCCGGCTCGTTCGCAAAAGATATGTCACTACATGCCTGTAGACCCAACATTGTGGAGAACGTCAGCTCGAGCTGTTTTGGCGCCATTAACTTCCCTGCTGCACTTTCCAGGTTAATGTGGTGAGTATTTTTTACTTATCACGTTTTTAACTTTCTTCATTTATTAATTCAACGACAGTTTGAGTTTTATTCGGTTTAGGCTAATGAATGACCATCTTTGATGAACTATCGCTAACTAGATATCTGACTGTTTTAGCTTAGGCTAACTAAGGTAACGTTCGTTGCTAACACTGATCCAGTAGTTTTGCACTTGGTCCTTATATTTATGGTAGTTATACATACACTAGGCACCAAATGCAAAGTTAACTGACCTGCTCAGTCTGTATCAGACCGTGTATAAAACTGAAAAAAGAGAAAAAGCTGAATCGTTTTAGCAAGCCAGCAAGCAAAGTACGTAAAACATGTTTGAGACCGCGAAGCATGGTTTTTAGATATATGTATTACCACTATGATGTTTGCATGAACACCTTTCAATTGTTGCTTATTATTAGCTATTACTTTTTCATTGTTAAAGATAAGTGTTACTTTACTAACAACTTCAAATTGCCTGCTTAAACACAATCCCTTACTATAGTACAATCAGATTACTGCAAAGCAAATTCATACAAAATTTAAAAAAATATATGTATTTGATTGCCATATTTTGTAAATGTATATGCTGTAAACAAAATCAGTTGCTGCCTAAATCAGGCCATCCAAAAATTGTATCAGATTGGAAAAGTGGGTTTCAGGCTATTACATCTAAATTGAATTAAAATTGAGTTAATTGTACTTGGTGCTAAAATCATTTTCCTTCTTCCTTTCTAGATTTGTCAAGCAGACCTGCACCTGAATGCAGTGGACCTGTAAGTACTGCACATTTTTTGCTGAAAAGAGAGGCTAATTACTAAAACATTACCGCCTGAAACATGGGTCCTACGTTCATATCTCAGCTTTCCCATGCCTGCATTGAATGTCTGTGCGTGTTTAAGAATTTTAATTCACTTAAGGTACATTTAGCTTCATGGCACACTCAGAAAGCAGGTCAATCTATGTTTCACTGTCAACTATGTGACTTTGTGTAGCCAGCACACATTGTTTTTATATGTTTTATATGTGTTGCATTTAAAATAAATGATGTGATGCATCTAAACTGTTTATTTCATTCTTTTTAATGGATTTCTTACATAGATTTCAATGCTTATTCTACAGTAATCTTCAGTTTAAAGGTCTGTAAACTGAGGCAGAAAATCAGTTACTGAAATTGGTAAGGTGTGGTTAATAATTAAAAATAAGTAGTGCTCACTTAAAAAGCTACATAAGTCTTACTTACTCACAATAATCAAGCTGAGTTCAATTATAAAAGGTAAGCTTAATAAGTATTACTTACTTAAAATAATTAAGTTGAGTTCAATTATAAAAAGTAAGCTTAATAAGTCCTACTTACTCAGAATAATGAAGCTAAACTAATTTACTATAACTAAGTTCACTGAGCTTGATTTTTTTGAGGCAATGAGTTTGCATACTTTTTTAAGTTAAGTCAACATATTAGATTTTACAGTGTTAAGCTGTATTTAGGATCTCAATGGTAGCAGTCCTGGAGATAGAATGCAAATTCACAACCTCTTGGTCTGTAAGCATGTGTTCCACTACTAAGCTGTCACCACTACCCAATTTGTTCAATCAGTTTTTCTACCATATCTGACAATGAAATGTATGGTTTTTATGATGACATCTTTGAAAAGAACTCATCTAACAAAATATGTGAAAAATACAGTCTTATGTACTTATATTTGTTTCACACATGCATTTAATATGTAGATGATGTTTCCTATTGATTTATTTATTACAGACGTACAGTCATTTAAGATGATCTTGCATTATGGCGGTTGTATTATTTTATACTCTGGCTCTGCAAGACCAACTGCCTTCACAGACCTTTCAGACATCTCAGCATCTCAGTGTCCTCCTTTCAGACTAGAACTAGTGGCTGTTTTTCAATTACTTCAAAGCAAGGCCACGGCTCACTGTGGTTTGTGTGACTTCACACTCATTAACACTACTCCATCCACCATCAACACTCTAGGTGGTGTCTGCAACCCCTCCACAGCCACTTGATTTTCCTCTACGGGACTATCGGGAGATTAATTCAACTTCAGACACCTCTGAACCCCAAATTGGTAAAGTCATGTAGTCAGCCAGTAAAGCCACTTCCCTTTTGGGCCAGTTGAGTGTGCCGTGGGTGTCTGGCTTGCTCTGTCTCTCACCACTGTCTCCACCGAACACCGCTGCTCCCCCTGTCACCACTTCCTCCTGTACTGTTCTTGTCACCCTCCACATGTCCACTGCATCACTGACAAGACACCTGCAAACCAAGAACAGCAAAGCTGCCATCCCCGTGGTTCTGGGTGTTGGTTGCCTGGAAGACTCGAATTCATGGTGCTGGTGTTGCATGGATCATCTAGCACAGCTCCTCCAGAAAGCACAAGCTTATGGCCCGATCCTGTCATCTTCTGCCTTAGGTGCTCCTGTCACCACCAAGTCCTGTGATGAATTGTGGAAGGTATGTCCATCATGATTCCACTTTATTAGTGAATCCATCAACTCCACCCTCATTGTCTACCTTCTTCACTTCCCAGCAAGCCTTTGCAAAAGTTAACCAACTCACCCACCATGACAACTACCTCAGCTCTTTTTTTGCTTGGTCCGCTAGGTTCGTTCCTGATTGTGGCATCATTGTCTCTTGCTGGCTCTTCTTCTGCCATCTGTAATGACCCTCACCAATGGAGAATGAATGATCCCACATCTTTTCCAGGCTGTTGATGGCAATTTAAAATGTCAGCCCTTAACTCAAAGATTTTCAAAATTGTCAAACTTTGCCTTAGTGCACCCTTCAAACTTGGTCATCCACAATCCTCCCAAAAGTGATAAGAACCACCAGATAATGAAATAAAACCTTGGTTTTTGCACCTCATTCATCACTTGAGATCCTGATGACTGGACCAAATTTAGGTTGCAGATTGCCCATCTAAGTGACCAAGTTTGTTTTTTTCCTGAAATTTTTTCCTGATAAAAGCTTTAAGATCTTTTAGAGCAGTAGCATTGTACAAGAGCACATCCAAATGAATAGTTTTAAATTCACTAATTTATTTGGGGTACTTTACAAGACAATGTGTAATTCCTGCTGTGACTCATTTAACTGTAATGGGTTCAAATACCTCAGAACCTGGACCCATTACAGTTTGCTCAAACTGCTCCACAGACGATGCTATTTCATCTGTCCTTCACCTGACCTTATCCCATCTCGTCAAAAAGGACACTTATGTCAGAATGCTGTTCATCGACTTCAGTTCAGCATTCAACACTGTCATTCCCCAAAAGCTAGTAAGGAAGTTGGAACAACTGGGTATCAACGCCCCCCTCTGCAACTGGATCTTGGATTTCCTGACGGACAAATCCCAGTTTGTCTCCATAGGAGACAACATTTCCAAGGTTCTCAGACTGAGCACAGGCTCCCCACAGGGATGTGTGCTCAGCCCACTGCTGTTCACTCTGATGACACATGACTGTGCTGCGCAGTACAGTTCGAATCACATCATCAAATTTGCAGATGACACAAAAGTGATGGGTCTCATCATGAACCATGACAAGTCTGCGTACAGAGAGGAGATGAAGCAATTGGTGGAGTGGTGTCAGAACAACAACCTGACTCTTAATGTCAACAAGACTGTCAACAAGACGGTTGAGATTGTCAGCAGTGTGAAGTTCCTGGATGTGCATATGACAGACGACCTCTCCTGGAACTCCAACATCACCTCCATCACCAAGAAGGCCCAGAAATGCCTCCACTTTCTATGAAATCTGAAGAAGGCCAGCCTCCCTCCTCCCATCCTTACATCATTCTACAGGGGAACCATTGAGAGTGTACTCTGCTGCTACATCACTGTCTGGTATGGAAACTGTCGCTGAGCAGAAGGCCCTGCAGTGGATAGTGAGGACAGCAGAGAGCATCATCAGGGTCCCTCTCCCTCCCATCTCTCAGTTCTACAAGAAGCGCATCATCCGTGGAGCTGACAGCATCGTAAAGGAAATATCCCATCCCTCACACGCTCTGTTCTCCCTTTTGCCATCTGGTAGATGGTTCCACAGCATCAGAACTGTAACAGCCAGACACTGCAGGAGCTTCATCCCACAAGCAGCTAGAGCCCTCAACTCACTGTCAACAAAGAGCTCTTAACTGATGCATACACAAACACACAATCAACACAATACAAAAGTAGCTGGCATGGACAATCACACTACTTATATAACTGCATGTATTTGCACAACACCTTCTGTAATATGTTTACATTTTGTCAATTTGCATGTCTAATTTGCACTTGTCTTGTCCTGTCAACTATATCCCAAATTGAATAATGTGAACCTTGTTAAACAGACCATTCACACAAAATATCATGCACAATGCACACGTCACTCTGTCACTTTGTAACTTTGTCACTTTGTACTGTCTTTGTATTGTCCTTTGTAATTTAGTTAGTTCTTTTAAAAATATAGTTTTCAATTTAGTCTCCCTTATTTTTTATTTTATATTAAAAATTTTATTTTCATTATTAACATTTTTAGATATAAAAATTCTTATATGTATATGCACCATGGGTGGCCTGTCTGTATGAAACAGTATTTCAGTGCACTGTGTGCTGTGTATATTGTTTATAGATAATAAAGCTCCTTAACAGCGCTCCCTCTGTAGTCGACCTTCTAGGTGATCACTACCCTACTCCACTGTTGCAACACTTGCCACTATGGGGCCAGCAGGAGAGTTGTCCCTCAGACACCTCCACACACAACTTGACCTCAAACTGGCAAAGCCACGGCATCAGGCAGTAAAACAGCTTCCTTTTAGGAACGGTTAAGTGTATTGTGGATGTCTGGCTCTGTCTTCATTAGGCCAATGTCTCCACCTAATGCTGCTGCTAACCCCTGGAGCTGTCCGCAAGTCCTCTCACTGTCTTGCTGACAAGGCACCTGGAAAAAAGGGAGGGTGAGGGTGGGCTGGGGGCTGGTGGGGGTAAGGGAGTGCTCACTTGGAAGACTCAAATTCACACTGGCACGGTTCACTTACTCTAAGCACAGCACTAAAATGGCAACCACTAGTCCAAAAGTCCAAACGTTCCAAAACACAGAGCCTGCATTTCAAATACCAAACCATAGCTGTCCAGAACAGTGCCTGTCCAAAATAAAGACAAACAAAAAAGACAAACCAATACAAATGAATACAATAAAAATAGATCCACAACATACATAAACATGACTGAAATATTTCATAAACTGGCAAGAATATAACAAAATCTCACAGCAGTAAAATGATTGAGTGAATGAGTGAGAAAAATGAAAGAATGAATATTTTACCTCTACCTATTTTGTATGTATTTTGCTACTAACGCCAGTGAAAAGGAAAACAATAAAGTACTATAGAATTGATTGTACCCAATAAGACGGAAAACATACTGATATAATTAATCTTATATAAGAGTTTTTGAAAACTTCATGTTAGAATGTTTTACAAGATCATACAATGTCTGGGATCCTGTTTTTTTAATTGTCCTAAATATAATATATTCACATTTTACACTATAAAAATTACCATTGTATGTTTATTTTATTATTATATATCTAACCAAGTCATTAAGATGAGAAATTGTGGTAAACTCATATGTATGATATGATGTTAAGTTGTTTTCACCAGGTCCTTTTAAAATGATCCAATAAGCATCCTGTACCTAGAGATTATGACTGAGTTAAACACAAAGAAAAACTGTTTTCTCGAAGGGAGAACTGTGTCAATTTTAATTAATGTATACTATGTACCACAGTACTGTGTGAGAGGATTTGGGAGCCCTTTATCACCTGAACTGTTGAGGGCAAAAAAAATGCTCCCTCTGTTATTCTCATCATGGCCATGGTTAGCAGGTCTAAGAGGATATCCTGTTGGAGGACCCAACACATTTATCGTCCTCACAGTGGTTTGGGGTGACTTAAGATTTACAAAATGTTCCACTGGCTTCCACTTACCTCTTTTACAATACAGCAAATATAGAGTAATGGCCCTTAGATAATCTGTTATTTCAGAAAACATTAAGTTCTGAAGGAGTGCCAATTGGCAACTGGTGGAGTGAAGACCCTGAGCAATATGAGGTGGGGTTCTCATCAATTCTGGAGAACACAATTTACACTTTTACTGATGTGTAGACACCTTATGAAGCAGGACAATCTAAGGTAATTTACAGCATGAGCTTTCATTACTTGAAAATTAAAACTTTAAATACTTGCTGAAATTGTTTCCTAAATACATCAGTGGGAACTGTTATAATTGCCAGAACTCATAGTTCATTTGTTTTTAATGAAATTAATAGCAGTCTGAAATTTTCTTGAAAAATGTGTGAATTGTTATTTATTAAATAAATACTAATTTAGGGGTAAAAATATAAAATATAAGAGTAGTGTATTTTAAACAGTATATTTCACATCTCATAAATGACTATAAAGCATATTTATTTTGCACTATATTTAAGTTTTTCCAGAATGTTAATGTGATGACCAGCGACCAGACCTAGACCCAGACCCAGCCCTAGGTAATGAAATGTTTCTTCATATAATTTCTCAGCTATGTAGAATTAGCAAGAAAGTGCCGCTGACTTTGTCTTTACATTTACAAAATAGAAGGGCCGGACTGGGACAAAAATTTGGCACTGACCTTTTGGTCCAGGCTGGCCCACACGCACCACCCATTTTTGCCCTTACTTTTATATGTATACCAACTCCTTCTTAAAACCACCAAAGCTATGTAATTAGTAAATAGGAATTGCAGACACATTAAATACTTCCAAACTTGGCATTTATTAATACAAAATAATTGTCCACTGTGGTACTGATTGCACCACTATCATCAAGTGAAGGTCTTGCTGCTGCAAACATTTCAGTAGGTTTGGCACATTTAGCAGCATCTGCCTGAAGTATCTGTTATTTTTTCTGGTGTAATTCCTCAATGCCTCCCTTATGCTTCTTCTCCATCTTCACTTACTTACGTGACTGTTTATTTGGTCAGACACACAGTGCACACAAGTACTGAACCCAAAGGGTGGGAGGTGTTTGACGATGGAACTAGGTCAGTCGGCCCTTTGTCAATATATCTTTTTTTTTTTTTTTTGTATTACGCCGGCACAAAAGGGGAGGGTGTTTAAATATGTGATTAAGCCAACCTGAACCCAATAGCCTGCTGATCTACGAATTTGACGGCCAGTCAAACAAATTTTTAAAAAGATGTATCGGCCCACAAAGCATGTCGGCATACAATGCATATGCCTGTCTGCCCTTGCTTAAAAGCAATGATTCTTAAGAGGAATACCAAAGTGTACCATACCTCTCCAAGTCAAGAAAATCTTGGACATTGGACATTGATATTTTGGACATTTCTTTAAGCTTTATCTTCTCTCATTCACAGAAGAAACAATGTTTACATTAACACCAATAGGTTCGTTAAAGTAAGTTGATGCTAACAACAGCATTTTTATGCTAACAACTTAAATGTGACCAAAGATTTCTGCTTCTTTATGCCAAAATGTTTTTCCAAGTATAGACATTTTCTATGCCCTTTAAGACATCAGGAGAAAGAGGTAATGCTGCCTGAAACAGTTCCCTTTCTTTGGTGTCTGCAGATAACCATTTTTGCTAAGTTAACCTTTTTACTAGAATACTCAATACCTAAAGACTATTAAATGATAATCAATTTTAATAATAATACAATTATTCTTAAATTATTTGTAAATATTTGTTAATGTTTAATGATTGAGAAGTTTTTTTCTTTGTCTGGATCTTTAATAAAATTATAAAATTCTTTATAGACAGACATTTACTTCACAACAAGATTAAGGTAATCAGATGCTTAGAATAGTAAACTACAGATTGTGCTCTCCTTTCCAACCACAACCTGCCACAGCATAGCAGTGATTCAGCCTGAAACATTTGAATAAACACAGCCAAGAGAAGCCCTGCATAGCCCATGAGATGAGCAGCAGATGGTCTGTGGAATTTCTAAACAAAGTGATACACATCTATTATATCAAAACCATTTTATGCTTTATTTGGGCTTCTGGTATCTCTCATTGCTCTTGTAACATGACAGTAATTATAGCCATCAAGGTGTTCCCTTGGAAACATCAGCCAAGAACTTTGCAGAACTGCTTAATCTCAGAACGCCCTACTGACATCATCTTATAGTTTATTTTAGAGGAGTCTGAAGTGTGTAATGGGTGTAATTGCAGACAGACCAGATTTATATAGACAACTGTAACACTGGCTAACCTATATATCAACATAACGGTTGGTCAGAGAGGTGCTCTGTAAACAAGATAAGACTCCAGATTAGGATATATATGATTCTAACTGGTTGTTATTCTTTATATATGGTAAGTCTCTAACAATGTTTGTGAGTTGTACTATGATTTGATAATGCTGAAGACAACAAATGCTGACATGTAGCTCAGATTTGAATATTATTTATTTTTAAAATATAAAGATGTTCTTTTTCTAAATGAATCCTATACTAGGGATGGTGATCTTTTATAAAGAGCATTAATGATGGCATATAAAAGCCTCAGTAAAATGCTGAAATGTATCTGCTTTAAAAGTCCTGCAGGGGGATGCTGTCATTCTTTCCCCTAGTTGTAAAACATTAATTATTTCACTATGTAATAGTTAAGTTGCCCTTATTTGATGTGATGAATCCATTTTGCTCTGTAAAATTCACAGGATTGATTTGCAATGGCCATTACTTACCATTACAGGCCTGATTAATGTCCATGATATCATAATTTTCCACAGTATAAATGTGCCTAGGATGATTTAACAATTACCTTGGCAAATATTAATTCAAAGCAAAATAGCACCACTAAAACACATGTTTAAAAGCCTTAAAATACTTACATAAATCTGAATGGCAAAAGGGAATCCCCTGGAGAGAGATATGTGTATAACATCAACAAGTCAGGCTGCAGTGTAGTAAAGAAAGTGACCTCTTACCTCCCAGTCCAGCTTTTAGTCATACATCAGGGGCCTCAGACTCTCCTAAAAGCCCTGTTTACAGCCTCCCGGCACACACAGTAAAATATGTCTCGCCAGATAGACAGAAAGTGTCGATGAGGTGGTATTTCTCTGGCTCCTTGTTGGCCCGTTATCGTAGAATGTGGAGTTGGGTAGAGGGAGTGGGAACAGGCAGAAAGGAAGAGTGGAGCTCTAAAGGATGATTTATTTGACCTCAGCTGTTCTGGAACTTTAAGGCGAAAGCTTCATTAATTTGTGGGTCATTCTGTTCAGACATAAATTGGTTAAAATCGGAATGTGTAGACGACTTTCAGACATACATAAAGAATTATGAAATCCTCTCTGTCTTTGTTTCCTCTCCTCCTCCTCGCCAACCACTGCCTTATTCCAAATGAAAGCCTGTCCAAATAACTAGATGTAAATCAAGCAGACTTTTTGTCAGAGGTCTCAAATCCCCATCATAGGGAGGGAACTGCCTGGAACATTTTGCGCTTATTAGTCTGTAAATATGGTGTTGTTTTAAGCGATTACCAACTGTGAATGATTTTTCACTCCCATCCATTATTGAGGTGGAGCCTGTCATTTGTCTCTGAGACTTAAAAAGGGCAACTTTGGAGAGTACTCAGCAGAGTAGGAGCCCAATAAATTATATTAATGCACACATTTTAAATGACTCCTATTTCTCTTGGCCTGTAATCAAAACTCCTCTGCTGAGAATGTAAACTACCTTTTCTATTCCCCCTCTATTCTGCTCACTGCTTAATGTTATCTTAATTTAAAACTTGCCTGTATAACAAATACAGTCTCACAGTCCAAAAACATGCAGTTTAGGTTGATTGGTTATGCTAAATTTGCCCCATAAGGTGTGAGTGTCTGTGCTCTGCAGTGTGTTGGCACCCATCCACTGTTGGTCTCCGACTCGCGCCCAAAGTCCCTGGATAGTACCCGTGACCCAATAGGGATTAAGCAGTTCAGATAACGAATGCATTAATGCTTTCATTAATGCATTCTGGATATTTGTCAGGCTCAGACACGTCAATCAATTGGTCTCATTATATAGAATCTGTAATAACAGCTGAACAAGAGGACTAGATAATTGGCAAAATATAACGTTAGTGTAACATAGGGGTGCAACGATTATTCGACATTGTCGACAAAAATCAACAATAAAAATAGTCGCCGACGAATTAGATTGTCGATAATTGTCGCCAGACGTCTTTTTAAACGGAGTGAAACGTTTTCTTTCCTTTCTACCTGTGCAATACTACCGCTTTCCAACAGAGTGCACCTATACACCACACTCTGGTGAGATTCGCTCTTGTGCAACAGCATTCAGTGACAGGTAGAAGAATGGCCCGATGGCGTCACATCAACGCCAAAACTAGAGCGCGCAAAATGGCTTGCCGCAAAAATTTCGCGGGCGTAAATTTCAAAGTCGCAAGCGCAGATGTGAAACTCGAGAGCACAAAATTAAGAATCGAGTGTGGGTTTGTGATAATATTGTGCGCAAACTATATTTTTCCTATCTCTAATGTCTTTTTTCCTCACAATGTGTTAAATGTCCTCGCGCACAAAGTAGATTACCGACGAGCGGCTTTTTTTTTGCTCGAGTGAGATTTCTACGCGCGTGGTTTGAAAGGGGCGGGTTTGGGCAGTTTGCGGGCGGGGTATAGGCAGTTTCTGACTGGGAATCTATTGGCCGATGGCTCCTGTTTTTGTGATTCTCTAAAGAAAGTTTCTACAGTAAAAAAATAAATAAATAAATAAATAAAAGGAACCGCGACAGGTCGGTTAAACGCAAGTTATAGTTTATCGACCTTATAATTATAATTTAATAGTTAGGTCTTATACGTTCAATAAGCACGCAAAACGGTAAAGTAACCAACGCCTTTGTCACTCGCTCATAAATGTTATAATGGTATGTTACCATTTTCTCAGTACCATCACAAAACCAGGAGCCATCGTAAGGCTAGATAAGGCAAAGAAGAAACTTGTTTATTAAAATATGTTTTTGAGTGAAGTATCTTTCTTGACTTTATTATTTACCACAAAATTGAAATAACCCCATACTAAACGTAAAAGCTGGTAGCTAAATCGGAGCCGTTTTAATAGTCGATGACTAGTTGACTCTCAAAATAGTAGTTAGTTGCAGCCCTAGTGTAACATATAATGGGTACTTGCTCTGAACATACAGTATAACACAGCAACTTGGTCCTTTATTACAGATTACTAAGTAATTACCAGTAATTACCATGCTGTCTTCATTAAGTGAGTTATTATTTATCATTGTGGACACATCACAGCACCCAGTGCACCACAATGAAATGTGACCTTCTGATCACATGGGCTTCTTCCTAAGCATTAAACTACCAACTGCCCCAGTTTAATTTATTCTTATTGTTGTTGTGAATGCCACTAGCATTAACCCTGAGTACCAGCTCATTACTGTTCTCTTTATTATTATTATAATTATTATTATTATTATTATTAGTAGTAGTAGTAGTAGTAGTAGTATTAGTATTATTAGTATTACCTTTTGTCCATTAAACTTCTTCAAACATCCAGCTGCAAGTCTTTTTTGTTCCTTCTTTTTTAAGGCTAAAAATATTGTAAATTAATCTTTAAAAAGTGAAAGTGGATGCTTATTTGTCATGTGAACACACCACAGCACCAAATGCGCCACAATGAAATGTGACCTCTGCATTTGACCCATCTGTGAAGGAGCAGTGGGCAGCTCCT
This sequence comes from Distichodus sexfasciatus, assembly GCA_032718565.1. Lineage (NCBI taxonomy): Eukaryota > Metazoa > Chordata > Actinopteri > Characiformes > Distichodontidae > Distichodus > Distichodus sexfasciatus. The sequence goes on along the minus strand of JAVGVS010000167.1, from coordinate 571,663 downwards.
AGGGGGCAGTGCTTGGGGATGGTACCTTGCCCATGAGTACCTCAGCGTTACCTTTACCAGTCCGTTTTTAAAATCTGCAACCTTCCAATCCCAGGGCAAACACCCTAACCGTTACGCTACCAACTCATTAACAAAGGTTTAACAGGTAGGTCAGCAACAATTAGCAGAAATGTCTAAACATCCAAAAGTCTTTATTATCCACCCTTTTGTCCCTTTCTACCCATTTACACACAGCAATCACGCAATGTATAGTTACAAAAAAGAGGATTCATTACTGGGATTATTCATCATTGCTAAAACTGCACAGTTAATACCCAGGCATGCTCCACTCAGAGTTTGTTTACATTTGCCATTGATCATTGCCTATCTTTAGTGTTCATTCTCTATCAGGGTCTAACTCAATCACTGGCTTGGGGAAAGAGCAGCTCTTGGAGTCCATTTGTGAATTATGGGCTAAAGGCTTAGTTGACATGTCCATCTTGTCTGCTCTCCCTCCTTCTGAACCAAAAATCCCAGCTGCTCACTTGTCTGTGTATTTGTGTCTGTCTTGTCACATTAGTTTGGGTTGGACTGTGATTAAGAGTTGCTGCATTTTTAGGCTTTTGTAGAGTGAGATAGATGCTCTGTTTACTGTATTAAAAGATGTGTTAGATTATGTAGTACATGGGCCAGTGATTTAGTAGGCTAATGTTGGAATCTGTATGCTAAATCTATGTTTTCTAGGATTTTTTAAAGTGAAAAATATGCAGATGCAAAAATGCTGGGAAAACTGTTCACAGTCTCTCCGTGTGCACATGAAGTCATTGTGTCTGAAACTACAAATAATAATTAATGTACTGGATGACTTCTGTCTATAGCTCCAGTTGTTATTAATATTGCTTTGGTTTTCTGTAAGTAATTTGTGAATAATGAAATGTAGAGAGAGGACAGAGCCTTGAGGGAGAAGCGATATCAATCAGAGGATGAGAAATTAACACTACAGACCTGCTTTGTGTATTCATCAAAAGCCAACAGCCAGTGACCCATGAAATGCAAGGACATGTGCAGTGTTTTTGGTCTCTAGGTAAAATTCTTTGGTCCCTAGAATGAGAACTTGCCACATGAAAGAAAATGATGTTAATAGTAAATTGTTATCATAATAATCATAACTTCTTGCAATGTAGAAACCTGACATGTGCTAACAGAGTATTTGTTTCAAATGACAAAATGTTTTTTGAAAGCACAGCACTACTTAAGCTCATTAAAACTCAAACTGCAGTTACTTTGTATTAATTTCCTAATTTTAGATAAAGTGCATGTTTATGTTACCATATCAAAACATTTGCAGACATTGCGGCCAGTTACATAATGAAGTGGTCAGTGACCAGTAATTCATTGTAAATTTTGCCAATCCCTGTTATGTTCATGTAACCTGTAGTAACCTTTAGTTTGTATACATTGCCTGAAAAATAATTGAAGATGGTGCAAATGAAATGTGCCCCTGTTCATTATGTTTATACAGATAACAGACCTACAGACCTGCACCTCTTTGTTAAAGCAGTGAGTACTCACACACACACACACACACACACACACACACACACACACACACACATATATATATATATATATATATATATATATATATATATATATATATATATATATATATATATATATATATATAAAACTTTGTCAATGTGATAACTATAACTATGTGATCCACCACTGAACAAGAACCAGGCGTTAAACATTTTAAGTTGGTGATCAATTGATCAATCACAACAGCAAATTAGCAGCAGTGTTGATTTCCACAGTTTGTTAGAAAAGTATGCATAAAGACTGCGCTTTATGGTTTCAGGATTGAGATGAACCAATTAGACTGTGGATGCTGCTTTTATTTGTTTGTGTGTAGAAGAGGTCAGAGGTGACTTGGGGAAGCTAGCAATACTGCTGTCCACCCCCTCATCACCATCCCTCAGCCCAGCACCCCTAATGACACCTCAGTTGTGTTCTTCTGTGTCTGCGATCTCTCAAGAGGAATTCCACGACCAAAATATTTCCCTTGTCCAAATAAATAACCTGAAGTAGCACTCAAGGCAATGCAGCATGCTGTCATTTCCTCTTTCTGATTCCTGCAGCCTGAGCATACTGCTTTGTATTTCAATCAAGGAGCCTTTGGCAGGGAAAGGGAGGGGGGACGGAATGTAAAAACACAAGACAGCAAAAGAAGAACAGATTTTGTGATCAGTGTGCAATAGACCTTGAAGTTCTAATGATTGGTTTATGGATGATGTGAGACAAAGCACAAACATATGTCAGAGGACAGAGATAAAGGGAGATAAAGAAGAGACGCATACATACAGAAGAGAAGACAGAAGGAGTGAAGTATAAAAGGAGGTGGAAAAGATTTGTGTTCTAAGGTCATGAATACCTTGTGTTGTTTGAAACACATTTAAAGATTTAAGCATATCTCTTAGTCAAAAGAAGGCAAAAGTGAACAAAAGTGGTCATACATGGACTTTTTAACCGGTTGAGTAAATAGACACTTTTAAACAGATATAAGCAACTGGTCAGAGCCACGCTTCATAAAGTTTTATAGCCATCTATGCACAGTTGATCAGTGCAGCTGCACAGAGTGAAAGGTTCCTAAACATCCTCTAAAGGAAATGAACTTTGACCCCTTACATACAGGATCCAATGAGACCAGTTTGGGGACTGTATTTGTAAACACACTAAATAAAATTGATCTTAGTATTAAGCACATAGTACAATAGCACACTGCATTTAAGCTGTAAACCCTGGATTTGATCAAATTTTAGTTAGGAAATGGTATTAACGGTTGCAGGAGTGCGGCCAAATCCTGCTCTGCCTCACACCTCTCAAATGAGGAATTTGGAAGGAGATGTGAAACCAAAGTACTTTCTAAAAATCACTCACCTTCTTTTACTCTGCACATGGATGGCAGTTTCTGTGGTAACTAAGAACCAAGGCAGACTGTTCAGCTTGTCATTTTGAGAACATTTGCAATGAAAAAAATTACTTGCTTTACTTTAAATAGTCTTATGCCGAGCATTACTTTCAGACAACCAGCAGCACTGGTGGCCATGCAAGTGCAAGAGCACATTAATAAATAGGTGTAATTATAATATGTGTAATCATTGAAACATTTAAAACAGTACAAGCTATTTAAGCGAGGTTTTGTGGAATAAAAAAGCAATCACTCATTATGTGGTCAAAACTTAGACCAACAAAACTTTGCATTACTCCATCATTGTGGCCTAGTCAGTGACAGCTACCTTACAAGCTAAATGTAGCAATTATTAAACAGGAACCCAAACTCCTTTTTAGTCATTTTCCCCTTTGCACTAGTGCACACATGCAAAGACAATAAAATATTATCAGTGCAAGGGTCAGTCAATGTTTCTATAACTGAGATAGTACACATATTATCACTGATCTCCCAAATAATCAATCCATTTACGTGATGTGGAAAGTGGTGGAAATCAAGGGTGGTCCCCACACTTAGAAACCATTACCTTGACTTTTAAACACAGGCCTCTTTAAACAAATCATTATCAGATGTACTACTCTTCTGCTTCTTTTAGTTGAACTTAAGTGATGTAGTCAAAACAGTTTATTAAAAAGAGTCTAGAGGTTCTTAACAAATGTCTCTATTTTTGTTACACTGTCCAAAGACTTACATTCAATATCACAGCACTAAATCTTTAAACAGAAGTTGCATTTTATATGATAGTTGGTACAGAGTGATGTTGCTATGAATAATGTACACATTTCCCAGGCTTAAATGATTTTTATCTTTGGTTTATTTGGATGATTTTTTGTTTGATTCCTTACCACCTCTTCCCAAAATGAATGAATATGTCTGTATGTCATGATAAAATGAAAATGAAAAATATGAGAAAAACGCAGATATTGTACACAGAGTATACTACAGAAACATAGCCACCACTATGATAGAAGACATATACTGTACACCTCATAGATTTTTTTTAACAATACTATGCCCTGCTTAGAAGAGAGAAAGAAATCTTGTCCATTGTTAGCAAATTCACCTTCAGGGGTTTATCTGTCTTTTACAAGTTAAAATGTGAAAGGTGGATACATATTCAGATTCAAAAGAATTTCTTAAATTAAAAGCCAAAGGCTAGTCTTATATTTTATAAATACGATCTTTGATCCTTGTTTAATTACAGATATTTTTATATCCAACTTTGTTTCTACATCACTTACAGTCACAGTTATGTTCATGAATGGGATGCCAGATGGGATATATGATATATAGTCCTATAAAGGAGCACTAAGCTCTAATTAATAACAAATGACATGCAGTTTTCACAAATGATAATATGCCACAAAACTGGCAGAAAACACTTTCTACAGTTTCCCAAAGTCTAGGAACTCAAATATGGGCCGTTTATTGCCACATAAAAATGAGGGTAGAAGGCCTTGGGAGTGTTCAGATTAGTACCAATAACAAATGGCTATTAGACTTAAGTGCACACACAGGGCATTACTTTAAACCAGGGTGGGTGATGAAAGAAGTCTTCAGTAGTCAGCATCCAGGTGGTAAAGTCCCATGGGTTTCCCTGAGTCAGAGAGTGGTCCAAGGACAACTAAACTCAGTCCAAAGATGGTGGGGCCACTGTGCTTGGAGGGTGGGGTGCTCACAACAAGGTTTTGAGAAGGAGCTGATGCCCTGTGGTCTACCATGCGCTTCAGCAGTAGGTAACCAGAGCCAAGGTGGAGTGAAAAAGGAAGGGAGTAAACTCAGAGCAAAACCATAAAAAATGTTGAGTATGAAAATGTCTCCCTTGGTTTATGGCTTCACAGACAGGCATCCAAGAGAAACACATCTTTAAATTTAACTTTAGATGCCTCTTAGCCTCTCCCCCTCCCTTTACTTGCCCTCTCCCATCTGGCTGGCAAGAGCTTGGGTTTTGCAAAGCAGAGCCAAGTTGCTTGGAAACTGCAACCATGTTAGAAAAGTACTCAGTAATGTGCTTTTTCCAGACTGTGGCGACAGTTTCAGCAAACACAGCTCACTTTACAACTAAAGTGAACATATGCAATCAGGCTTGAGTCTATAAGTAGTTCCATATTCCCTTGATCATCTTCAGTGTAAAAAACAATGTGTCAGAGGTGCGGGCAAATCATTTATGACATCAAATATTTTATTTATTTATTATATCTTTTTAATAACATTCTGTTTATAATAAGGTACATATAGTCTTAATGTATTAATCTTAAAATATTTGCTGTTTAGACATTTTTTTATTTCAATAGTTTCACCTGTGTCTTATCCTATTTAATAAAATGCAAAACTATTTATGTTGAATTTAAAAAAAAGAAAAACTACACTGCCATATAAAACATAAAACTCTTCTTAAATGAGATTTACAGTAGCTGGTCTAGCCTGAATGTTACAGGATTTGTTTGGTTACAATGATGTTGTCCTCTAAGCCATAAATAAAGCAAAATACAAAGTGCTGTAATTTATTTGAAAGACCCAGTTTTCTCAAAATGTTTGTCAGGATGTGAAATCTGTTAAGAATGTTAGGTCCTACATTGTCCTGCTTGGATCATAGGGCCAAAGCACAAGTCACTATTATAATAAGTAAAGTATTATAGTATTCATGTGAACCTATTTGATTATGTCACTGAAAAATTGTTGGACTATGTTTTATGCAAAAAAAAAGCCTCCTGTATAAAATGGAAAGAGAGCAGGTAGGAGGGGGAACACTCTTGTGCAAATGCTGAAGTGGAATTCAATATGTGGTCTTAAGTGGAAAAACTGGTGATCTCAAGGGGTCATCCCTCTTTCCGGAGGAGAAGAAAGTAGACCCAAGGTAGAATATGCTTCTGGTGGTCTTTGGTGAAGTCATTCACAAATGAAACCATTTCCCCGACAGACCTTTCCTTTATAGAGATGTTCCCCACCACTTTTTCTCTTTTCAGCTATTCCTAAGGTACTCATTGCAGTTTTGTGAGGTGAATGGAAAAGTGTTCATATCTGCCCCAAATGTGCACCACTTTATTGCTTTGTTTTAAACAAATCATTAAGTAATTCCTTTCTCTGTGAAACACTGTGTATTTGGTATCACAAGTTGAGCTTTTAGAACATGCCATGTCAGACACCTAAAATCATTTGATCTTAGCTATGGTATGTGCAATGTCATTGATGCAGTTCAGACATTACAATGGCCTTCCTGTGATAAGCAACGGTCTAAAACTAAAAATGCACCATGTGCACTACACTCACTCACACACACACATACAAACACACACACACATTCTCATGTGTACACATACACACATACACAAGTTAATATGAAAGAGCGAGATAAAAGTAACCATTCTGTGGAGACAATCTAGATTTTGCTCCTTGCCTTGGAAGAAAAACGATTAAGGGATGTTTCAGATTTATGGCTGTCTTTAAAACCTAATTATTCCCACAGATACTAATGTGCATAACAGGCAACCCTGGAAATAGGTTGGAGATGGGAATACCTCTTTGTCAGGGACCAGTGTTTATTATGATATGTTCACAAAAGCAAGGGCGTAACTTTTGGTTGAACATTGGTGTGGTTGAGGTCATTGATTTAGGGGACTTTTGGCGAGAGGTTGGAAAAGAGGAAGAGTGTACCCCATGTGCCCCCCACCAAATAATTTATGCCCATGCACAAGAGTCAAAGTACCTTATGAGTGCTGAAACTCTGCTTTGTTTAGCACCGAGCTTCCTGCTTCTTCTCAGTTCCTTTGTTTATAGGCAGTAGGTTATTTCAGCACTGGCACAGGATGAGAATTTGATAACGATTTGTCTTCATGTGTCCTGAAGGCAAAATATGTCACCTGTACCTACTGCTGATCACAGCAACTCAGTCCTCAAGGGTTTGAAAGTTAAAATTAATTAAAGTATTGGATAGTTAGAACCACGAATACAGGAATACTTTAATCATCCAGTATTAAATTTCAGCTTCATTTTGCAGTATACTTAAATTACATGGAATGGGAAACGTCTCTGAGTGCATATAAAATAACACCGCATTGCTGCTTGTTTATTATAGAGGCTGACATTAAACATCCAGCTGACATTAAACAACACTCTAACCATAAATGGAGTGCGCTTTCATTTGCAGATCTGAGCCCGAATTCATAAAGCATGTTCATCCTTTCTGTTGCTGATATCTGGAGTCAGCAAATGTACACAAACTATAAATCCTACAATTCTTTGCTGTCTGTTTATTGTTAGATGCCAAAACTTTCCAACTAACATTTTTCAAAGAGAAAAGAGTTTAGCTGAATTACATTAACCTGCTTCAAAAAAGGTTTTGAAGGCCAAAATGGATATTTTGAAATTTATCAGGGACTTATGAGCTGGTTATTTGATAAATAAGCAATATAAGAAAGGATTGGTTATATAAGTCCTAGAAGTGGCGTGGAAAGCATGTCTATAGTAATGACATTGACGCTGCCGTTATTAATTGTGCTGTTTTTATTATGTGGGTAGACTGTAAAATAGAATGAATAAACTTTAGATCGCTTTAAAATGCAGTTAGCCATAAATATACATAACTGCATTTTAAAGCGATGTAAAGATGATTCATTTTATTTTACAGTCTACCCACCTATTATTTTAACCTGCACGGCTCGTTTAACAATACTAAAACTACTACTACTACTACTACTACTACTACTACTACTACTACTACTAATAATAATAATAATAATAATAATAATAATAATAATAATAATAATAACCGTCGTCACCACTCGTCATCCTCGTCGTTACCATAAAGTTGCTGTTTATCTTCTGCTGGTACGATCTAAGTCTAAATGACATTGTATAAATAGCTTCCAGAAAGTTCGCTGTAAGAATAAACGTTACTTTTATTTACATCTTCAGTGCAAAGACCTACAAAGAAAATATAATACATTCGAGCAGGTCAACTTTAAACATTTACACTGCGCAAATTTTCGAGACAGTTAAGAGGTGAACAAGTAGTTCAGGAGAATATTCGCAATAAACAGCATTATTCTTTCCTTAACCGTATGAGTCAATCATTGTTCAGGTGCAAGATGCTCAAGTGGCCAACCCGACTCAAATATACCCTCCACTTTCTCATTTAAGACACTTCTTAAATACTGAACTGGATTTAGTGGTCGTATCAACTGTCGAACCTTAATGGTTTTCTATTCGCGAGTTTATTTAGGGCTATGAGGTTGCCTCTGGCCCGGGGTTTGGCATCGTCACGTCTTCTGCGCTCGCAGGACGTGAACCGGTCATAATCACACTGGGGGTTTTGAGTTCACAGATTTCCGTGCCTCTTTTGTCTTCAGATTCCTCTTCGTATTCAGATTCGCTCGGGTCGCTCTCGCACTCAGAGTCCACGCGTGTTTTTTGCTCGCTTTCGGACACGGACCTTTCCCCTTGTTCCTTCTCTTTGTCCTTTTGCGCTTGGGCCTCTTTGGAATGTCTCCACTTCATTCGGCGGTTTTGGAACCACACTTTCACCTGACAAAGACAATAAAACGTTGTGGAAAAGGTGGATTATTTAACCAAATGGATTATTGTCAATAATAACCCACTAAACTCTCCATCACACAGTAGCCCTAATTAGCCCTATTACTGGCGTGCAACTCTATATATTTTAGTGTGGTCGGAAAACACAAGTATTGTATACTTATTTGATTATAAAATCACCACATATCAACGACAGGTTTTCATTAGCACATTGTCTAACAATTATTGTAGTACAGCATTCTTAACATATCTCTTGCATCATTAAACTGAAATCCACTATAATCGTTTAAAATTTTTGTGCACTGTATCCATATTACATCTTAGCTACTTCTGTCTTTTTATCGATGAGTCATGTGCTTCCTGTTATTAGGCTTTATGTGTTGCCCTTATGTGTTCACTTGTATCTTTCATAAAGTTCGTGCAAAGATGGATTGCTGTTAATTTGGATTGTGTGGCTTACCTGTGCATCGGTGAGGCCCAGCATGGCAGCGAGCTGTTTCCTGTCCGGTTTGGTGACATACTTCTGGATTTCAAACCTTTTTTCTAAGCCTTTTCTCTGGAGATTGGAGAACACGGCTCTGGACCAGGACCTTTTTCTTTTGTACGTCTGCGGCATCGTGTCTTTAGTAAGGACAGCATAGGGCCCTATCGGAAGAAAAAACACATGATGAGAATGAGGTATCTTTACCAGAGATCATGTACTTTTTTGGTATGCATTACCTACAGCCAGTCAAACAATAAAGAGAATATGAATCGAAGACCACAGTCAGCCTGCAGTCTCTAAAATATTTATGATATATATTAACTGCAAATGAATCTGCATCAAATCAGTTTATTGGGAAGGTTTTGGACAGGAGTGCTACAGCACCTGGAAAAGTGTCCTGATACTGATGCTGCCCTGATTGTCTGGAGGCATTGCCTATTGAACTCAGCATGGAAGACGCGTCGCTCATCCCCGGGTCTATGGATGCGAAGTACGGGCTCGCGGTCGGCTGCACCGAGACGTGGACTGCCGACTGGCGATTCGAACTAACAACTGACGTGAGATCTGTACCAGAACGATACAAACCAATTGTTTTAAATGTTAAATGACTGGTAAAAACAAAAAAAACAAAAAAAAAACATTGTAGTCAATTCAGTATTTGAAAATTGAATTTACATGTGCCCTGCAACGTTATAGATTTATACTACTTTTTACTGTTATAACTCTATTATAAAAACTACAAGAGGTGCAAACAATAATAAGTTTTTTTTTAATCGGTCAGCGTCCTGCAGTTTCTGGAGACTCTGGAGATTCAATTACAGTATCTATCAACAAACCAATTTAAATTGTCCAGATGTTTTGGTATCTTAAATATAATTTGATAGTCTAATCATCTCTCTCCATTTCTGAAAGCCACTTGTAGGCCACTGACAAAAAAAGAAATGGGCTTGTATCCGTTTTCACAAATTCTTACCTCTTGGTGAGGACGAATCTTTCGATTTGGGTTCGAATTCTGTTGATAATATCCGATCGATCCCGAACTTGAGATCTTTACTAGACAGCGGTGGTGCCGATTGGGAAATAAGATTTGTTCTGGCCATTGAGGTCAAGGGTATTCCGTGTCTGTGATACGCAGAGGCCGAGTTCATTCTCGCACCGAAAACAGACGTGTCCAGAGTCAACGGGGACGGGCGAAGCGGAGAGCTGGAGGGATGAACTTGAGCCCGGGCTCCCATATGAGCTGTAAGGGCCGGTGAACCGGCGATGTTTTCAGCATCTCCAACATGCAGTATATCAGCGATGCAAAAGGAAGGTTTCTTCATCGTGTCCATCGCAAACCCGCCAGTACAATACGCTGACCAAAGGCTAAAACTGGACGCATAAAAGGGAGTAAGTCCAGTCGTATACATCCTCGTTTTCCCTTTTATTGTCTATTAAATTAAGGATCGAAACATGAAGTAGAAATTATACGCGTTATACTTAATGAGGTCTCAGTCTCAACACGCCAAAAATGTTCTCTTCAAGTATGAAACTTCAGACTGTTGTCCAAGAATTTCTACGCGTCAGTGTCTTCTGAGATATTGACTCCATCCCAAACCGCATACTAGCGTACTGAAGAGTACGTCTAAGTATGAGTGAGGTACTATTGTGCAACGCTATGTAGTACACAAGTGTGCGGTTTGGGGTTTAGTCGTTGGTTGGTTCATTCTTAGCCACTGGAAGTTCAGAAAACTTTGTGATTGGGTCACTTGTAGCCAATAGAAGCTGAGAAAACTCTCCGTTAAACCGTGGACGAGTTAGAGTAGTGCCAAAACAAAAACGCCCGAAAGATTTAAAGCACCATAGATTATGATTATATCTTTAACTAAAGACTATTTTCAAATCTAATACCGTATTTTCCTTATTACAGCATGTACACGTTACCATAGTGTATTTCAAAGCAAAAAAGCCCACATGCCGCCGTAACCTACAATTTGTGCTTAGAACGGCACAACGAAATTTTGTCATGCAGTTTTGTTCATTATTTCATTCAGTTTTATTTGGTGCTTTTTACAACAAACATTGTCACGAAGCCCTATACATATAACAAATTATATTTTTACATTTATCTAAATGCAGGAATTAAATAAGTTATAAATGTGCCTTACCAATTAAATTGAAACCAAACAGGTGTTTGACAATAGGCAACAATAGACCTACTACTGACAATGTAATAAGCTAATAAGTAATAATAAGTAATGCATACAAACAATGCAAACCGTTACATTTCTGTTCTGAAAGAAACTTGGCTAGTTGGCCCACTTGTCGGCTCAGTAGGATTAGGCAAAAGGAGTTTCTCGATGCAGGTCATCCTGTTTTTGGTGGGCTCTGATTCAAGCCTAAATGAGCGGATATTCCTGCTAGATTTGTCCTAAAATAGAAGATGCTTCAGTATTTTAGGATACAGCCGAGGTCCTTATTTCCTCCTGAGTGGGGAGGGGGAACTTTATAATGACTGTTAGCACTTCCTTTTTTCAATATTTGTATAACTTTATCTCAACCTGCAAGTTGCATAGTGACGCAAATCCGTCCCTATGCTTATAATAAACAGAGGAAATCTATTCTCCTCCAAAACGAAAACACAATTAACTTCAGAGGCGATACTTCATCCATATGTACAGTGCAACACATCAGTCTCCTATTATTACTGTGCAAGAAACAGAACACGGGGAAACTGGACATGTCAAAAATAACAAAACATCAACAACTTTACCATTATTATTATTATTATTATTTATTATTATTATTATTAATTATTATTATTATTATTATAGCGATTAAATGTTAATTTATAATATTAAGTTTTCGAACTTTTCTAACATCGACAAAAAGTTTTATTTACTTAAAATACTCATATTAAAACAGTCCGGTGTGATTTACTTACAATTTTAATGCGCATATGTTCGTTGTTTAATTAAAGGCATTTTAACTGCGGCCTGATGAATTTAGTTATAATTCGTGTGTAAACAACAAATGATTTTTCCTACGGTTTTAACAGATGTCTCAGTCGGTTATCTCTTCCTTTTGAGACGTTCATTAGGGCTGATTCATTACCGGAAAGGTCTATGACCCTGACTACGTCCTATCACGATGTTTTCGAGTGACACTTTTCCGGTTTAAATTTAGAGATGAAATGTAAGGTTTGCCCTCGATCAAGCAGTCAAAACAATCTAGGGAAAAGGATGTGGGAGTAAGGCTGTTTGAAAAGCACGCAAGTTATTTCAGGTGCGCAAAAAAGCAAAATCTTTGAAAAATTGCGACAGCCACGTGATGAACAGCAAAGCACGAAAGCGGCTTTCGCGCCGGGCTGCTGCTGTGTGTACCGCACGCAGTACCTGCGAGTAGGACGACCTGATGCCTGAGAGAGGAAAGCATATTTAGATTTCTAAGACTGATCCATAAATTAATAAGTAAATGTATTTTCTAAAATCTCAGACTATACAATAATTTCGCAAAGACTTTCGTACCTTACATAAGAATGTTTAGTCTTAAAAGGTCATTTCTATTTAACACAAGTTGTGTGGTACAATTGTTCATGTTTGTTTGTTTTAATTCTTATCTTAGTTGTTACATGTGCAAAACAGTGCGCTCGTATTCCAACGCACAGCAGCATTATACAATGTGCACTACCGACAAAAAATCGAGAATTAGTGCAGTAAGTGCTTAAAACCCGTGGTAAATTAAGACAAACACAGTGACAAGAACCATTAACTCTCGCTTATTTCATTTTCATTTTATGTAGTGTAAAATTTGTTTTGTTCAGGGGTATTGCTAGATAATATTTCTGAATGTCAGATATGGAACAGGTGGTACTGTATCCATGCCCTACAGTTGATTCCAGCAAAGAGAATCAAATTAAAATGAAACAATTCATTTTCTTTTTACATTTTCAGAATAATGTTCCAACCTATAAACTTTGATTCTGCTTTCTGCTGCTTCATTTGTTCTAGGATAAAAATAAGTGTATTTGAAGAAAACAGCAATAAATAGGACTCCATTTGAATTGCCTAAAGTAGACCTTACAGTAATGTTCAGGTCTTGCGCCAAACCCTCTTTTCCTCATATACTGCTCATAACGAGTCAGATTTCACATTAGAGGTATTTTTACTCTTTTATTTAGCCTTAACATGTATGCTGAAACATGCTGAAACAAATCACTTTACCTATTGTCTTATTTTCCTAGTAAAATGCGGTTTATATTTTGCTTTAGCATTGCCTTAAAAATTCTGTCTTAAAATATATTTACAATTTTATGATTAAATAAGTATTAAGTATTTAAATAAATACTTTTTTCATCGCATCGTCTCATGGTTTACTGTCCTAAGAAATTTACTAACTTCTGGATATTTCAAGCCCTCTAAAAGCAGGGTAGATATGTGGGAATAAGCTCCAGCTGCCTGCCACTAGTGACATGGTCCATCATTCAGGGAACATAAAAATTGAAATATTACAATGGTCAAATGCCGATGATGGGAAAGTTTGGAGACCTGTTGGAGTTTATGTCTTTCGTGTCCCTTTAGACTCAGCAATGGCTGTCCACAGAGGTCTAGAACCAGCCTTGCGTAATTCAGTTGGAGCTAAAAAGTGTCTGACAGCAAATGACCTGCAACTGTATTTTTAAATAAACCCTTCTCATGGCACAAGCATGCGCGCACGCACGCTTACAAATACACACACACACACACAAAACACAATCTGTTGTCACATTTTCCAACCAACTGTTTACACCGACATAAATGAAGTTATCCATAGTGAACTGTCTTCTGAGTGAATGTCACAAAGTCAAAGGCAAGACCCCAGGTTCAACCATACGAACCTGGGCACAGTACAAATAGTTTTTCAAAGAAACTTGTTTAAAAAAATAACATGCCTCAACCCTGTTCCTACAGTGCCTGGGTCTGAAGATCTCATGTAAAATATTTGTATGCAAGGATGCTCCAGCCTACATTCATAATTACACATGAACTGAAAATATTAGTTCAAAATGTGGTCTATACTTGAAAACCAACTGATATGTTTTTCTAGACTCAAAAGACACAAATGCGGACGACCGAGACAAAGCAAAAGCTCCCAATCGACTCGGTCGAATCGCTCCTTAAAGTGCCCCTTAGAATGGAGGCTTAATGGTCTTTTATTGTCTTCCCATTAAAAACCCTTGTGTTTGTGTATTTTTTGCTCCATATACGCAGGGTTATATCAAATTCAGAATACTGTAGAACTAGTGGAAACACGAAAAGATCATAATAACAAGCCATTACTGGTCTTGCTCGTAGTATCCTGGCAGCGGGACGCTGGTGCTTAACTGCAGAACGCCTTTTGCAGAACTGCGGCTCTAATACCTTCCCAACAGCGCTCTAACCACGTGCACCCTCCCGCATTACTGCGCATTCTTTTTAAACTATACACATTTTGTGGAACCGGGCCCCACTTTCCTTTCGATTTCCTTTCGAACACTAAGTTGTTGCAATTAGACACTGCTCCTATCTGCAACCGCTCAGTGATTGATGGTGCACTTGTTTACTTAAACTGATACAAACCAGAATCTTATAGATCCTCTGAGGAGCAGGAGATGTAGTACAAGTAGGCTAATTGGCTCGGGGCGCACAGCGACGTCAAGGAAGTACGCAACTCGCAACAAGCAAAATAGATAGTAGACCTAACATTCGACACGATAACATTTGTTTGGAGCAATCAAGCCTTTTACTGTTTTGAATTTACCGAAAATAATAAACAACAGTCAAAAGCGAAATAACGCATTCGTTCTTAAATTGTTTAAATTACCCAACAAGGAAACTGTCTGTCCGTCTACTACCTACCAATTAATTTAATTTTGCCCAGACAATTGTTGCAATTACAAACGACTTTCCATTCATACATGGTACTAGTCAGCAAAGAAACATCAGAAATACATATAACAACATTACTGATCCTCATCAATAAATTTTTGGTGTTACCCTCGGAATCAATAACTGAAATTAGCTGTGCCCTTTTATTTAATCTGGTCTCAATGATTGGCCGGTGTTGGTGACTATGACATTTATATCCTGGGAGCGTCTAAAAACAGCTGGCCCCAGAGGCTGGCCTTTAACCTCATGTTGCTCCAGTGAAAGTGTCTTTGTAATTACGATATGAAGGTCACTTTGAATAAGCGTATCTGCTCATCACAGGTATTTTTCCTAGAAGTATTTGGCTTCTAGATTAGATTTAATATTTCCAGTGGTAAATAAGCGAACCAAATAAGTGGAAAACCATGGATGATCTCAAGACCAGTGATCTGAATATTCCTGCGTCCACCGAGCAGAACGTCATTTAGAAGTTTATATCCCGCGTCTCAACAGCTAACATCACTAGATGTGTTGTTTGTGTAAATAAACATTTCAACACCAAGATTTTGTAATGGCAGCCATTTTCTGGTATAATAGTTCATTTTTTGAAAAAAGCACGTTCTTCATTATTTTAGTCCATGACTACATCAATTTATCTGTTAATTTGGGGGTTTGAGGTTATTTAGTGTCTTTAAAATGCTGTGCCTTTAAGTTCTAACTGTGTCATTTCATATTTGTTATTCCGGTGTTGTAATATATCAAGAGAATTTTCATCTCGACAAATGTTAGTGCGTGTTTCAGTCTATGACTGAATCTATGTATCTGTTAATTTTTGGGTTTGAGGTAATTTGATCTATTTATTAAAATGCAGTCCATTTAAATTCTAGCTGTGTTAGGCTATTCCATAATACCGGTGTAGTAGCCTAATACATCCAGACAAATTTCATCTAGACAAATTTGACCAACACTTGTTAAACTGTAAGGCTTTAAAAAAAAACGTTAAAGACGTTGTGAGACAGTGTTTATAGCAATCAGTCAGTCAGCGGGCATATTAGTAAAACTTATGGGAAATGTGTTTAATCTTAACAGCAATGTACATTAGCTTTCTGCCAGAAACTCAGTAGTAATCAATAACTTGCCAGTTTTCTATACATAAAACTAAGAACACTGTTTTGAACTTGCTTTACAATAACTCGTATGTTATCTTCCTTTTAATCGCATGTACCTTTTAAGGCATGCTGAGCTCCTCAATTTGTCCGGTGACACATTAAATATTGTCCTCTAACAAACTCCACTATTATTGCTGCTATTCTCTAATTCTTACAATTCTACTCTCATTCATAGGCATCGAGGGGGGCACACATTTCAAATGTATTCGTTTGGATCCCCCACATTTACCGTGTAAAATATTATTGATAAATGATATAGTTTTCATTTACATTAGGCTACTTCACATGCAGCGCATTTTACAGCTGCTCTACGGTTTAGTTATTGTTCTGTATATTTGTCTTGTGTGTTTACTGCATGTCCCTGCTGTGCCTCGTCTCCCGTCGTCCATTTAAACACGTCTAGTGTTAATACAGCTTTCCTGTGTCGTTGTATGTTGGGCATAAATTCATTTCGCCTGGTCGACTGTTGAAATCACAACAAGGTTTTCTTTAACAGAACGCAATAGTGAACCCACGACTATGGACTCCTCATTCATTAATCGCGATACTGCCCTCTAGCGGAAAAACAGTACGTCGCGGTCGACAACGACTGTGTAGGTATGGTATAAATTGCAAGAGCATTGATTAGACAAATCTATATTCGTAAGTACAGGCCACATTATTCAAAACAACAAATGCCAAGAAAATGAAATCAATTCATAGGTTTGTAAATTGTGGAGTCATTATAAACTGAAAGACTTTGCAGGAAACTGTGACTGTGAGACTTTGGCCTCAGTCAAATTCCCAATATGAAAACATACCTTGGGAGCAATTCTGTGCTGAATCCAAATACATTTGCACAGCAATATTCCCATAATTTTGCCTAGATTTGTCAGATGCACTTTAATTTATGACAGATGGGAATGGTTTTGGACTCCTGCCTACAGTCCCAAATGCTGGACGATGCAGCTGGTAAAATAAGTTCTTCTATTAATGTCACTCTTAAAAAATGTTAGTCTGCTTAGCCTATTAATATTGAAATAAATAAGGTCATAAAAGGTCATCACAGGTCACAACACAGTCTCAGAGCACTTTTCGTGAAAACAGAACCATGAAATGTATTGCCATTGCCTCAAGCAAGTC
Source organism: Distichodus sexfasciatus (assembly GCA_032718565.1). Lineage (NCBI taxonomy): Eukaryota > Metazoa > Chordata > Actinopteri > Characiformes > Distichodontidae > Distichodus > Distichodus sexfasciatus. Next base: position 554,500 of record JAVGVS010000167.1, on the reverse strand, counting down.
CCTCTTCTTGGAGCCACGAGTGTTGAAGAAGCTGCTGTTTCCTAAAGGTAAGGTCTGATAACCATGTCAATCTCACATGTCCAAATATTTTTCCAGGAGTTACATGCAGATAAAAATACAGAGGCGTGGAGAGACAAGCATTACATATAACAAGTGTGTCTTAAGCCAGAATTTACACTGAAAATGAATCATTTCAGCCAATACTGATACTGATACTGTTTCTTTAGGTCAATATCATTGCCAGTGATTCAGCAAATAGTGTAGCTGAATGTCTTACTGTGTGGAAGAGACTGGGATCATTCTTTTGAATGTGTCATGACTACCGCTCATATCAAGAAGTTGGATGCAAACACAGGAATCCAAAAAATGCTGTGTTTATTAACAAAAAGCACACACCAGCCACCCAATGAATAATCCACACAGTTCATTAAGTCCCGCAGCCACGCCTAACCGAGTCCGGCAAAATCCACACTGTTAGAAATGTGAAACGCCAACAGGCAAACAAAGGCAGTCCACTGAGTTGAAGTTAGTGGTTATCCTAGTGGCTAGCTGTCACCAGAAGGTAGTGAGGCTTAGCTGTGGTCGGGCTGCAGAGAGAGAGAGAGCAGAACGAGCATTGCACATGAAGGTGGACGGACACAGAATGACGAGATTGGCTGGTTCAAATAAAAAGACACAAATCTAATTAACGGAAACTAACCAATGACATTTCAGAACAAAAAGAACAAACAGGTGATACACATTAGGGAAGTGAAGCCCAACCCATGACGCAACACACCCGGAAGTGACTAAAGGGGAATCCTTAAAGGGACAGACACACCGTAACCATGACAACCTCGATGCAGACTTCATCAAACTTCAGGTTCAATACTCTGGCAAGCCCGATCAGCTCCTGACTGAGGATGTCCCATGCCAGGACCCAACTCCTTTTCTCAGGACCATACCCCTCCCAGTCGACCAGATATTGCAGGCGACTATGCCACACTCAGGAGTCCAACAGCTGCCGGACACGGTAGGCAGGCACACCCTCAACGTTGATTTCCCCTGGCAGTGTCAGTTCTGCATCTCCCCTTCCCAACAGACCTCGGACTGCCGGCCTGAGAAGATACACATGAAAGACAGGAGACACATGCATGTTAGATGGCAATTTCAACTTAACAGACACAGGGTTTACAATTTTCAAAATAACAAATGGACCAATATACTTAGGGGTTAACTTTGTGCAGGGGAGACCAAGAAGCAAATCCCGGGTCAACAGCCAAACCCGATCACCTGCCTGGTACTCCGGCTCCTCACGCCTCCTTCGATCGGCCTGATGGGTAAACTGATGTACTGCTTGCTGGTGTTAGTGTGTGCCCCTTCCCAAACCCACTCTGCCTTCCTGGAACCAGTCATCCACCCAAGGAACCTTGGATGAAGAATTGTCCCAGGGACACAACGGGGGCTGGTGCCCAAGCACACACTCAAAGGGGGTTAGACCAGTAGTGGGATGGTGTATTGAATTCTGGGCATACTCTGCCCAAACCAAGAACTCTGCCCAGTCACGTTGCCTGGCACAGCAGTAGGACTGGAGGAATCTCCCTAACTCCTGGTTGGTACATTCAGCCTGCCCATTAGACAGGGGGTGGTACCCAGAGGTCAGACTCATGGTGACCCCCAGTTTCTCCATGAAGAATCTCCAGACTCGTGAAATAAACTGTGGGCCACGGTCAGAGAGAATATCCTCCGGCAACCCATATACCTGGAACATGTTCTGGAACAGGGCCTCAGCTACCTGCAAGGCAGAGGGAAGAGAAACTAAAGGGAAAAAAACGCACACCCTTCAAAAACCGATCCACTACCACTAGGATAGTGGTGTACCCATTCGACAGTGGCAGATCCACGACAAAGTCCACTGCCACCTGAGACCATGGTCTGTTTGGTATTGGTAGGGGCATTAATTTTCTGACAGGTAACTGATTAGAGCTCTTGGTAGCCACTCCTCTAATGCCACCTTGACAGCCAACAGCTTGCGGTTACCTATGTTGTAATTCCGCTCTGCCTCTGTTAGCTTTTGTGAGAAAAAGGCGCATGGGTGTAACTTCTCTGGGGCACCAGACCTCTGCAACAGCACCCCCCCAGACTGACTTCGGAGGTGTCTACTTCAACCACGAAAGGTCGGGGAGGATCTGGGAGCCTTAAGATTGGGGCTGTGTGAACAGGACTTTGAGCTTGATAAACACCTCTCGGGCTTGCTCAGTCACAAGAAGCCATTTTGGCTTACCTTTGACTGCCCTTCTGAAAATCAGGAGAGAAAACAAGGATGTCATCAAGATTAATAATTACAAACCAGTTAATCATGTCACGGAAAAAATCATTAACAAAAGATTGAAAAAATGAAGGTGCGTTGGCTAGTCCGAATGGCATGACATTATATTGATAATGACCCAATGCCATACTGAAGGCAGTCTTCCATTTGTTGCCTGCTCGAATGCGAACCATATTGTACGCACTCTAGAGATCGTGAAAAACATCGATCCCCGGAGTTGTTCGATGGCCGAGGGAAAGAGGAAGGTAGCACCGAGATGAGGGCTTCCAGGGGTCTCGGTGTCACACCAAACCATTGTACGCAAACTTGAGCAATCGGCAAGAGTGGCAGGACGACAGCGCCAATCCCCCCTTTCCCATTTAATCTCAAATAAACATGAACCCCCAGATCTCACCTTTACCTAAGAAAAAGGGACTTTAATATCCAAAAGATTGACTAAAGAGGTAGGTGTTAAGCCTTGACTTAAAAGCAGAGATTGTTTCTGAGCTCTGAACACTAGTAGGAAGTTTATTCCACAACTGTGTTGCTTTATGAGCAAATGCTTTTCCCGTCAAGGTAACATTAATGAACCAATTTCTCTACATCTTGGAAAGATAGCATGTGTCTTAGTTTAGCAATATTATGAAGTTGAAAGAAAGCGGTGTGACTAATGTTAGAAGATAGGAAGTTTATTCCAGTACTGTGGTGCTTTATGAGCAAATGCTCTTCCCCCCAAGGTAACATTCTTCTGGGTATTAAATAAAAAACCTATTAGTAAAAGATTACAGTAATCAAGCCTGGAGGTAATAAACACATTAACCAGTTTCTCTGCATCTTGAAAGGATAGCATGTGTCTTAGTTTGGCAGCTGAAAGAAGGCAGTGCGACTAATGTTAGAAGCATGAACTGAGGCTGCTCTCAGTTCTTGCGTCATGTCACATCACTTCCTGCTTTTGCCGGTGCAAGTCGGCGTCTCTTGCCGGTGCAACTCGGAGTCTCTCGCTCCTTTTTTCCCCTTTATACTCAAATTGTATTATATTCTGTCAATTTCTTACTACGAGCTTTTTATATAAAAGGACTAACGACTGATTAGACACTGCTTGGCGTGTCATTTTTTGCGAGGAACCACCAAGCGTGTAGGGCTTCCTCCACCCAAAACGCACAGCATCTTAACCTTAATTTTCTTTTTATACCTTTCCTTATGCTAAGCAATTTAAGTAATATAACCAGTGGCTAAAACCTAAAATATAGTTTATCTCCAACTGCGACGGGACTGAGATGCAAAAACCGAATGGTGGTGATGTTTTCTGTACTGAGTGTAGAATGTTTAGCCTTTGCTCCTCCGTCAGCAGTGATAGGTTAAGTAGTGATAACTATCTGTAAAAGGTGTAAGATGGTAGAAGCTCTGATGGAGAAGATCATAGAACTAGAGAAGCACCTTCAGACGTTAGCACAGTCGCCAGGTAGCCTTTTAGCTGCAGGTTCGCAGTCAGGGAGTCTGGGGGCTTCAGGTTCAGATTTAAAGCCTTCAGGCCCAAAAACTCCGGCATTAGGGTTCCCACAGCAGAACCAATGGGTGGTGGTTCGGTGACATAGACGGAGAGCCCGAGCTTTGGCAAAGGCTACTCCCGAGCACCACTCTCCATCTACCAGCGTGTCAAACAGGTTTACCCCGCTCAATGAAACACCCGCTGAGACGCCTGTTGAAAGTGCTCTGGTGATAGGTGATTCTATTCTATGGCACGTGAAAATAGCTAGACCCTTAGCGGCAACCGCAGTCGAGGTAAATTGTTTACCGGGAGCCAGAGCGCCAGACATCAGGGCCAATCTTAAGGTGCTGGCCAGTAATAGACGTAGCTATTCCAAGATAGTCGTCCATGTCGGCACCAACGACGTCAAGCTCAGACAGTCTGAAGTAACCAAAAGTAATTTTAAAGAGGTGTGTCAGCTAGCCAAAACAATGTCGCAGGCAGTAATTCTCTCTGGCCCCCTCCCAGCTAGACGTAGCTCCGAGACCTACAGCAGGCCCTGGTTGCTGAACTGCTGGCTGTCAAAGTGGTGCTCTGAAAATAGCATAGGTTTTGTAGATAACTGGTCCACTTTCGAGAGAAAGCCTGGTCTTTTGAGCCGGGTTGGTATCCACCCCTCGTGGGAGGGTGCTGCCCGTATTTCAGTGAACATAGCTGCTAGCCTTTGTGCAGGTTCAGGTGTAGGCGGCCATTGACAAACCAAGGCCAGGCCGCAGGCAGAAAGGCTAAACCGACTGCCTGCGAGTTGCCTCGAGCCGCCACCTAGGTACCACCATATTGACATTGTCTCTGCGCCCCGAACCAAAAATAGTTAGTGTAAAATGCGAAAGCCATCCTTTTCCAATCTAATTTCTATTAAATTAGAGCAGCCAATGCAGAATATCTGTAGCACTAAGCTGAAAGTAAGACTACTAAATATTAGATCATTAACTACTAAGGCACTTATTATTAGTGAAATGATTTCAGACCATGTCCTAAACGCACTCTGTTTAACTGAGACATGGGTAAGACCCAACGAGTATTTAGCCTTAAATGATGCAACGCCTCCAGGATATAGTTATGAGCATAAACCCCGACTCAGTGGTAAAGGGGGAGGTGTTGCAACGATCTACGAAAGATCTCTTTCAATAACACAGAACTCAGGACCTAAATTTACATTTAAATCATTCGAATTATTATTCCTTAGAATTGCAGACATATCTGCAAAACCAAATTCTTTGTCGCTCCCTCTCATTATGATTTACCGTCCACCAGGTCCTTATTCTGAATTCCTAATTTCTGAATTTGCAGAAATTCTGTCAGACCTGGTTATTTCAACTGAAAGAGCAATAATTGTGGGGGACTTTAATATTCATGTAGATAATGAACAAGATCCTCTGACAGCAGCTTTTACTAATTTACTAGATTCCATGTGCATTGTTCAAAATGTAACTGGGCCCACTCACAACTGCGGTCATACCCTTGATTTAATCCTTTCATTTGGTCTTAATGTAGATAATGTAACAGTACTGCCTCAGACGAGTATTATTTCTGACCACCATCTCATTACATTTGATTTTCACTTTAGTCAAAACGCAAATACTACAACTCGCTTCTGCTCCAAGCGTACAATCACTTCAGATACAGCTAGTAACTTTATTGATAATCTCCCTGATCTGTCGTTCCTGACAGTGGAAATGTCTAATCTTGCTGAACTTGAGAGTAATAAGGATTATCTAACATCTACGCTTCGTTCCACCTTAGATAAAATTGCTCCGTTAAAAATTAAAAAGGTCAGAGCAAACAAAACATCCCCTTGGTATAATGACCACCTACGTAGCCTAAAACAAGGGACACGGAAACTAGAACGTAAGTGGCAGCAAACTACATTAGTGGTCTTTGAACTAGCATGGAAAGACGCTATGGGAAGCTATAAAAAGGCTCTTAGAGCTGCGAAATCAGAATACCTCTCATTGCTAATTGAAAATAACAAAAATAATCCTAGGTTTCTATTTAACATGGTATCCAAGCTGACTAATAGCCAGACTACTACTCAAACTGTACCAGCATTGTTTTCTAGTGGCGAATTTATGAACTTTTTTGACCAAAAAATTTGTTCAATTGGACAGAATATTCTAAAATCTCAAGTAACAGTGGCTGGCCTTGACAAGGCAAGTACTAATACTGCAGCCATCTTATTTGAATCATTTACTCCGGTTTACCAGTCAGATCTAACGTCTTTAATCCTTTCCTCAAATTCATCTACTTGCATGTTAGATCCTGTTCCAACAAGGCTACTCAAAGAGATGATTCCAGTAGTGATTAAACCTCTACTAGCAATAGTTAACTCCTCTATTAGCATTGGTTATTTACCCAAATTTCTTACATTAGCAGTGATTAAACCTTTGCTGAAGAAGCCCAACCTGGATCCCCTGGTAATGTTAAACTATAGACCAATATCTAATCTCCCATTTATCTCCAAAATAATAGAAAAAGTTGTTGCCAGTCAACTAACCTCGTTCTTGAAGGAAAACCAGATTTATGAAATGTTTCAGTCTGGGTTTAGAGCTAACCACAGCACAGAGACTGCTCTGCTGAAGGCAGTGAATGATCTTCTCTTATCTGTTGATCAGGGCTATGCTTCGCTCCTAGTGCTGCTTGATCTTAGTGCTGCTTTTGATACGATCATGCCATTCTCCTAGATAGAATTGAACATGTTATTAATTTACATCGAGGAGTGGCCCTCTCTTGGTTCAGATCCTCGTTTAGATACACTATCGGTATGTGTGAGCGTAAATGTTGATTCCTCAGAGCGTCAGGGTGGAAATATAGGTACCACAGGATCGGTTTAGGTCCTTGCTGTTTCGCTACTTGTACTACCTTTAGGCTCAGTCGTTCGTAAGCGTAGATTGGTTTCATTGTTTTGCAGGCGATACAGTTATATATATCGGCTAAACCAGAAGACAGACAGCAATTTCAGAAAATGGAAAAATGCTTATTTGACGCCGAAAGTGGATGTCGGACCCTTCCTCCAAAGCTAAATCCTGAGCAAGACTGGGGTCCTTCTTACTGGCACTAATGCCACTGAAATTCAGCTATCTGACATCACAGTCCAATCTTGTTGGATTATCCATTGTACCAAAATACTGCTGTTAAAAACTTAGTGTGCTGAACTCCAATCTTTCATTTTGATGTACGTAAAGCTTCTAACATTAAGTCACACGCCTTCTTTCAACTCCGTAATATTGCCAAACTAAAAGAAATGTGCTATCCTTTCCAGATACTTGCAGAAAACTTCCAGTTCATGCATTTATTACCTCAATTACCTGACTAAACAGGTAGAAGTCTTATTAAACAAGACACCTGTTTGAGTCGTCTTCATTATTAAATCCCTTTCTTGAATTGAAAGGCGAGATCTGAGGGTTCATGGTCATTTTGAGATTAAAGGTGAAAGGGGGTGGTGCTGTCCTACCACTCTTGCTGATTGCTCAGGATTTGCAGACAGTGGTTTTGGTGTCATGCTAGAGACCCCTGGGAAGCCCTCATGTCTGTGTTACCTTCCAGCTCTCTCCCTTCTTAGCTAGGCTACCATAGTTACTCTATAGCATTGCGGAGGTTGAGTTAGGGCATAACTCTCCTCTCTCTTCTTCTTTTTCCGAGCTGTTCGAGGCTGATCCAGATGGCAGCTTGGCTGACCAAACCCTCACCGGGACTCTGTGGGTGCCCCAAGTGACACTGACCATCTCGACCCTACCAAGCTGACCTTCAGTCAACTAGACTCTGGGATTCCTGGGCGTCCTGAGCTGGCTTGACCTTGTCAACTCTCGAGCTGATCCTGACCCCACTAGACCCTTTTGGGACTCCATGGGGACATCATCCCAGCAAACCTTTGGATTGGACCCTATGGGCGTCTGAAATATCCCTTGGACTATTTTTGTATCTTTGCTTCTTTAAATAACTAACAACTCATCTTGATCTATTGCTTGTTGTATATTAAATGTTCGTGTGCCCGGTTGCCCAGAGGAGGATGGGGTCCCCCTCCGAGTCTTGGTTCCTCTCAAGGTTTCTTCCTACTAGAGGGAGTTTTTCCTTGCCACTGTTGCCCCAGGCTTGCTTGTTGGGGGGTTTAGGCCGGTTATATGTAAAGTGCTTTGTGACAATGCCTGTTGTTAAGAGCGCTATATAAATAAATTTGAATTGAATTGAAAATGACAGGAGAACAGGTATTTACTCTACTGTTGTTTGTCATCTATGTGGGACATTCTCAGAAAATTTGTTAATTTTAAACCTTTTTACTAGCAAGGTTACCTTCTCTTAATGTACCTGGACTGCTGCACTGTGATTTCTGTGGAAACAGCAGAATGCAGTACTGGCAACTAGACTAAATAAAATGGGCTGTGCAACAGCCAGTGCCTGTTCAAGAGGATGACAGGACATGGAAGTAAGGATTCAATTGTAGCAGGCCTGGCACAGCAAAATTAACCTTTGCTTAATATTTATTTAAAAAATGATATATTTAATGGTACAAGGTATTTGATCAGGTTTTGTTGATCTGTTATTTTTCTGTGGGGGAAGCTTATGATATGTTTTTTTAAATGTACAGTTGCAGTTATAGTCATACTTTCTGTGTGTGATGGTCGGCAGAGCACTGTGGGAAACCCTGTTTTAAGCCTTCCCCAGATCCACAAAACACATGTAAACTGGATTAGCCAACTCCCAGGCCCCCTCCAGTACCCTTGCTAGGGTATAAAACTGGTCAAGTGTTCCATGGCCAAGATGAAAACTGCATTGTTCCTCCTGGATTTGAGATTTTAACAGGATTTTGATGATCTCACCCTCCTCTCCAGCACCCCTGAATAGACTTGGCCAGGTAGGGTGAGATGTGTGATCCCCCTATAGTTGGAGCACACTCTCCAGTCCCCCTTTTTAAATAAAAGGACCAGCACCCTGGTTTGCCAATCCAGCGACACTGTCCCTGTCCTCCACGCAATGTTGAGAAGGTGTGTCAGCCAGGACAGCCCCACAACATCCAGAGCCTTCAGGTACTCAGGCCAAATCTTGTCCAACCCCAGGGCCTGGCCACCAAGGAGCTCTTTAACCCCCCTGGTGACCTCAGCCTCCGTGATGGGCATGTCTGGCCCAGCGCCCTCCGGCTCCATGCCCTTAGATGTCTCACAGATGGTACGCATAGATGTTTCTGAGGCAGGGTTGAGGAGGTCCTCAAAGTACTCCTTCTACCTCTGGATGATGTCCCCAGTTGAGGTCAACAGTGTCCCTTCCCCACTGTAAACAGTAGGAAAAAGGAGCTGTTTACCCCTCCTGATATGCAGGATGGTTTGCCAGAACCTTTTTGAGGCTGACTGAGCACCGAACCCCTGACATTCCCCTTGTGGGTGATGGGCCCACCTGGGAACGGCCCTGTGTAAATCTTTTGGGCTGGGCCTTCATCTGACCTCTCACCTGTTTGCCTTGGGAGACCCTACAAGGAGCAAGTGCCCTAAACAACCCCTCCAACGTGATAAGGTGGCAATGCAATATGGTGGGTAGTTGAAACATATAGTCCTAAAATACTAAACAAACAGGAATTTTATGTAGCTAGTGTCCTGAACTGTTACAATTGTTAACATGCTCTGAATAAAAATCTTCATCACTCCCCCTTGTTATGGTTTACCATCCACCAGATCCTTATTCTGAATTTTGAACTGAAGTTGCAGAAGTTCTGTCAGACTTGATTATTTCAACCGAAAGAGCAATAGTTGTGGGGGATTTTAATATTCATGTAGATAATACACAAGATTCCCTGACAGCAGCCTTTACTAATTTACTGAGCTCCATGGGTATTGTTAAAAATGTAATTGGGCCCACTCACAACTGTGGTCATACCCTTGATTTCCATCTTAGATAAAAACTACTCTGTTAAAAATTTTAAAGATCAGAGAAAATACAACATCCCCTTGGTATAGAGACCACTTATGTATATTAAAACAAGAGACATGAAAATTTGAACGTAAGTGGCCAGAAACTAAATTAGTGGTGTTTGAATTAGCATGGAAAGATGCAATGGGAAGCTAGATAAGGCTCTTGGAGCTGCTAAGTCAGAATAGCTCTCATTGCTAATTGAAAATAACAAAAACAATCCTAGATTTCTAGACATGCTGTCCAAGATGACTAATAACCAGACTACTGCTCAAACTGTGCCAACATCACTTTCTAGTAATGACTAAATGAACTTTTTTGACCAAAAGATTTGTTCAATTAGACAGCATATTCTGAATACTCAAATAACTACAGTGGCTGGTCTTGACATTGCATGTACTAGCACTGCAGCTGCCTTAATTGAATCATTTACCCCGTTGACCGGTCAGAACTGGCGTCCTTAATCCTATACTCAAATTCATTTACTTGTATGTTAGACCCTGTTCCAACAAGGTTACTTAAAGAGATGATTCCAGTAGTGATTAAACCTCTTCTAGCAATAGTTAACTGCTCTATTAGCATAGGTTATCTACCCAAAATCTCTTAAATTAGCAGTGATTAAACCCTTGTTGAAGAAGCCCAACTTAGATCCCTTTGAAATGTTAAACTATAGACCAATATCTATTTTATCTCCATAATAAAATAATAGAGAATAATAGCTAGTCAACTAACCTCTGTCAGGCCTCCCCCAGGACAGCTGGCCTCGGTGGCCACCAGAGGCCACCAAAGACTCTGTTTGAGACTGTTTTCCCTGGTTATGTTCCCTGTGTGTGTCATGCCCATATTAGGCAATGTAGTGTGGCTCCTCCCTTCTTTGTCTGTCTGTGTGATCTATTGGTTGTCTCATGATTGTCTTGTGTGATGTCATTGTTAAGCCCCTATATAAGTCAGTCCTTTGTCTCCAGTCTTCGTGTGTGCACCGTCATTATTGTGTATTCTGCCAATGATCCCACCTTGTTGGAAATCCACCCTTGTCCAAGTCTGTCAGCTGATGTTTGCTGTCTGTCATCTGCCATCTTTCCTCTGTCCTAAACCAAGATAAGTCTGTCCTTGTTGTGTGTTTTGTGTTTAGTATCTGTTAGCTTGGTAGCACTGTTAGCATTAGCATTAGTCACCTCCCATCGACCCTTGCCCTTTAGGTTCACATTAGCATAGGGATTAGCATTAGCATAAGCATTAGCCTAGCATTAGCACTTTTAGCATTAGCCATAGTCACCTCCCATTTGACCCTTACCCCTGTAGGTTAGCATTAGCATAGGTCTTAGCCTTAGCATTGTTTAGCCATTAGTGTAGTGGCTAAAAAGATCAAAATGATCTTTAAAAAAGGGTTACAGAATCAATTTGATTCAACGTGAATATAAATAGAAAGAGTTAAAATCAATATGATTTATATAATTCGATGTGAGTAGTACAGTTAAGGTTATTGTTTTGAATCCTGTGGATTAACTTGTGAAGAAAATGAAGTGTAATTCAAGGAGTGTCCAGTAGGGGGAAATCGAAAACTGCAGGAAGTAGCTGACACGAACTACGCTGTACGTCACAGCCAATACAGCTCAACGCACAGACAGCAGTACGAGTTCGTGTAGTCTTTTATTGCTGTCCTAATTTCCCCTTTTTCAGGTATGAAAATACAGCAACATATTTTCATTGTAAGTTAAAGTGATATCGTTTTCATGAGGTCAGTTATTTCTGTGAAAAAGTGAAAATACGGTATTTGACACCGAAATGATAACCTATGCTACCTATGCTAACCACGAGGGATGTGAAGATAAAATAATGTATATCACATAGCGTTTAAAGTTGAGCAAAAATGTATTTTGTATGATATTGATTGAAAGTAAATGTTGTGTGCAAAAGAGTTCATTATTTGTATTTTGCGATGAGTTCAGTGATTGAGAATAGACTGTTGAAATAGTATTTCGTTGAGCTGGGACTCAGAATCATTAACTGAATCATTATCTCGTTCATGAAAGGTGGAAACGTTTCTGAAGGACTAGTTGATGTTGAAAACTAAAAGAACTAGTATTTTCACAAAGAAATGACTCATGCTACGGTTGTAAGTGGACACACAGACATGAGTGTTAAGTTAAAAGAAAGTGTATTACATAAAGTGTTGTTTGTAATATTGGCTTTGAACATATGCTAACGTGATTTATTGTATTAATGTTTTCATTTATTCACAATTCTGTTACGCATGTGATAATTGTTAAAAAAAGAAAGAAATTACACAGTCAATACAGCTCAACGTACAGACAGCAGTACGAGTTTGTGTGGTCTTTTATTGCTGTCCTAATTTCCCCTTTTTCAGGGGTGCAACATTAACAGTAGGTAAGAGTAGTGTATGTTTCCCGTTCCATCCTTGTTAGTGTCTGCCCCTAGTTCCGGTTTTCCCCGTGGTTGTTCTCATTCCTGTGTAGACTGTTCTTGATCCCCGCCTGGTTCTCTCCCCCATAATAGGCATAGGGTTTTGTTTAGTGAATGTGTTAGCTTGTCTCCGCATCTGTGTCTTGTGAGCATGTTTCCTCACGTTTCCCTCACCTGTGTGTGTTCAGCCAATAAATCTCCCATCAAACCCAACCTGCATCTTGCGTCTGCTCCATTCCCGCAAACATGACAACCTCATTATTGTGGAAAAGTCAGATTTATGAAATATTTCAGTTTGGGTTTAGAGCCAACTATAGCACAGAGACTCATTGGTTTGGAGGAATGTTTAATTGATATCAAAAAGTAGATGTTGGACAACTTCCTCCAGTTAAATCTAGACAAGAAGGAGATTCTTCTTACTGGCACTAAAGTCACCAGAAGTCAACTAACTCACCTCATGGTCAGCCTTGAGGGATTATCTATTGCACCAAGTACTGTTGTTAAAAACCTTGTTGTTACTCTAGACTCCAATCTTTCATTTGATTCAAATTCAAATTTATTTATATAGCACTCTTAACAACAGTCATTGTCACAAAGCACTTTACATATAACTGGCCTAAACCCCCCCAACAAGCAAGCCTGAGGCGACAATAGCAAGGAAAAACTCCCTCTAGTAGGAAGAAACCTTGAGAGAAACCAAGACTTGGAGGGGGACCCCATCATCCTCTGGGCGACCGGGCGCACGAACATTTATTGTGCAGAATCATTAACTGAATAGATCAAGATGAGTTGTTAGTTATTTAAAGAAGCAAAGATACAAAAATAGTCCAAGGGATATTTCGAATCCCGGGTTGTTGCTGGGCCACTTGCAGGACCCTCTCAGCAACATTAAGCTGAAATTAGTTCAGTATTGTGGTGCTAAGTGAGTAGACGTCCATAGGGTCCAATCCCAGTTGGTTTCATGATGATGTCCCCATGGAGTCCTGGTGCGGGTTCAGTGGGTCAGGATCAGCTCGGGAGAGTTGACAAGGTCAAGCGTCAGCTCAGGACGTCTCCAGGGAATCCTGGTGAGTTCAGTTGATCAGCGTCAGCTTGGTAGGGTCGAGATGGTCAGTGTCAGCTTGGGGCAACTCCATAGAGTCCCGGTGAGGGTTTGGTCAGCCAAGCGTCATCTCGGGATCAGCTCGGGAACAGCTCGGAAAAAGAAGAAGAGAGAGGAGAAAGTTAAGTGCCCTAACCTAACCTCCGGCAATGCTAGAGTAACTATGGCAGCCTAGCTAAGAAGGGAGAGCTGGAAGGTAACACAGACATGAGGGCTTCCAGGGGTCTCAGCATGACACCAAACCACTGTCTGCAAACTTGAGCAATCAGCAAGAGTGGTAGGATGACAGCACCAATTCCCCCTTTCACCTTTAATCTCAAATGACCATGAACCCCCAGATCTCGCCTTTAACTAAGAAAAAGGGATTTTAATAACCGAAAGACTGACTAAACAGGTAAGTCTTAAGCCTAATAAGACTTACCTGTTTAGTCAGGTAATTGAGGTAATAAATGCATGAACCAGTTTCTCTGCATCTTGAAAGGATAGCACATTTCTTAGTTTGGCAATATTACGGAGTTGAAAGAAGGCGGTGTGACTAATGTTAGAAGCATGTACATCAAATGAAAGATTGGAGTCTAAAGTAACACCAAGGTTTTTAACAGCAGTACTTGGTACAATGGATAATCCAACAAGATTGACCGTGATGTCAGATAGCTGACTTCTGGTGGCATTAGTGCCAGTAAGAAGGACCTCAGTCTTGCCCAGATTTAGCTTGAGGAAGTTGTCCGACATCCACTTTTTTATGTCAAATAAGCATTTTTCCATTTTCTGAAATTGCTGTCTGTCTTCTGGTTTAGCCGATATATATAACTGTGTATCGTCTGCAAAACAATGAAAACTAATTCCATGCTCACGAATGATTGAGCCTAAAGGTAGCATGTACAGTGAAAACAGCAAGGGACCTAAAACTGATCCTTGAGGTACTCCATATTTCACCCTGACGTGCTCTGAGGAATCACCATTTATATTCACATACTGATAGTGGTCCGAAAGGTAAGATCTGAACCAAGAGAGGACCACTCCCCTGATACCAACAATGTGTTCAAGTCTATCCAGGAGAATGGCAAGATCAACAGTATCAAAAGCAGCACTAAGATCAAGCAGCACTAGGAGCGAGCCATAGCCCTGATCAGCAGATAAGAGGAGATCATTTACTACCTTTAGCAGAGCAGTCTCTGTTCTATGGTTTGTTCTAAACCCAGACTGAAACATTTCATAAATCTGGTTTTCCTGCAAGAACGAGGTTAGTTGACTGGCAACAACTTTTTCTATTTTCTTGGAGTTAAATGGGAGGTTAGATATTGGTCTATAGTTTAACATTACCAGGGGATCCAAATTAGGCTTCTTCAGCAAAGGTTTAATCACTGCTAATTTAAGAGATTTGGGTAAATAACCAATGCTAATAGAGGAGCTAACTATTGCTAGTAGAGGTTTAATCACTTCTAGAATCATCTCTTTGAGTAACCTTGTTGGAACAAGGTCTAACATACAAGTAGATGAATTTGTGACCCAATCTGCCGTAATGAGTCGGAAGTTGGCGTTCTGTTTATTTAGATACGGGCTGATTATGTTGAAAAACATCACAAAAATAGCATTTTTTCTTTTTTGGAGACCAGATAAATTTTGAAGACCTTTTCTTTCATATAATACCAAAAAAGAAAATTTGATATTTTTGATGTTTGTCAACATAATCGGCCCGTATCTAAATAAATAGAACGCCGACTTCCGACTCATTATGGCAGATCGGGTCACATTTGAGGAAAGGATTAAAGACGTTAGATCTGACAGGTCAACCAGAGTAAATGATTCAAATAAGATGGCTGTAGTATTAGTACTTGTCTTGTCAAGGCCAGCCACTGTAGTTACTTGAAATTTTAAAATGTTAAATAGAAACCTAGGATTATTTTTGTTATTTTCAATTAGCAATGATAGGTATTCTGATTTCGCAGCTCTAAGAGCCTTCTTATAGCTTCCCATAGCGTCTTTCCATGCTAGTTCAAATACCGCTAATCTAGTTTGCCGCCACTTACGTTCTAGATTCCATGTCCCTTGTTTTAAGCTACGTAGGTGGTCATTATACCAAGGAGATGTTTTGTTTTCTCTGATCTTTTTAATTTTTAACGGAGCAATTTTATCTAAGGTGGAACAAAGCGTAGATGTTAGATAATCCTTAATCAGCAAGATTAGACATTTCCACTGTCAGGAACAACAGATCGGGGAGATTATCAATAAAGTTACTAGCTGTATCTGAAGTGATTGTACGCTTGGAGCAGCAGCGAGTTGTAGTATTTGTGTTTTTACTAAAGTGAAAATCAAATGTAATGAGATGGTGGTCAGAAATAATACTCATCTGAGTCAGTACTGTTACATTATCAACATTAAGACCAAACGAAAGGATTAAATCAAGGGTATGACCGCAGTTGTGAGTGGGCCCAATTGCATTTTGAACAATGCCAATGGAATCTAGTAAATTAGTAAAAGCTACTGTCAGAGGATCTTGTTCAATATCTACATGAAAATTAAAGTCCCCCACAATTATTGCTCTTTCAGTTGAAATAACCAGGTCTGACAGAAATTCTGCAAATTCAGTTAGGAATTCAGAATAAGGACCTGTGGACGGTAAATCGTAATGAGAGGGAGCAACGAAAAATTAGGTAAGTAAGCAGCAGTTTAAAATAACAGCGATGCATTCTTGGAATAATAGATCGCTTGATCAATTTAGCTAGCTGTGGAATTCATACTCCCATGTCTGCAATGTCCTAAAATGACTACTGGAGAATTAACTTTATTTTAAGGGTAGGAAAATGTGACTGTGAACTTTTTTTGATACATTATATCTACAAAAGGGCAAATGTTAAAATTTTAGAATGACCTGCCCCATTAACTGTTAAAGACTAACTACTTAGTAGACACAAGCATTCAAGGAATTAAAAAGACTATTTACTTTAGCACCAATCCCAATCCTGGGCAACCTTTATCATCAAAGTTGATGCTTCCACTGCAGGGGTAGACACTGCTCTCAAAGAGACTCACAAAATCAATATTTGTTTCTTTCTGTCCAAGAACTGTGAATGTTGCCTTTGAAAAGAACCCTAGAAGTGAATAGAGAAGCAAATAAAGAAGCCCTTGAAAAACTGGAGCTCTGGCTTGAAGAAAGATCGTTAACACTTTATAATAACTACACCCTATGAATCATTAGTTAAGCATTGGTAAATAGTTATTAATCATTTATAAAGCATTATTCCTACATTAATAGACATTTGTAAGCAGTTTATAAGTACAGCTATAAATGCTTTATTCTTGTTTTATAAGCATCTGTATAATATGCTTAATAATTGTATTTTCATACTTTATTAATCATTTCTAAATTAAGCATTACATTATTTACAAACCGGTTAGTTAGTAGTTGTAAGTGGTTCATGAAATCATTTAGAACGTGTTAGTAAATGATTCATAAACCATTTGAATGCACATTTATACATCTTATTATTCAGACATATATTAACTGTTCCTCAGTGTATTAATAAATGCTTTATTAACACATATTCCTACTGTAACTCATAATTAATTTAGGTAGTTATAAAACATTTACTAGCTGTCAGTTAATGGCTTTTGTGAGCTCATCTAAAGTGAGGACTATTTATGCCTTGTAAATGAGATTTAAAGGCTCATTTATCTTCTAAACAGAAAAAGGAAAACACAACACAGAGGGAAACAGAACATAGAAATATTTATTTCAAGATGCAAAAGAAATGAAACCGTACAACTGTACATATAAATTAATATAAAACAATTTGATATAATATGAAAAATAAGCCTCTGCAAAAATGAAACGGTACAACTGAACATATAAATGAAAATAAAAAGAATTGATATAATATGAAAAATAAACCTCTGCAAAAATGAAACTACAAATATACACTTGATGAATGTTTGAATGAAATAAAATTTAAAATATACTTCTGCAATGTCATAGACATAAAACAGAAAAATTAACTAAATAAGCAACAAAAGTAACAAAATTAACAACAACAACAACAACAACAACAACAAAAAGTTTGTTTCATGGCTGGGTGATTGTGCAAACAGTGAGTCACAAAGAAGTGGCAAAAAATCCACACAAAATTTTGATAAAAGCACAAAATAAAAATAAAATAAAATAAAAATCTACATTTCAAACTATTACATTTCACTACTTGTACTTCCTTGAAATGTCATGAATCATCTGCCTAATGCACCATCGGAGTGTTTCTTTGCCAGCCATTCATTCCACTCAATCACTGCAAGGTGGTCAGAAAGCAAACTCTCTGTGCGATTTCCTCTAAGCCTCCAAATTTGCTCCTTGTAGGATCTCCAGGCCCTCTCAATATGTTGGGTATGGGCACCAGTGTGGGGATCTACATACCACCTGCTGTGGTTGACAGTGTGATGGTTGTACCCTAGTTCAGGGAGTATGCGATAAGCATGCCACTCGTCACTGATAATTGATGATCCAGGCCTCACATGATGCACAACCAAGGGCACTAGATCTCTTTGAGATATTCTCTCCAGAAGACGTAGAATAGGTTTTCTAGATTTTTGCTGCTGATGATACTTCACACCTAACATCCCAAAGACCCACTCCTTTCTTTTCCACCCACCAGCCATTCTTCCTTTATCATACTAATGGAGAAAAAACACAACAAATACAGACATAAAAAGATAGATTATAATAATAATGATAGTGGTAACCATATTTCACATTTATTTACATTAACTATTGCTATAACATACCTTTCTTTTGTGACGAAAATGGCTTTCGTCAATCACAACAAACTCCCTTCTTCCACCAATTTGCTGGCCTGTACGCCTTCTTATCCTTTCAACTGCTGTGACACAGACTCCCTTATTTTCTTTGCCATTTTACTAAGAGTAGCTGAACTACTTGCAATTCTGTCATCCATAATGTCTATCTGGCGTAACCGTAGACCCTGACAAAACCTTTATGGGCAAATAGAACATGTAATGTAAATGAATGCCTTTATGTAAAATAATTGACATTGTACACATTATACAAATTCTTCTTCTTCTTATTATTATTATTACAAAGAGAACAGCAACAAAGTGAGTTTAGGATATACAGTGGTGGCCAAAATTATTTGAACACTAGCATTTTCACCAGCTAATATGGTTTAAGGTCAGTTATTTGTATTGTTTGCTGTAGTGTGTCAGTAGGAAATATCAGTTAACATTTCCAAACATTAATTCTGCCATTAATTGTAATAATCCAGTGAGATTTTTGTTTGCACAAAGAGTTTGACAACAGCCTGTGCTCCACACAGGATCTGTTCTCATTATCATCCAGTCTGTCTGGAATGACATAACAAAACAGAACAAACTAAGACAGACTAAACCCAGATGAACTGTGGCAATGTCTCCAAGATGCTTTAAGAGCCCTACCTGCAAAGGCAAAAGTTGTTTTAAATGAATGAATGAAAAAAAATGCATAAAACTGGTAACAGTACTGCAGTATGCAGGTAGGTTTCTTGAGGCATCTTGGCGACATTGTCACAGTTCTTCTGGATTTAGTCTGTCTCAGTTTGTTCTGTTTCTTCATGTCATTCCTGACTGGATGATGATGATGACTGGATGAGATCTCTGAGTGGAGTACTGGCTGCTGTCAGACAAAAAAATGGATGGATCACTGGATTATTACAATCAATGGCAAAATTAATGTTTGGAAATGTAAACTGATATTTCCTACTGACACCATTTTTTAGCTGGTAAAAACACTACGGTTCTAATAATTTTGGCCATCACTGTACATATTTTTATTACTACCTGTACATGAACTGCATCCACTTGCTGAAGGAGACCTTTGATCCACTGAAGATGCCTGACAGTGCCTGACAGAAATTTGTTGTGCCCTTCCCTCATGTACTGCTTGTTGACAAATCCTATTGTATAAAAAGAAATATTTATGTAATTAATAATTCATAAACTAATAAACTATGTATGTGTGTGTGTGTGTGTGTGTGTGTATATATATATATATATATATAGTATAAAATAAATAAATAAATAAATAAATAAATTTTTAAAAAGCACGATTTTGAACATTTTGGTATCTGTGTTTCAAATATAAGTTTTAATGTATATATATTCTTTTAAGCATGCTGATCTCCTTTTCTTGCCCTTTTCTTCTATTTCCTTGTTCTGATGGCATATTCTGCCGTTATTTTTGTTTTAGCAGTTTCCTTCTCTGACCATAATAAAGCTGAGTTTTCTTTATAGAGCTGGGTTCGTTAATAAGCTTCTTCAGCCAGGTAAACCTGCTCATTTTTATTTTGTTATTTATTTATTTAATTAAACGATTACTTTAGAAAGTGGTAGATGTAGAAGACATTAGCTAGTTTGTGATCTGACGGATCGAAATCGCGCTCCCGCTTTCGTGCGTAATCAATATAGGACAAAGGAAAAGTCGCTCGTTCACGTCATCAATGGGGACAAAGGAATTGTGCAGCAGCTGTGTGTGTTAACTAACATGGAGAACTCCGACAAAGTCGAAAGGCGTGCGGACCAGGGCCGGAATGACAACGTGTAGATGGATGCATTGGAAAAGACGTGCGTCAGTGGCACTAGTGGTGAGTATGTTGCTCTGTTTACTGGCACTCATTATTGATGATGGCTAGCAGGCTAATGGCTAGATGCCGGGACGTGCAGAGGGGCGGGGGCGATGCTATGCGATGCGATGCGCCGCAATGCACTGCACTGCACTGCACTGCACGCTCCCTCAGGCAGGCTGGTTGTCAACATGTCACTTTTGTAATTAAAATTTTGACTCTCTTTATGTAATGTACAGAGGTGGCCTGGGATGGCAGACAAAAACAAATCCCAAGAGTTGGAGATGTATAAATTGAGAGTAGAGTGGCAAAAAGACAAAGAGAGGGACTATTTAAAAGAGCAACTGGCATCTGGTAAGTCTCACAACACATATGTATTCAAATTACAGTACAGTTGAGTCATATTATGTGAGTTCAGATTTGTGTTCTTGCGTACCATGTGATGCAAACTGTGAGCCTTATGTATGTATCCATTTTAACAGCTCTTAAAAGAGAGGACACAGGTTCCAGTCAAGCAGTTCCCTTATAATCAGATTCCTCCAGTGATGGCTCAGATGAATCTTCCTCTAAAACTATGTCTGACTCGTCCTCATTAGAGGTGGACAGGAAGAAGAAGAGGACGAAAAGCAAGGGGAAAGGAAAAAATCATGGCAAGAAGTCAAAGAAAATGGAAATGAAGACACATCAAAGAGGTTAGAATGCTATTTAAACCCTTACCACTCACTGGTTTATAGTTTGCCACTGTTTACGCTGGGTTCAAAAGTTTGGTATCAGTTAGACTTTTAACATTTAAAGTAGGGAAAAATAAAACTGTAATATTGTGTTTTTTTTTGTTTTTTTACAATTTAAAATAGTGGTGCTCTGGTTTAATATACTTTAAAATATTATTTATTCCTGTCATTAAAGCTAATTTTTTTTATCAGTCATTACTCTATCTTATAAATTATAAATCTGATAAATTGATTTTTTTATTAGTTTTTGTTGCTTTTTTGTTTGTTTTTAGAAACTGATACTTTTTCCCCAAAATTATTTGATGAATAAACAGTAAGAAAAGCATTTATTAAAAATACATTACAATACATTTAATACATTTTCTTTAAAAAATAATACCTTTATTCAGCAAAGATGTGTTAAATGGATAAGAAGTGATAGTAAAGACTTATATTGTTTTTTTAATAAACATTGTTCTTTTTCACTTTTTATTCTTCAAAGAATCCTGAAAAAAAGTATCACAGATTCCAAAAAAAATATTAAGCACAACAGTTTCCAACATTGAAATAAATCAGCATATTATAACCATTTCTGAAGGATCATGTGGCACTGAAGACTGGAGTAATGATGCTGAAAATTCAGCTTTGCATTAATGGAACAAAGGATATTTTAAAGAGTATTAAAATTTAAAACTGTTATTGTTCAATTGTAATAATATTTTTTCTGCGTTTTTGATTAATGCAGCCTTAATGAGCATAAGAGACTTATTTAAAAAAAATAAAAAATACAATCTTACTGATCCCAAATTTTTTTGAATGGCAGTGTATTTCTGCTGTACAATTGTTTCTCTTGGCTGGTTCCAATAAAAATAAAAATTGCATTGGGGATTTAGAGGAATAACCTGGAAAACCATCTACATAAGCTTTAACACTTTTTTTATGTTTTGTTAAATCCTTGTAAAAGACTTAAAACAAATTAGAGGGTGACTTAATAAGCTGCATTTACTGCATTAAATTATAATTTCATAAGGAACCAGTTACTTCACTCTGGAAGAAAATACAGTAAACTACATAAAAAAAATTCCTTTAAGAGAAGTATTCTTTGGTTAGCTAAAGCACTGTGTAAAAATAAATAAATAAATCAGATCCACATATCAAAATTTTATACCAAATAAAAAATAATACTATTACCACATGCCAGTATAATACACAACTCTGTGTCATAATGGAGATTGAAACAATTTATGAGTCAGGTGTGTGTTTGTGTGTGTGTGTCAAATGGTGTGTGAGAATATCAAAACCAAATACTAACACTAATTTTGTGTTCTCTCAATTACAGCTCAAACACCACAGCAGGTGGTGTCCCGTTACAAAAAAAATTCTTCGGCACTTCAGTAAAGGAGGGACCATGTCAGCTGCTTTCAAACGTGTTGGCGTGGACTGGAACACAGTAGCGGTCAATGCTCCAATCGCAGAGCTATACATTGCTGCACCTGACAAATTTAAGGAACTTCTTAAAAACCACAGCAGTCAGGTTAAACTTAGTGCATTTGCCACACAGTGTGCTGCTGCAATTAATGAGGATTCAGCAATTGAGGATAGAATTAAAGCCCTTAAGGCTTCTGGTAAGCTGTTGCCCCTCAAACGGAAGTGAACTCACCAAAATTATCTACAGTCTGCACTGCTGTTCACTGATGTTTAAAAGTTAATACTGAAGTAGTTTTTTCAAGTTTTGAAATATTTTATATTATCATTATTGTTTTATAAAAATATTATTTGTTGTATTTTATAATCCAATGTTAGTACTGGTTGTTGATACAGTTGTACAGTTTCCTTTCTTTTGTATCTTGAAATAAATATTTCTATGTTCTGTTTCCCTTCTGTGTTGTGTTTTCCTTTTTCTGTTTAGAAGATAAGTGAGCCTTTAAATCTCATTTGTAGACGCTTTACAAGGCATAAATAGTCCTCACTTTAGATGAGCTCACAGAAACCATTAACTGACAGCTAGTAAATGTTTTATAACTACCTAAATTAATTGAGTTACAGTAGGAATATGTGTTAATAAAGCATTTATTAACACAGTGACTAACTGTTAATATAATGTCTGAATAATAAGATGTATAAATGTGCATTTAAATGGTTTATGAATCATTTACTAACACATTCTAAATGATTTCATGAACCACTTACAACTACTAACTAACCGGTTAGTAAATAATGTAATGCTTAATTTAGAAATGATTAACTGATCCTTAATAAAGTATGAAAATACAATTATTAAGCATATTATATAGACGCTTATAAAGCAAGAATAAAGCATTTATAGCTGTATTTATAAACTGCTTACTAATGTCTATTAATGCAGGAACAATGCTTTATAAATGATTAATAACTATTTACCAATGCTTAACTAATGATTCATAGGGTGTAGTTATTATAAAGTGTTACCGAAAGATCTCATCCTTTCTTATACTAACCAACCAAAAAAAATATTTCAATTCAATTCAACTTTATTTATATAGCACTCTTTATAACAGACATCTTCACAAAGGCTTTACATAGCTCTCAATGAGCAGGCTTGGGGCGACAGTGGCAAGAAAAAACTCCCTACAGCAGGAAGAAACCTTGAGTGGAAGCAAGACGACCCCATCGTCCTCTGGGCGTCTGGAGTGTGTGATGATGAGGTCTCCATAGTATCCAGGTGCTAGTTCAGCTTCAGCTCGGGAAAAAAGAAGTTATCTGTAATGTCTGACAGGGCTAAATATAACTATAAAAATAACTATAGCAGCCTGGCTAAAAAAGAGAGCTGGAAGGTAACACAGCCATGAGGGCTTCCAGGGGTCTCGGCGTTAGGCCAAACCACCATCAACAAACCTGCGTGAGATTAGCCGGTCTATAGCACCAATTTCCCCTTTCACCTTTAATCTTGAAAGGCCATGAACCCTCAGATCTCACCTTTACCTAAATAAGGAACTTTAATATCCAAAAGACTGACTAAAAATGTAGGTCTTAAGTTTTGATTTAAACAGAGATTGTGTCTGAAGTCTAAACGCTAGTAGAAAGTTTATTCCATAACTGTCGTGCTTTATGAGCAAAGGCTCTACCCCCAAAGTAAATGGGTATTAATAAAAGCCCTGCGTCTTGCTATCGAAGCATGCGAAAGTGAGTGATTATTTGTCATTGTGAACACATCACAGCACCCTACTGTTACGCCACCAGCTGCCCCTCGGATTCTAGCTGTAAATGAGGACACTCAATTACTGCGGTTCAAGGCTTTTTGGAGCATTAAGCTTAAGTCAAATGTAGTATTTTATTAGCTAGTCAACATGAAATTGGAGTGGAGTGGCCAGTGGAGTGAAGATAGAACTGAAGTGACAATCATAGGGCTAGGCGATATGGCCTAAAAAATAATATTGCAATATTTACATCACAATACACAATATACTGTATATCTCTCTTTCTGGGAGAGAACTACATTTCCCACATGCGCGTATGCGCTAGGAGAGTTTTCTGGATGGGCGGGAGAGTACATGCTTTGAGAGTACATGCTGTCTGTTAACATTAACATGAGGATTTGAACTTGATGTTCAAGATCTAGTCATTTACTACACGTGGAACAAGCAGAGATATGTCAAGTATATGGGATATATCGCCCACCCTACATGATCATATTTTTTTGTTGTAGTGAGGACTCTGGCCGCATTCTGTACTAGCTTGAGTTTATTTAATGACCTATTTTGGTATCCAGGACGTAGTCAATGTGGGAGGCATTTGTTGTCAAGGCAGTCACCTTAAATATAATGTGCTGCGGGAAACCCTGGTGTTCGAGACATTGAAGGATATATAGTGATGCTATATATTAGAGCCTACTGTCGGGGTTTGGTGCTCTATCTCTAAGTCTGAAGCGCCCAGACTCCCTGACTGTGAACCTGCTAGCTGACTCCCTGATGACTGTGCTGGAGGCGTGTCTGAAGGCGCGTCTCTAGCTCTATAATCTTCTTCGTCAGTGCTTCGACCATCTTACCATCTTTTACAGATAAAAATATCACTATTTAAACTACCCCTGCCGACAGAGGAGCTAAAGCTAAACATTCTGCACTCGATACAAAAATAACTATCACCTTTAGACATCTCAGTCATATATTACTTACTTGTTGTTGCTTCTTGTAGATTCGCTGGACGGTTTCAGTCGCATTAGTTACACTACATTTTAAATTTTACGCCCTGATTACATCGCTTAGTTTAGGGGGATATCTGAATAAAAATGACTATAAAGACACAGTGCATCCGGGCAGCGGGAGCACTATAAACTTGGGAAGTCCCTCGCGGACAATATTAAAACGCCGCACCAAGTGTAACCAGTGTAAAACATAAACTGGTACTTTTTTTTGTTATTGTATTGCTGTTCTGTTGAAACATCACCAATTTCTGTCAAATACTGTTTTCTTCTTGTGCTTCTTTTGTGTGTAAAATTTGTTGACACTGTGGTGAGAATATGTTACTGTCGCTTTAAGAGATCGCAGGGTGGCGCTGTTGTTATGCGTCATCACTATGTTACTCTCAGTCCGCGCTGCCTGAGCTGAGAGAAGGTAGGCATTCCTATGTCAGAGCAACAGAATGTGTATTTTCTGTTAAAAGAAAAAGGAGAAAACATCTAACCATGCCATAAAGTAGCTGTAGGTGATTGCCGTTATTGTGTGAATGTGCAGTTATTTCTTCACTGAAGCGACAACCTGTTGAAAGTAGAGTCTGTTAGCAAGTTGTGTTAAGCGCATGTCTCGCCATGCGGTAGCTAATTTGGGCACGTTTTCCTTTGCTAACAGGGACTGATTCTGTATGTGTGACAGATGACCATTTACTTTTGTCTTTGTTGCTGATTGAACAGGTATGTTTCTCACCCAGTGTATGTTAGCTATAGGTTATTGGTTATGGTACATATTGACTGCATCTAGGATGACTGAAATTACCCAGCAAGCAATTTTTGGTCTAAAAAACGTATATTAGCCGTTGAAACACAGCCCAGACGTCTAGGCTAAAATAAGGTTGTCATTGGGCTGTCAGTGAAAATTTAATAGACGTCTAAACATAGCCCTAGAATAGACTAGACATCAATTAGACCGCTATTAAACGACTACATGTGTATGTCTAAAAGACTGTGAATTTGGGTCTAGGCTATAACAAGTCTTTATTTGGGCTGTCCGTGGAAAATTTAATAGACGTCTAACCATATCTCAATATTAGACTAGTCATCAATTAGACCGCTGTTAAACGACTACAAGTGTGTCTCATTGAATGTGGATAGACGTCTGTTATATTTTCAGCTAATGCATGACTACATAAATACAGATAATAGAAAAAGTACTACCGAAAACACACTTTAATTAAAGCAGGTTCTCATAAATGGTAATCGATTCAAACAAATTAAATAAGCTTTTATTAGCGAAAGCAATATTTTCAACAACACTGAAAACTTAAATACATAAAATTAAATATTGACAACTTGAAAGTATGCAAATCAAAAAAGAATTTAAATAAAATAAATTATATACAAATTACAAACAACATTTTAACAACTTTAACTTTTAACAACAAAACAATTCCAAAAAGCCTCCCTGGTGCCTGTTTGAAATGTTCACCCATAGCACTCCTTATGTCCATCTCTGTAGCTGCTGGAAAGTTGGTCATCACGGCATCTGCCAAGAAAGAAAAAGAAATGCATCAGAAATAGCTTTTTTAAATAAATATTTTGGTTTGCTAGGTCTGAGTGTGAGATTATTAAAACATAAGCTTTAAGCATAAAGAGATAAGCACTCAGGGCAATGTTTGCATGAAAACATGTGCATAAACATACCAATGATGACAGAGAACAGAGCCGTCTTCTCAAACGCTGCCTTCTGCAGTGTACCACCCCCCCCTCAAATAAAGCTTTGGTGGGACAAAAAATTTTTTTAGCGGCTGCCAAAAAAATTTCAATGTAGGAAAAACCCTGCTACAGTGAATCCGTGAAAGTGGATCATATAACTCCAGTTCTTTTACACTTAAAATGATGTAAAGAGAATTGCTTTCAAAGCAAATCACCTCCCTTGCCTTTCATGTAACCACGTGGCGTACACGCCGCTAAATCTGCTAAAATTTCACGGCCTCTAACGATAAAAATATTTAAGGTGATATCAGTAAGACAACACAGATACTTACAAGTTCAAAGTAAGACTCTCAACATTTTTCTCGCTGTTCTTTTCTTCTTGGTTCCTTTCTTCTTGGTTACCCTGTCAATGCTCTATCGCGGCAGGTAAACTAAAATGGCGGTATGTCTATCGCGAGATCTGGCAAGTGTTCTCTACCAATTTTTAAATCTTGCGTTGACATTGCTCATGTCTGAATAGGGTTAACGGTTGAGAATTGTAATTGCATGTTTATTTCACTTAAAATTAAAGACCGTCAAATCACAAAATGTTTATGTTGTATGGCAGAAATTTTTTAAACAATGCTGATACGATTATTGCCTCGATATGTCGTCGGGTGGACTAAAAGTTACATGTCTTTTTTTCGGAGCTAAATAATGCCTACAGATAGACTATTTTACGAAATGACGGTAAACTGTTTTAAATACATAATTTACATTGCAAACATGACGGGATACCATATGTCATGTGCTGCCTGGCCAAAAACTACAATTAATCATCTTTGACTATAAGTGGGCTACAAATAACCGCTATAACGTCGAGCTAAATCAAGGCTAAGTGAAGGCTACTTATATAACATAAAAAATATAAAAATATACCATAAAACCTTGTAAACGCTGCTCAGTTTGCTAGGGTCGAATATCATACATCCGACCAGTTATTTTGCCAAAAAAATGACATGCAACCAAATTCAGGGTTATATGGGCTGGAAGTGGGTTACATATAGCCGGACTATATCGGGTGAAATATATTTTGGTGAAATGAAAACTACTGCTTGCTGGGCGTTGCATTTAACAGCTTGTGGGGATGCATGACATCATATTATCAAATGCAAGTAAGTAACATTCGAAACATTTGAATTATTTTGGCATATATATAATGCTATATTTAATAATGCTGTAGAATAATTAAATAAAATATAAAATGATGCTACGTAAGTGTTTCAGTCTTACACATGCATTTGATAACAATATTTGCTTGGGCAAATATTACATTTAAACAATTTTAAGGCTATTTTCTCTATGCTCATCACTGGTCTGGTATAGGGCTGTAGCCAAACCGTTAAAATTAGACTAAAAGAAGACTACACATAGCCCGTACAATTTGGAGCTAAAACGCGACTACATATAGACCATGTCATGAAATGACATGGTTATCTTTGTTTATATTATTGTCACTGCGAAAATGATGGGATATCAACCATTTCAGGCGCTGCCTGAACAAAAATTACAATGAAACAGTTTTGACTATCAGTGGACTACAAATAGCCGCTCTGACTACGAGCTAAACCGAGGCTACGCATGGGCTACATAAAGAACATGTCAAAGAAATAAAACCAAACACCTTGTAAACGCTATTGACTTTACTTACATGATGAAATATCATACATCTCACAAGTATTTTGCCAAAAAATGACATGTAACTAAATTCAAGATTATTTGGTCTAGAAGTGGGTTACAAATAGCCGGACTATATCGGGCCTATAGTTAAACCTGACGTTGAAATCACGACTATTGCTTGCTGGGTAATGTTACGATGTTGCACTTTTTGTACAATTTCATCATTAGTATATCTTATTCTGTAATATTTCATGTAAGAGAATTTCTGTTCTTTTCCAATTTTGAGACAAAGTTCTGTTTACAATATGTGTAATGTTATTTATGTATTAAGTACAAGGAGTTCACGCTGCCTGAGCTGAGAGAAGGGACTGATTCTGTATGTGTGACAGATGACCATTTACTTTTGTCTTTGTTGCTGATTGAACAGTATTAAAGAGGCAAACAGTGCAACAGTTCCCGGGGTCTGTCTTCACTGCAGCAGCGCAACTCAGGAAACACAACGTAGAGTACAAGAGGATTTCACGGGTGGCCTTTATTGAGTTCTAGGACATTAGACACACCCGTTACACAAGCAAAGTCTAATATTTCGTTAGTCTCTCAATAAAGATTCGTATAATCTGAGAAAATATCAATGAAATTAGAATTTGAAGGGAAAAAGGATTTTGGAAACGTTTTACTCTTAAATGCATCACAGTTCCGTGAATGGTCGCTGGGCGGTGCGGGAACATTCAACCATACAGTTCGCAGGAAACTCTCTGAACCACGCAAAGTTTGCAGTACAATATCCAAAATGAATATTAAAATGTTTGATTTAAATGTATTCTTTATATCTTAGTGGGGTTCCTAAATTCCTAAACACATTAGAAGATACTTGCTATGCAGCAATGCCTCTTCCGTGGTCTGTCATGATATTAAGAGGTAGTATAACGTAGACCTTTTGCCTTTTTATTTATTTATTTAATTTTTTTAATAACAATATATTTGTATTCATACAGAATTGACAAACACTACGCACATGTGCAAGGGTGAACATATACCTTTTGTACATCATTTACTTCACCTCTTTCTAAACCGCAGCTTCACCCGACGATGAGTGACGTCAGTGCCTCTCTGTTTTAACGTGCGCCTCTAATGTGTGGTCAAATAGAATCAAATAGAATGAATTTCTCACAAGTTTGGGTTGAAACGGAAAAGCGGGTTTGACATTTCAGTCGGGTTTAATTGATGTAAACAAAACACCACCAATCGTACTTTCATTTTAATTGTAAAATATTCATTAAAAAGGTAATATGCTACATATGTAACTTTAACAGAACCTTCAGGAAACGTTCCCTGGGTTATTTTATGGTTCTATGAAAATAACCTCAAGGGAACGTTTGCAAAACATTTGTAAAGGGTTACAAAAAGTAACCCTAGAACCTTGAGGGAACATTCCCTTAAGGTTCCCTGAAAGTTCAATAAAATGTGACCTTTAGAGAACGTTCCTTGTTTGCTGGGATACCTCGACTCAACTGCCTCTGCCTTTTTTGTTACCATACAGTACACAGTGTTGGGGAGTAACGGAATACATGTACTGGCGTTACATATTTAGAATACAAAATATGAGTAACTGTATTCCGTTACAGTTACTGTTTAAATAGGTGGTAATTAGAATACAGTTACTTTGTTGAAATAAATGGATTACACGGCAGTCTTTTCCTGTTTCATATGTTAGGCTATCCTCTCTCTAATTTTGGTAATTCCACGCGAGAAGCACCCCCGACGCGGGCGCGCGCATTTGATGACTTCCGCCTTTATACGAACTACCGTCGTCCATAAATGTTAACGTTCAATTCATTCCTACACTCTGTTAGCACCAATGAGATGAGGGCAAAATTACTCATATTCTTAAAAATAAAAAACCTTACACAAACTTGTAAACAATAAAGTTTGTATTGTTGAATGTTGAATGTAACAGCATCATATGCAGAGTTAGAAGGGGGTGCATTTCCTGGCAGGGAGCTCTGCCATAAAAAGCACCCCCCTGTAACTTCTTTTCAAGGTGTTCAGTCCAAACAAATTTTGGATGTTATTCTTGTCAGACCATGATGTCTAACTGGTGCAAGTATTATGAATGTAACAGCATCATGTGCAGAGTTAGAAGGGAGTGCATTTCCTGGCAGGTGATCTGTTGCAAAAAAAAACCCTTTAAATTTGTTTGAGGTAGTTTAGTCCTGAGATATTATTTTAGGTTATTGTATTTTAGATCCAGGCATATTTTTATTTCTGCAAGAGACTTTAGTGAGCAAATGATTTTATTAGTGAGTGTTGTTCAGAATAGGCCTCTCTAGATTCAGTTTAATGTTTTCTAAAACAGTGACATTTTTAATGATCCTAAACATGTGAAAGGTGTTGCTTGCTATAACGTATGTTTATGTATAATACAAAATGCTACTTCCTACCAGAATAGATACTTGAATTTTAGTCATGATTTCAGTAAGTACAGCATGGCCTTAAACAGTAATCCATTACACTAGCCAGGTAAATGTGTGCAGTTTGCGTGGAATTAAATAGCTAGTGGATTGTGCACTTATAATATTGGTAAAATATTTATTTCAAAGCTTCATGAAAAATACGACATTTCGCCGTTTTTGTTCACTGTTTTTTAATGAAATGTTATTGTTTACAAGTTTGTGTAAGGTTTTTTATTTTTAAGAATATGAGTAATTTTGTCCTCATCTCATTGGCGTTAAGAGTGTAGGAACGAACTGAACGTTAATGTTTATGGACAGTAGTTCGTATAAAGGCGGAAGTCATCAAATTCGCACGCCCGTGTCGGGGGTGCTTCTCGTGGCAGGGGTCCTGATTTCGGCACGACACCTGTCTCCCAAACAAACACGCAATAAGAGACTCTGATGTAAGCGTCCTGTTAATGTTGGTGGCGTCAGTTACACAATGGACCCGGAGCCAGCACAGCAGAGCCAGCAGTGCCCGGGCAGGAATGCATTTCTTACTCGGAAATTTCGTCTTTCCTCCTCTACCTAGAGGAGGGAGATTTGGGCTTAACAGCCAATTGGTAGAGGAAAACAAACAAGAATTTGCAGGATGTGATTGCTACATTCATGTAGTTGTAAAAAGCATGACAATATATTAAGTAATCCAAAGCATTCAGAATATGTTACTCACATTGAGTAACTTAATGGAATACGTTACAAACTACATTTGGGGCATGTATTCTGTAATCTGTAATGGAATACATTTTAAAAGTAATCTTCCCAACACTGACAGTACATGATGTGACATGACGAAACAATGCTTAAGTATATAAAACAGCCACTGAAAGGCGAGATGGTTTTTTAATTGATACTTTTTGATTGTTAGTCTTCTGGGCAAGAACATAAGAACAGCAAAGCAGGTGCCCTTTCCCAAATTCAAGACCATTGCACCATATCCAGACTGTATATTGGCACCAGTGACTGGAGAATCACTGGATGAAAAAAAGGAAGCTAATCTGCAAATAGCACCACAACCTCTACCAGTGATGGTAGAAGATGATTCTCCAAAGTTTATCATTGGCTCCATTCTACTAAACTACCAGTGTAGTGAATGATCTCCACCTATCTGCTGATCAGGGTTGTGCTTCTAACATTAACATTGCACCATCATCTTTCAACTCTGTAATATTGCCAAACTAAAAAACATGCTATCCTTCCAAGATGCAGAGGAACTGGTTAATGCGTTTATTACCTCCAGGCTCGATTACTGTAATGTCTTATTCTCCGGTTGTCCAAATAGGTCATTAAATAATCTCCAGCTAGTCTAGAATGCAGCAGCCAGAGTCCTCACTTAAACTAAAAAATATGATCATATCATCCCAATTCTATCTTCACTCCATTAGCTGCCAGTTAAATTTTGTGTCGACTATAAAATACTCCTCTTGACCAAAGGTGGAAAGAGTACTGAAAATTTGTACTCAAGTACAAGTACTGTTACATTGGTTAAAATGTACTCAATTACAAGTAAAAGTACTGGTGTTAAAAAAATACTTGAGTAAAAGTACAAGGTACTCTTCTCAAAAACTACTCAGAGTACTAATTACTTTTTAACCGATGGATGTTTTATTGCGTCGTCAATAGCAGGCATTCGTTTCGATTCACCAGTATAAAATATCTACGTTCAAAGCACATTTCTCAGATGAACAAGGTATAGAAAGGCAATTTGTTTTGTAAATAAATGTAGATATAAAGCAGGAATTTTGTTTGTTAAAACAATGACAAAAATGTTTTTGAACATGCATAGAACAGTTTAAACTTTTCCCAATACACTGCGAACAACAGGCAGGTAAGTGTCTTAAACTCTTAGACATAATAGCATTTCTGTCACACTTCACTTTCTGAACCTTTTGTTCAGTTTCAGCAAGAGCTGGTTTTCTAAATTAACAGAGTCTATCTGGCTTCGTTTGGCTCCATTTTCCCATTTTGGCTTCTTTGTCTCCAAATCTTCAGTCTATAAATTAGTTTGTACTCCACTGTGTAGTACCTCCAGACACCTGTGCCTGCTGCTGCAGGAGAGTTTATTGTTTGCTTACGTCACAGATTCATTGGCGTGGTCGCGATTGCACAGCGTTATTGGCTGCAAAGATGCAGATGAAAGGTTTGAATATTAATTCAAATTGTGGGCGAACTCAGTAGCGACTTTTGATTTTATAAGTAGCGAAGTAGATTACATGGTGTAAATTGTACTCAAGTACGAGTAAAATTACACACTTGAAAAACTACTCATAAAAGTACGAGTACCCAAAAAATCTACTTAATTACAGTAACGTGAGTATTTGTAATTCGTTACTTCCACCCCTGCTCTTGACTTTTAAACCTCTAAATGGTCTTGCACCGCAGTAAGTGAGTGACCTCATTTACAACTACTGGTGACAATGACTGTTGTTAAGAGCACCATATAAATAAAATTTAATTAAAAATAAGTTGAATTGAATTTGTCAATAGAAAGGTAGAACAAGTCTTTTAGCAAGTGTTTTTTTTTACTTACCTTAAGACATGGAATCTCTCTTGGGATATCAGTTTAAGGATGGAGGGTATTTGCACAAGACTTGGGTACCGCCTGGACTTATCATCTGAACTCTCAAACCAGTAAAGAAACTGAGTGAATAAATCACAAAATGTGGATATATTTCTCTCATTAGCAGCACACAGAGTCTGTTTATCTGCTTTGTGAAGATGGTATTAATTCTGTGTTAAATTATTCTTGTAATATGTCTGAACATGAGTGTATCTTACACTTACAAGCCTCATTTCTCCCCGAGTAGCCAACCTCTTCAGACCTGTCGGCTTTTTACACTGGTAACCACGTTCAGGTGGTGGAAAATTTGCCATGAAAAATTCACAAGATCCAAGAATAAAATTGACAATATCTACCTCTATCTAATCTTCTGCTTTATACCAATTTTTTGTTTTAAGTCTGTTTTCTACTTGGTTTTTGAGTATTTTTTTTCTAATCTGCATATAGTTTATTAGCAGAAAATAGTCTTTGAAAACATTATTTATTGTACTAATGCTTATTATGTACTATAGTTTATAAATTAATACCATGCTTAATATGAAGACAGTTTGCTTGTCTGGAAATGCTTAGCATCCATGCGTGATTCTACTACTCATCAACAAACTTCCTCCTTTAGAGCATACATTAATAGGGTAAAAAAGTTTGGAATGACATAACAGACAAGAATGTGGTCTACAGAATGTAAATAAAAAAGTGAAATATGTCAAGACTATTTGAGTCTTTACACAAAGGACAAATAAATAAAATAAAATAAAAAGTGATGCAAAATTGTTGTTTTAGCAATTGTGCAATTTCTCCAGTTTCCCATAAAGAAAAAAAAAATTATTCCATTTTAAAGATACCAAAATGCTAAAAATAAACTACAGTGGCAACAATGTTACTGACAAAATCAAAAATGAGAAGACTAAAAAATGGCATACTGATATTTTAAAAAGTGACTGTTAGTGAGTGACCTGTAATTGTAACAGAGAAATCCTACAAACCTACACAAAAATATTTCACATAACACATAATGACATCAACAGTTCTTTTTCAAAGTAAAATCCATTTTCATCATATATTCTTACTCATTTAAAAGAAACTATTAACAAATATATGTTCACTGATTTTATAATGATTTCACTTATATTTTCTAAAAGAAAAAAAAATACTCATCATTACCTCAAACTGTGATTTTCAAAGCTGGACACAATTCTAAATAAAAAGCTACATTTGTGGTACATGATCACACAGCACAATGAGAAAAAACTGAAAACAGACATGTAGAGGAAATGCATCCTATTTTGTATTTCTTGACTATACATGTATTTTAAACCCAAGAAGTTGGAATAAAAGATCAACTACAAGCAACTATTATTAAATGATAAGCAAACTGCATGATTCAATCATTTTTGTGTTTCTGTCAGTACATGGACTCACTCTCATGTAAACTGCCAAAAGGAAGGCTGAAAGAGCTTCCAAATCTCTTTGTAACTCCGCTGCCAACTCCACCTCTCCAGGTCCAATTCAGTAAGGTGTTTGAGCTTCTGAGGTTGTCCCCATCTTGTTGCTTATATCTAAACCAAGTCTCTTTGTCACTGGTAGGTGAAAGTGGGCCTGCCTTTCTCTCAACCTAAGACAAAACATGTCCTGCATCAGCTATAGAAAATCTTTTAGATGTTGAAACTTCTAAGATTCAAAAATGATTAAACCAAAAAGTGTTGTCCTGTGTGTGTTTACCTCATGTGTGTACAACGAAATGACGTCAAGTTCCACTCCTCTTTCTGTGCAACTTTTCAGAGCATGCACTACCTCTGCATGTTCAGCCCACTTGCAATCCAAGCCATTTATAGCAACTATATAATCTCCCTCACGCAGTCCTGCCTCCTACAATGGAAACACTACACTTTACTTTAAGAAGGACAGCAGTTTGTTTTTTAGTGCAGCATAGTACAACTACAAGACCTACAGCCAACATCTCACCCTGAAAAGAACAGTTCAGTTCAGCTCTAATGATTTTTTTTTTTTTGAAAACTGATACTAAAAGAGTGAACCAACCACCCGCACATGTTCTCTAACTGGCACAAGACCAGTTTTGTGATAAACGTTCTTGCATTAATGTGAACTGTACATTTTCCCACAAGTCCTCATCATTTGTAATTAAAGGAATAGGGGAACTGATATATTTTTAAAACACTTAGCTTTAATATATTGAGTAAATTATTTCTTGCAATGGCTAACCAATAGCAGCAAAATACTTTAGTACTGTTAATATCAGACATTTTCATACATTCATTCATGTGGAATCAAATGCACAGCTTGTTTATGTATGGCTTTAAGTATGGGTTTTAGGTACTTTATACACCACTCTATTTAGAGCTAATATTGGAGAAAATCTAAATAAAATTAAAGAATACAATTTAAAAAATATCACAGTGACATTATACTAATCATGATTCAAAGCATATGATTTATAATGATTTAGTTCTTGTAACACAGCATTGCATATTTGAATACAATAATCTGAGGAAGCTGGCTTCTGTTAACTGTTAGCCATGCCAACTTCTTTTCTGTTATAACAATTTTTATTCAGTTCTATGATGTAAACCTCCTTACTGCTGCACATCCCCCTGGCAACACACCAGCAACCAGAACTGGTGAGTCACCTCGGAGAGTGAGACCAAGTCCCTCCTCTCTTCGAACTAGACACAGACGGCGACCCACCCATCGATTTCGAGCAGAAAATACAGATAGAGGTCCCTGCATACATGATATCACACACAAAGGAATACATATTGTCAACTGGCAGCAAAAGAGAATTATTTTCATTTAACACATCTAATGTAATATAGTGAAATTTGAATATTCCAAAATAAATCTTCTTTGGGTTATTCCTCTGTGAGCATGGGTGACCATGAATATTTGTGTGTGTGTGCTTGAAGACAAACAAGTGTAAAAAAAATTGTCTCTATTACCAGTCGGTGAAAGATGTCCTTCACTCTAACTGAGCTGAAAACAGGAGTTTTAATATCAGGTTTTTGATGAGTGTGAGCTGAAAGAGCGAGGATAGAAAAGGTTACTGAAGCCAACATCCACTTTACTGTGTAAAGAAAGAAGTCAGAGATTATTATTTCTGGGTTATATGACATTTCTAGGAAATTCAATGAAAGATGATTTCTCCCACTTAACAGGTTATAATCATGTAAACCTCTACAGTGCTGATCAGGTGAAAAAATCAAGTATTTCATTCTTCACTCACACTGAATCTCTGGAGCCTCTGCAATTTCACTAAAATCATCCTCTTGATCAATATCTGAGTACTTTTCTAAGGAGCGTGTGTGTGCATGGGAAAGAACTTCCTGGAGAATGTCCATTTTGCGGAGCATCTTGCATACACTGTGAAGACGCAGTGCCTCCTCGTGTCTTATGATAGCTTTGCGTAAATGAGCTTTACCTGAAAAACAGACACACGCCAGCCACACAAACAAGTGTGGTACACAATTAATGGTGTAAATTATTTGAGCAATGTCACTTTGATATTGTACTCAAGAATTATGCACTATTATTTGTTTATATAACTTATTTATGGATATACTAAGTACTTTATACTTGAACTTTCACACCTTAAAGATGAAGTCACTCAACAAAACATCTTTTTCTCTTAAGGGGCAATGCCACTACTTGCTGTTATGTGTCTAATGCTGCAAAATTCTATGTATTTAGTGCGTATCAATTGCTCTGATAAAAACAGCTTACATAGCCTAAGTATGGTGGTAGTGCTAGAGGTACTGCAGAGTCAGGCTAACCTACAACCCCTAACTGAATATCCTAACAGTATGCCACTGCTACACCAAATTACATCTGTACAACATGAGCAAGTCTGGTCCAGTTATTCAAAACCAATAAAAAGTAGAAATTCCGTAATTCACGATTCGGGGTATTTCACAAAGCCAGTTCAGCCTAACTCCGAGTCGGTTACTGCGGCAACATACTCCGTGAAGCTAACCTGCTCGCTCGCAGGTTTTCCTCCAGTAACTCCGAGTTTCCAGTTTTATCACCTTGAAACTAAAGGCGTAAGTGCTCAGACATGGCGTGCCCTATTTTCGATGAACCCATTAACATCGAAAAACACATTATTCGCATAAATCTTCGTCAGGAAAAGTGATCAGACCCCGGTTGGATGTTTTATTTTTAATCTATTATTTTCTTTGTTAGGAGTGTTTCTGTTTTTCTTCACAGTACAACATTTATTTCAACAATATTCTCAGCCCCCATGACGGTCGCATAACACATCGTACACATGCTCATAGTTCTGAACAAGTTCTTCGTATCGGAATTCGTTTCTTTGCCAATGGAAGTTTTTTTTTATAATATTGGTGACGCTGAACGCGTTTCCAAGGCAACCGTCTGTCGATGCGTCAGAAATGTGATCCTTGCACTCAAACTACACTTTTTGCAATTCCACACAAAATTACTAACTGAAAGCTTTCGAATTTCCATTTTATATTTCTTTAATATGCCTGTCTTCTATTAAATGATCAATTACATCGGTAAGGTGCCTCTTTTTCAACTGTTCTCAGTCTGCCCAATATATTTTAGGATTTTTTGGTGTGACTGGCTGCACAGATGGAACTCATATTCCTATCAAGGCTCTGTCGTATTATATGTCTATTATATAATTATTATATATTATTATTATAGTCTATTTATATAATTTAGTCCCTTATTTGTTCCTTTTCCTTTGTACAATATATAGCAGCGATGACAATAAATTTTACTTGGACTTTACTGATTGACCAGTGCTTCGACAAACTTAAATGTTAGTCAGACTTCTTAAGAGATACCGTTTTATTAATAGACTGGATATAGAATTTTTCATATTGAAACTGTTTCTAACCTCTTGCACATTCAGTGTACAAGTCAATTTCTACTTTTGTAGGCAATACTGCATCCAAATTGTCTCTCTATCTACTTCTAGTTTAAAGTTATATTTAATGCTCCATTCCTAGTTTAAAGTGTATATTTTGTATTGTATTTATATATTGTTTATTCCACGTGCCCTTTTGCTCTTTGTCCCCCGTTTCTTATTGCACTGTAAAACCTGGAGCCACGTCTTCTCTTCTCTCTGTATACTGATCTGTACAGTATATGCAGAGATGACAAAGTTTACTTTGACTTTTGTCTCTTCAGCCTCTGTAAGGGGTGCTGGTGGTGGATCCTCCCCTGCTCTTCTGGCCTCTGCCTTTTTCCTTACTTTCACCTGTGTCTCGTTTGCCTTGAGTTTGGAATTGGTGCAAGCACTTGTTTGTTGAGTTGTGTGGCTTTGTTTAATGCTGTTTGACCTGTATTTCCCTGAGTCTGTCTCCCTTGTGATATGTGTGGTTGTGGTTTACATTTTGGTTCTTGTCAGTTTGTTACCCTGCCTTAGCTCTGCTCTTTCACCCTGGATTTTTGGATTCCATTTCGTTCTCGTTATTTGCTCATGTTGTTCACCCCTGTTTCTTGTGTTTTGCCCCAGGCTCGTGTCTCCCAGTAAATCCCTGTCTGATCAGGCTGCCATTTCTTTCCAGTGTCCGGATCGTTTCAGTTTTTGCCTCATGGGTATCAGAGCACCAGGATATTGCTCTTTCCATTTCCCCATGGAGGATTCTTCAGTTCACCACAGAATAAGTACTGGGAGCATGAGCCCCATCTTTCATTTGTACTTTGTTCCTGTTTTTTCATGTAGTTCTGTCCTGGGTTTTCCCCTGCATTTTTGCCCTGGTTTTTATTGCTGCCTTTTTGCCACCATTGTGTTCACCCTGCTTGTTCCCTTCAATAAACCCTTTTTTGTTATGCCTGCAACAGTGTCCTCACCTCCTTCTCCCAACCGCACCATGACAATTCATGGATGAAAGGGTTAAATTAACCTTTGCAGGAGTTTTGTGTAGATCTGTATTATATATCCAGACAAATTTTAGTAAATTTCATACAAAAATAGCACAAACCCAATCTCAGTCTGTCCTCTGGTTCTTGCAGACATAGCCCGTCTGGAGGTCTGGTGTGGACCTGGATTAGAGCCTTGATCGCTAAACCACCAGCCTCATCTGTACCAATCCCAGCTGTGATGGCAAAAAAAACAAGGAACAGCATTAAATATGTAGTTCAACACATTTTATTTATCTGTAATGAGATCTCCAGAGACATGTTTTCAAATTTGTTACAAAACAGCATGGCTACATTGTCTCTAATGTACATTATGACGACTTGTAAACTGTACACTGCAAAACACTGAACTAGATCTCCTCATGAGCTAGATGCTAACAATTTAGCACTTAACAATAAAACTGTGGTAAATAATGCACTGTCAATAAGGTAATTAACTCTTCAGTGGTGCACAATCTTGCGTCCCCACAACTTAATTTTCCAACAGGTACTCAGGTTTAGTTGCACCAGGTCAGGTGATCAGGAACTTTACTTTGCTGCTTTCTGTATAAGTAGTTGTATTTGTACATAAACTTTGTGAAGTATTGCCTGTGTTATTCTGACCAGCGTACTAAGCGGTTTCATTACGACAGTTTTTTTTTTTTTTTTGAAATGAACATAAAACATACACATATGGTCATCATAGCTTCTCTATTGTTAGCAACAAATGCTTTCTGCAAATTTCTGCAACACCATTCTCACTTACTGCCAGAATTTAAGGCCAGTTGTAATAGAATAAACTTCGTCAATACTGAGAATTTATTTATTCACATTTATATACTATTTATTATTTTTAATGTTATTTACTAATATTTAGCAGGTGGCGCAGTGATTAGCTCTGCTGCCTCACAGCGGAAAGGTCCTGGGTTCGATCCACGGGTTGGCCGCAGGGCCTTTCTGTGTGGAGTTTGTGTGCTCTCTCTGTGTTCGCACAGGTTTCCTGCGGGTGTTCCGGTTTCCTCCAACGGTCCAAAGGCATGCTTTGTAAGATAATTGGCAAATGTAAATTGGCCCCATAAGGTGAGAGTGTGATTGTGTGAGTGTGTGTGCCTGTGGTGTGTTGGCGCCTGCCCAGGGTTGGTCCCCGTCTTGCGCAGTAAGTTCCCGGGATAGGCTACAGTACCCGCGACCCTGACAGGGATTCAGCGGTTCGGATAATGGTTGTTAGGTTGTTTTAAAGCACTGTAACATAAAATAGTTTTTTT
Source organism: Distichodus sexfasciatus (assembly GCA_032718565.1). Taxonomy (NCBI): domain Eukaryota; kingdom Metazoa; phylum Chordata; class Actinopteri; order Characiformes; family Distichodontidae; genus Distichodus; species Distichodus sexfasciatus. The sequence continues at coordinate 514,230 of JAVGVS010000167.1, read as the reverse complement.
TAACATTAAATATTATACTGCTGCTAACCATATCTGAGTAATAATAGTAATATACAGACTGGGCAGCTATAGTTACTACTGGGACGTTCTTTTTAACTAGAATTTCTATGCCGTAGCCAGAAATCACTAAGCAATGTCATTATGATATAATCCAGGGGTTTTCAACTGCTTCTGTCCCAGGGACCAGCACTCAGAATAAGCAGTAAATAATTTTAGAAAAAAGATTTCAGTAGTAAAACTGGATTGCATGTCACGGACCACCTGCAAAGCCACCGCGGACCACAATGGGGCAGCGGACCGCCGGTTGAAAAGCCCTGATATAATCAATTATATATAAATGATTCAAATGTTTTTGGTTTGTTCAACACAAAAATAAACACGCTTACCTGAGCAGTCACACAGTGCGACAGCAGCGTAATAATGAGCCAAGGCTCTGAAGTGCTGAGTTTTGACCTGAACGACAAAGAGCCACGAAAATGGAACATAATCCTTCAGCAAAGGCACTGACATGGCCTGCAGCACCAGGGAATACACATCTGAAACCTAAAACACATATTCCACAGCATATAAAGCATCATTCACTAGACTTCTGAATTGAAAAAAAATCTGTTTTGTCTATTTGTTTAATATTAGATTTGTGTGTATGCGTGTACCCGTGCTGCCTCTTGAGCTGCCTGCAGGTTTGACATGAGATCATCCTCCTGCATAGTTTGTGGGACCCTCTCAAAAATACATTCCTGAACCTACAGAGCAAAATTTAAAATATATATCTTTGTCAGAATGCATTATGAAACATGCTGCACATTCAGCTAAAAACAGACGTTATATATTTGTACACTTGTATATGGCCATGATAGGAGCTTGCGTGATTCCTCAACGTTTAATCAGTGCCTGTAATTATAATATAAATATTTCATTAAAAAGTAATTAAAAGTAACATTAATGTTCTTTACCTGAGCGACCATGAGGCGAACGAGCATGCTCAGTGCAGGACAGCTCATGTCTAGGCTGGGAGCATTAGAAAAATTCTCTTGCAAGTAGAGAAAAGAACCTGTTGGAAAAAGTGGCTTGAAATGAAAATTTGTTTGCTGAGCTGAAAGTGTATTTTCCAGATAATTAAAAGTATATATTGACATTTCGACTATATATTGTCAGTATCCTTCATTATGTAAATTACAAAGGCATGTTTGTTTATAGTGGCATTTAAGAAAGCACCACTAATATCATATAAAGAAAGCAGACAAGATTGTGAATGAGCAAATGAGCTGTAATACATGGCCTAAAACCTTAACATTGCCCCATTGTGGTTTCCTAAATAGATTATCGTAATTAATAAAAAACATATTTTATCTCTAATATTAAATTTTTAAGTGTTAAATACATTTGCTTAAAAAACAATGATCTTTATAAATGTATTAGGGGTGGTTTCCCAAAAGCGATGCATCTTACTGAATGACAAACAATCAGAGAGTTTTTAGAAGTCAAAATCAAAATAGATCTGCACAGTTTTACTTGCACGAAATTAGTCAACTAAGTGTTATCCTGAAAAAAATATATAAATGTCATAAGGGAAAATTATATTTCTTACATGCCGTTGGGTGTACTCAAGTTCCGTGCTCAATACTAAAAGGCAAAACGTTCTACATATTGGACTATCAAACAGTTGTGGGAAGCAGTCATTAATAATAGATCAATATTAAGGTCAAAATGTACAACACTTGTACAACTGTACAAAAATGTACAACTACAAACCCGCGCCCGATCAGACGAAAGCACTGACAAAACTATTAGCAATAAATTAATAAAATATGGTACCAGCGGCTCTCTGGAAGGCATCTATAGCATCATGAAGGCCAGACAGTGTGGACCGGTCTTGCCTTGCACCGATTTGAGTGTAAAGTGCCCCAATGTTGAATAAAACACTTCCTTTTTCGAAAGCCAGTGCTCTCTGACATGATGGTACACCAGTTAGAGAGTCGTACCTGGTGGAAAAAAGGGTCATGTTACACACAATACCAGTGAAAAGTTTAAACACACCTCCTCTTTATTTATTATGTACATTGTACAGTTTTTAACAATTTACACAACATAATAATCACTAAAGGAACCCCTCCAACTCGTGTTAACCTTGCTCCTGACGTTGTCTGTGCATTTTTCCATGCACTCTTGTGGCAACTGGTGTAGAATGCGGGCAGATTTGCGCGCCCAGCACTGGCTCTGTCCATCAGCGCTCACTGCGGACCAGGTGGAGCAAGTGGTAACACCCTTGATTTAATCCTATCGTTTGGTCTTAATGTAGATAATGTAACAGTACTGCCTCAGACCAGTATTATTTCTGACCTCCATCTTATTACATTTGATTTTTACCTTAGTCTAAATATAAATTCCACAACTCGCTTCTGTACGATCACTTCTGATACAGCTAGTAATTTTATTGATCATCTCCCTGATCTGTCATTCCTGACGGGGAAATGTCTAATCTTGCTGAATTTGAGAGTAATACGGATTATCTAACATTTACACTTCGTTCCACCTTAGATAACATTGCTCCATTAAAAATGAAAAAGATAAGAGAAAATAAAACTTCCCCTTGGTATAATGACCACTTACGTAGTTTAAAATAAGAGACAAGGAAACTCGAACGTAAGTGGCGACAAACTAGATTAGTGGTATTTGAAGTAGCATGGAAAGATGCTATGGGAAACTATAAAAAGGCTCTTAGAGCTGCTAAATCAGAATATCTCTCATTGCTAACTGAAAATAACAGAAACAATCCTAGATTTTTATTTAACATGGTATCCAAGCTGACTAATAGCCAGACTGTCTCCCATTTATCTCCAAAATAATAGAGAAAGTTGTAGCCAGTCAACTAACCTCATTTTTGCAGGAAAACCAGATTTATGAAAGATTTCAGTCTGGGTTTAGAGCCAACCATAGCACAGAGACTGCTCTGCTAAAAGTAGTGAATGATCTCCTCTTATCTGCTGATCAGGGCTGTGCCTCGCTCCTAGTGCTGCTTGATCTTAGTGCTGCCTTTGATACTGTAGATCATACCATTCTCCTACATAGACTTGAACATGTTGGTATCAGGGGAGTGGCCCTCTCTTGGTTCAGATCCTACCTTTCTGACCGCTATCAGTATATGAATATAAATAGAGATTCCTCAGAACACATCGAGGTGAAATATGGAATACCACCAGGATCAGTTTTAGGTCCCTTGCTGTTTTCGCTGTACATGCTACCTTTAGGCTCAGTTATTCGTAAGCATGGAATTAGCTTTCATTGTTTTGCAGACGATACACAATTATATACAGTGCTATGCAAAAGTCTGGGGACCCCTCCGAGGTTGCATGATAATTAGCTCTGTCTTCGTAAGAGAAGATCACAGCAAGATGTGTTTTTTTTTCTAGTGATATATAGACAAGGGGATGTTTATCAGACCAAAATTCTCAATGCAGCATTATTGAGTTGTATGAAATAAATAAAGTTTGAAAAATGGGATGTGCAATATTTTGGGCCCCCTCTCACTTGCATTACTTTGAAGACCTGCAGTCATTTAATACTGACAGTTTGCAGCACTAAATTCATTTAATTAGCTCATTATACCTTAAACTACAAAGACAGCTGCAACTTTAAAAAAAATGGTTTAACAGATATAAATTGATAATGGTACTTGTCCTTGGTTTCCTCTTAGAGAGTGGCAACATGGGAACCTTTGAAGAACTCTCTACTGACTTAAAAACTAAGATAATGCATTTTTATGAATTAGGAGAAGGGTACAAAAGATTATCACAAAGGTTTGGACTGTCTGTCTCAATAGTCAGAAATGTAGTTAGGAAATAGAAGGACACAGGAACAGTCCTTGTGAAGAAAAGATGTTGTAGGCCAGGAAAATATCTCTAAGGCACAGGCAAAGACTGGTTAGAATTGTCACAGACAAACCACAGACCACCTCCAGAGAGCTACAACAACATCTGGCTGCTGATGGTGTCATTGTACATCGTTCCACAGTCCGCAGCACACTTTGCACCAGGAACAGCTCAGTGGAAGGGTGATGCGCAAAAAGAAGAGCCGGATGAGGTATGCAAAAGAGCATCTGGACAAGCCAAAAATATTCTGGAAAAAAAATACTGTGGACAGATGAGACTAAGATAGAGTTATTTGGTCATAACCAAAGGCGCTATGTATGGTGAAAAAAATACACAGCATTCCAGGAGAAGAACTTGCTGCCAACAGTAAAATTTGGTGGAAAGAATGTTCTAGAGTCAGTCACAAAGTTGAAGTTACGCCAGGGTTGGATGTTTCAGCACGCCAATGATCCAAAGCACCGCTCAAAATCTACTAAGGAATTTATGCAGAGGCACAAGTACAATGTTCTTGAATGGCCATCCCAGTCCCCAGACCTGAACATCATTGAAACTGTATGGACTGAGTTGAAGCAGGCTGTCCATGCCCGGAAGCCATCGAACCTGACTGAACTGGAGGCATTATGTACACTGTAAACCCGGATTTTGTCTCAACATAAACTATTTAGTAATGATTAATTATTCTTTCGTGTTTTGTAAAAACAGTGTCTAATTACTAAACCAGAATAAGCTGTTTGTAATAGTTTTCAACATTGTGCAGTGCAATAATCATGATTAGCAAAGATAACTCAACATGTTACGTTACTGTCAGAGGGGGCGGGGCTCTTTTCAAAAATCACCGCGTCTCGAGGCCTGTGTTCACGCACCGCGTTGAGGAGTGAGCACTGGAGTTTGTCCAGACGGGAATTTGAAGAAAGCTGGTGAGTGTTAAATTTTATATCTTACGTAATAGACCCATAAGATCAGTGCAGACAGCTAAACGCTAACCTCAGCTATGTCTTAAGACGGTTATCTGTCGGTTCAGTCAGAGTTTACAATAACGTGCGTGACTGCATGTGCTTGTAGCTAATGCTAACCGCGAGCTAGCGGGCTATCGCGGTTAACCCGTGTTTGGTGTCAGAGGTGATTCTTGCATTTATATCAACACTGTTAATGTAACAAACTTTACAAAGGACGCGGCCGTTAGCAGGGCTACCGTGGTAATTGTGGTATATTGAGCTCTTAGGCTCACCATACTTTTAAGTGAGTTATTGTGCATGTTCCGGGTATAAGAGCCAGACGCGCGAACCTGCTGCCTGTCCTGTATAGTGAGCCACTTGTTCCAGTAAAACTGTTAAACGTGTGCAGCCGTCTCGTTATTGTAATACACCACGGTAATATTAGTCGGGTGTTAACACAGTGATTCGTTATTTACCGACAACATTTGTTTGTCAGTCAGGTTAACGTTACTGCAGCTTGAGCTAATAGTTTGCTCATTTTCTGCTTTGCAGGTTCTGGTGAAGATGAAGTGGAAGTGGAAGTACTGTGAGTTTGTATCAGAGAGTATGCACAGGACTGCATAATGATGTTCTTTAAACCTAAATTAACAGTTCATGTGACTTCCATACTAGTTCAAGATGCTTGTTGAAATGCCTGACTGGATGTGTTGAATTTTCAGGATGTAGCAGATATTTTGTAAATGATGTGTTTATTTTTATTCAGTCAAATGAAAAAGTGGTTAAAATAGTTTCTATGCCATTTTAAGGAATGACTTTACTTGTCTGGTTGGTGCAATACAGCAGAGTGTTATCTTGCACTATTTTGTAAAAAAAATAAAAATAAATGTTTTTCTGAACATTTAAATGTTTTATTGCTTTTCTTCCATACAATTTTGTTTAAAGTATTTATTACAAAAACAAAATGGTATTAATTACATTTGAAACCACATTTATATCAACAAATGAATATAAGTAGTGATAAATACAATGTGTATCTAAGTTTAGCTTAAAATAGTTATTTCAAACAACTTGGGGATGCAAAGAAAATTAGTTAAGTGAACTAATCATTTTTAGTAAAGACTAATGATTGTCCATATCAATACAACTTAATCTGTTTAGTTTCATTATGTGTAAAAACTAAAGTGGTTTGAGGGGAACGGGTTTACTCGCGAATTTCTAGTAAACTCAACTAATCTGGGATTACAGTGTATGGAAGAATGGTCCAAAATACCACCAACCAGAATTCAGGGACTTGTGAGTGGTTATAGGAGGCGTCTACAGGCTGTTATTTCAGCAAAAGGAGACTCTACGAAATATTAATGGGATTATTCCTTTGGGGTGCCCAAATTTATGCATCTGCCTATTTTTGTTTAAATGAGCATTACATTGTTTCTGTTGGCCCAATAAAAAATATTTCACTACTGAATTGTTGCTATTTATATAAGTTATCAAATATGTTAAAATTAAGTTGCTGCCTCTCAAGCTTAGCAAGTTATGAATTAATACAGTTATTTTTATCAGGGGTGCCCAAACTTTTACATAGCACTATATATCGGCTAAACCAGAAGACAGACAGCAACTTTAGGTAATGGAAGAATGTTTAATTGACATCAAAAAGTGGATGTCAGACAACTTCCAGATAAGACTAGATAAATCTAGATAAGACTGAGGTTCTTCTTACTGGCACTAATGCCACCAGACGTCAACTATCTGACAACTATCTTGATGGATTATCCATTGTACCAAGTACTGTTCGTAAAAACCTTGGTGTTAACATTAACATTAACATTGCACCATCTTCTTTCAACTCCGTAATATTGCCAAACTAAAAAACATGCTATCCTTCCAAGATGCAGAGAAACTGGTTAATGTGTTTATTATCTCCAGGCTCGATTACTGTAATGTCTTATTCTCCGGTTGTCCAAATAGGTCATTAAATAATCTCCAGCTAGTCCAGAATGCAGCAGCCAGAGTCCTCACTAAAACTAAAAAATATGATCATATCACCCCAATTCTATCCTCACTCCACTGGCTGCCAGTTAAATTTCATGTCAGCTATAAAATACTCCTCTTGTCTTATAAAGCTCTAAATGGTCTTGCACCTGTCATGACTCCCCAGGACTTTGGCCATACCAGCCCCCTGGACTTTTGTTAAGCAGCCAGCAGATGCTGCCATTGTTTTGGTTTTGATGTGTTCAGTTTTGTCCTGTGTGTTCCCTGTCTGTCAAAGTCCTTCCTATTGTGTCTGATTGGTTGATCACGGTGTATTAGTCCCCTCACCTGGTTCTGCTTTGTTTCTGTCCAGCCCCTTGTTTCTGATTGGGTGATCACGGCGTATTGGTCCCCTCTCCTGGGTCTTGTTTGTTTTAGTCCAGTCCCCTGTTTCTATTGGTTCTCCCTTCATTGTTTAATTCTGATTGTTTTCTGTGTTATTTTCTGATTTAATTTGCCTGCTCATTGTTACCCTTCCCCTTTTTAAGCTCAGCTTTCCCAGTGTCTCTTGTTGGTCCACCCTCACACTACCCTCCCTGTCTTGGGGTGCTACATGTGCTTTTGGGAAGACAAAGAAGAGTTTTGTTTGTTTGTGGCCCTCGTGCCGGTTTTGTTTAAAGTTCTGTCAATAAAATGGCTTGTACCATGACCTCGCCTCATGTCATGCCGACACCATACGTGACAGCACCACAGTATGTGAGTGACCTCATTTGCAACTACAGTCTGACTCATATGCTCCAATCACAAGACACGGGTCTTTTAGCAATACCCAGAATAAAGAACGTTACCGTGGGGGGAAGAGCATTTGCTCATAAAGCACCATCGTTGTGGAATAAACTTCCTACTAGTGTTCGGAGTGCAGAAACTCTCTCTACTTTTAAGTCAAGGCTTAAGACTTATCTGTTTAGTCAGTTTTTGGATATTAAAGTCCCTTTTTTCTTAGATAAAAGCAAGATCTGGGGGTTCATTGTCATTTGAGATTAAAGGTGAAAGGGGGGGATTGGTGCTGATCGCTGGAGTTTGCAGACGGTGGTTTGGTGCGATGCCGAGCCCCTGAAAGCCCTCATGTCTGTGCTACCTTCCAGCTCTCCCTTTTTAGCCAGGCTGCCATAGTTACTTTAGCACTGCCGGAGGTTAGGTGTATGGCACTTAACGCTCTTCTTTTTTTCCGAGCTGATCCCGAGATGACGCTTGGCCGACTGAACCCTTGCCGTGACTCTATAGAGATGTTCTGAGCTGATGCTCTACCACCTCAACCCTCCCGAGCTAACGCTGACCGACTGAACTCACCAGGACTCCCTGGGGATAACCCAAGCTGACGGTTGACCATCTCAACCCTCCTGAGCTGACGCTGACTGACTGAACCCGCACCAGGACTCCATGGAGACATCATCATGAAACCAACTGGGATTTGGACCCTATGGACCTCAACTGAATAAGCAGTATAATACTGAACTAATTTTAGCTTAATGTAGCTGTGAGGGTCCTGCAAGTGGCCCAGTAACAACTCGGGATTCAAGGGGTGTAGGCCGGTTATATGTAAAGTGCTTTGTGACAATGACTGTTGTTAAGAGCGCTATATAAATAAATCTGAATTAAATTGAATAATACCCAGGTTGTTGTCGGGCAGATAACTCCCACAACACTTAGTGAGCTCGTGAAGTTTGCCGAAAGGGTGGACACTGCTTGCAGCCAAGCCCGCAGTGCAAAGCCTGAGAATCCCTCCCACACAAAAAAAGGAATCCTATTAAGCATAGAGTTGGGATCAAGACCACCTTGACTGAGACCAGACCAAGACCAGAGTGTGTTGAGACCAAGAAAAGACCAAGACTCTGAAGGGCCAAGACCAAGACGAGATCAAGACCAGGGTGGGGCGAGACAGAGTCGAGGCTTAGACTGGACCAATGCACGTTTTACACCACATGACAAATAAGTGGAAGTTGCAAAGCCTAAGCAACATTAAACATGTTAATTCAATACTTCTCTCTTCTATAATGAGGAAATCGTTTCACTGTAAGCAGTTATCCAAACTGATCACACTGAACACTCCTCAAGACCAAACTCACTGTTTTATTGGCTTGCAGAGTTTTTATTTAGCAGAGGCTTTCTATGGCTTAGTACTCTGAAGAAAAATAAGGCTAGTGCAAGGAGGAAACACTTTTTAAATGATCCATTTGGTATCTATCTGGATACAGAATAAAATTATTTGATAACAAATATTTTTCTATATTTATTTTTTCCCTATTGATTACTTGCTAACATTCTAAAATTGAAAAAATATTTTCTAATAAATTGAAAATTAAGAAATGCTAAAGCACCGATTTGGACTCATTATGGCATATAAAATGAGCTGCTACATTTTTGTGTATAATGGCGTTCCACATTACAGTTGCAAGCGTTTACATAGCGAATAATGTAATCAATGACTTTGAACGCAATTACTCTGCACGGAATTACTCCGAAATAATTTCACATACAGAGGAATGAATATAATGTCCGGTAAGTTCAAAGTCTTCAAAGTGATTCTGACGGTGTGTGTGTTTGGTTCCTGTAAGTTAAAGGGATTCTGAGTTATTAAAACACTAATTAATAAACAATGCAAAATGGCTGTGTCGGCCTCAAATAGTTTTAATAGTAATATTCTCAGAGATATTATTGGCTAGTTTCAAAATAAAATCCTGAGTCCTCTTTGTCCATGACAAGATCGGGTACAAATGACTGCGCGCATGAGTGCCATTACTCGCTAAAACGCTACAGTTCGGTCAAAATGTCCCCATTATTACAGACACAAACCATATTTTAGCTGATAAATAACCACAACAACCAGCGTTCTACTCACAATTCTGCCGTTTATTTAGATTTTCCATCGTTTATTCTGGAACGCGCGCGCAGCGCTTCATTGTGACATGGCTCCGAGGAGCGCACAGAGGATTGTGGGAAATGTAGTTCTCCGCAAAAGCAGCTCATTTTGGTTAAAAATGAACTTCAGTATTTCATTTTCAATTGATCAAATATTTATCAATTTTATAATGTTATAGTGTAATCAATAAGAAATAAATATTTATATGTCTAAACGAATATTTTTAAAAAATAATAATTTAGCATATATGTGTGTGTAATTATTAATTTTTTTTAGCTAGGAAAACAGTATTTAAATCAAGCATTTCCTTAGCAATAACCATAATCTCACTCATGTATTCAGACATTTTAAAGCATTATTTTATGTTAAAAAAAGACTGTGACTGTATCGGATTTGTATCGGTATCGGCAGATATCCAAATTTACAATATCAGTATCGGTATCGGACATAAAAAAGTGGTACCGCCCCATCTCTAATATGTATATGTGTGTGTGTGTGCGTATGTATGTATGTATGTATGTACGTATGTGTGTACAGACTATCTCAAAAAATTAGAATATCATGAAAAAGAATATTTTTTGTCACTCATTTCAAAAAAGTGAAACTCATATATTATATAGATTCATTACACATAGAGTGAAATATTTCAAGCCTTTATTTCTTGAAATGTTGATGATTATGGCTTACAGATAATGAAAACCCACAATTCAGGGTCTCAGAGAATCAGAATATTGTGAAAAAGTTCAATATTGGAAAGTCATGGTGTCACACCCTAATCAGCTAATTAACTCAAAACACTTGCAAAGGTTTACTGAGCATTTGATTGGTCTCTCAGTCTGGGTCAGTAGGCTACAGAATCATGGGGAAGACTGCTGACTTGACAGATGTCCAGAAGACAGTCAGTGACACCCTCCACAAGGAGGGTAAGCCACAAAAGGTCACTGCTAAAGAAGCTGGTTGTTCATAGAGTGCTGTATCCAAGCATATTCATAGAAAGTTGAGTGGAAGGAAAAAGTGTTTTAGGAAAAGGTGCAGCAGCAACAGGGATAACTGCAGGATTGTCAAGCAAAATCCATTCAAGAATTTGGGGGCGCTTCACAAGGAGTGGACTGAGGCTGGAGTCAGCGCATCAAGAGCCACTACGCACAGACGAATCCTAGACATAGGCTACAAATGGTGCATTCCTCGTGTCAGCCACTCCTGAACCATTGACAACGTCAGAAGCGTCTTACCTGGGCTGAGGAGAAAAAGTGTTGCTGTGTCCAAAAGTGGTCCAAAGTCCTCTTTTCAAATGAAAATAAATTTTGCATGTCATTTGGAAATCAAGGTCCCAGAGTCTGGAGGAAGAGTGGAGAGGCACAGAATCCATGTTGCTTGAGGTCCAGTGTGAAGTTTCCACAGTCAGTGATGATTTGGGGTGCCATGACATCTGCTGGTGTTGGTCTACTGTGTTTTCTGAAGTCCACAGTCAACGTAGCCATCTACCAGGAAATTTTAGAGCACTTCATGCTTCCTTCTGCTGACAAGCTTTATGGAGATGCTGATTTCATTTTCCAGCAGGACTTGGCACCTGCCCACACTGCCAAAGGTATCAAAAGCTGGTTCAATGATCATGGTGTTACTGTGCTTGACTGGCCAGCAAACTCGCCTGACCTGAACCCCATAGAGAATTGTCAAGAGGAAGATGAGAGACACCAGACCCAACAATGCAGATGACCTGAAGGCCGCTATCAAAGCAACCTGGGCTTCCATTACACCTCAGCAGTGCCACAGGCTGATCGCCTCCATGCCATGCCGCATTGATGCAGTAATTCATGCAAAAGGACATTTCTGTTTATGTAATATTCAAATTTTCTGAGACACTGAATGTTTGGGTTTGAAAATATTGAACTTTTTCATGATATTCTAATTTTTTGAGATGGTCCGTGTGTGTTACATATATATGTGTACACATATACACATACACAGTTGTGCTCATAAGTTTACATACCCTGGCAGAATTTATGATTTCTTAATCATTTTTCAGAGAATATGAGTGATAACACAAAAACTTTTCTTTCACTCATGGTTAGTGGTTGGCTGAAGCCATTTATTGTCAAACAACTGTGTTTACTCTTTTTACACACAAACTACCCAAATGACCCTGATCAAAAGTTTACATACCCTGGTTATTTGGCCTGATAACATGCACACAACTTGACATAAACGGGTTTGAATGGCTATTAAAGGTAACCATCTTCACCTGTGATCTGTTTGCTTGTAATTAGTGGGTGTGTATAAAAGGTCAATGAGTTTCTGGACTGCTGACAGACCCTTGCATCTTTCATCCAGTGCTGCACTGATGTTTTTTGGATTCTAAGTCATGGGGAAAGCAAAAGAATTGTCAAAGGATTTGCGGGAAAAGGTAGTTGAACTCTATAAAACAGGAAAGGTATATAAGGAAATATCAAAGGAATTGAGAATGCCAATCAGCAGTGTTCAAACTCTAATTAAGAAGTGGAAAATTAGGGGTTCTGTTGAAACCAAACCAATTGTTAAAATTTCAGCCACAACTGCCAGGAAAATTGTTCGGGATGCAAAAAAAACACCACAAATAACTTCAGGTGAAATACAGGACTCTCTGAAAAAATGTGGTATGGCTGTTTCAAGATGCACAATAAGGAGGCACTTGAAGAAAGATGGGGTGCATTGTCGAATTGCCAAAAGAAAGCCATTACTACGCAAATGCCACACAGTATCCTGTTTACAATATGCCAAACAGCACAGAGACAATCCTCAAACCTTCTGGCACAAAGTCTGAACTTTTTGGCCTCAACCATAAACGCTACATTTGGAGAGGAGTCAACAAGACCTATGATGAAAGGTACACCATTCCTACTGTGAAACATGGTGGTGGATCGCTGATGTTTTGGGGATGTGTGAGCTACAAAGGCACATGAAATTTGGTCAGAATTGATGGCAAGATGAATGCAGTAAGTTATCAAAAAATACTGGAGGAAAATTTGCACTCATCTGCCCGGAAGCTGCGCATGGGACATACTTGGACATTCCAACATGACAATGATCCAAAACACAAGGCCAAGTCGACCTGTCATTGGCTACAGCAAAATAAACTGAAGGTTCTGGAGTGGCCATCTCAGTCTCCTGACCTCAATATCATTGAGCCACTCTGGGAAGACCTCAACCGACCTCAAACGTGCAGTTCATGCAAGACAGCCCAAGAATTTACAGGAACTGCGGCTTTTTGCCAAGAATGGGCAGCTTTACCATCTAAGAAGATAAAGAGCCTCATTCACAACTACCACAAAAGACTTCAAGCTGTCGTTGATGTTAAAAGGGGCAATACACGGTATTAAGAACTGGGGTATGTAAACTTTTGATCAGGGTCATTTGGATAGTTTGTGTTGTGATTATGATGTAAAAAGATTAAACACAGTTGTTTGACAATAAATGGCTTCAGCCAACCACTAACTATTAGTGAAAGAAAAGTTTTTGTGTTATCATTTATATTCTCTGAAAAATGGTTAAGGAATCATAAATTCTGCCAGGGTATGTAAACTTATGAGCACAACTGTGTGTGTGTGTGTATATACAAGTGTTTTTTGTACATTCAACACAATTGATAGAATAATTTTGAGTGCAACTGTGTGTGTGTATATATATATAAATTATATATAAATTATTATATATTATATATATATATATATATATAATAATTTATATATGTTTCTATATATATACACATTGTCAATAATAGTTGCACTCCAAAATTATTCTATCAATTGTGCTAAATGTACAAAAATGTTCTTGTAATATTAGGTTGTGTTGTCGCTCAATTGTTCTTGTTTCACCTGCCTTATTGCAAACAGCTGAAAGTTTGCAAATTTTGCCAATTAACATAATTTGGGGGTTATACTAACTGTTTATTCAGTTAAACATTTCACAGTAGGCATACACACAGGTTCGAAGACTCGTTCTCGCCCCCTCTCGGCTAGGTATACATCCGCGCTAAAATATCAAGGTGAAAGTCATCATAGCTTGCGTAGTATAGACCCAGCTCCCAACCCAACTTTGTGAGGAGATTAACGGCAATATATATATATATATGTGTGTGTGTGTGTGTTATGGAAAGCCAAACAGGAAATATTTAATGAAACTTGATATATATTGAATGAACGTGGATATATATTGAATGAAACCCGATATATATGGAATGAAACCTGATATATATGGAATTAAACTTGATATATATTGAATGAAAGCGGATATATATGGAATGAAACATGATATATATTGAATGAAAGCTGATATATATGGAATGAAACCCGATATATATGGAATGAAAGCAGATATATATGGAATGAAAGCAGATATATATGGAATGAAAGTGGATATATATGGAATGAAATCGGATCTTTCACTGTGTAATCCTGGTAAATACGTAAAAAACCTGTCTTGATGAATAGAGTGTAGGATGTCTGCCTTCAAAGATTTTTTTTTTTTTAATCATCTTTGGTTTTTATTGTGTGAACAATTTCTATTTTACACCAATTGTCCATATAAAATACTGAAAGTACTGAAATGATATTGAATGAAAAACGTGATATATATACAATGAACGTGAAATTACGGGCTGGCACTGCTTTGGTCAACTTCACTGGGTCTTCTCTGTACGGCGCGAGGATGAACAATTACGAAGGTCAAGTAAAGTAAACATGGCAAGTAAAGCTAGAGAAATAGTCCTGTCTCTCTTAGACAACAATGAGTTTATCGACACAATTGCTCAAACATGTAGCAACAATGTCACCCCTGTCCCTAATACATTTGAAAGAGTTGATGACGAAATACGCTTAATTTTCAACGGGGTGTGTGTCAGTGCCCGATCCGTGCCAGCTGTCTGATCGGTTCCGCGCGTGCGCACGCACCCGCCCTCGGAAAGCCGCCTTCTTTCTGCCCGATTGGATCAGGTACTGACAGGGGGTGACTTGGTTAGGCAAATATCCCAGAATAAATTTCGCTCAAGTATTGGATAAAATCGGAAGAGCAGGTTTCATTCCATATATATCATATAACTTCCATATAACTGTATCAGGTTTCATTCAATATGAATCCAAGTTCATTCACTCTATATCAAGTTTCATTCCATATATATTAGGTTTCATTCCATATATATCAGGTTTCATTACATATATATCCGCTTTCATTCCATATATATCAGGTTTCATTACATATATATCCGCTTTCGTTCCATATATATTAGGTTTCATTCCATATATATCTGCTTTCATTCCATATATATTAGGTTTCATTCCATACATATCTGCTTTCATTCCATATATATCAGGTTTCATTCCATATATATCCACCTTCATTCATGCTAAATGGTCTTACCAGTGGAAGTGGACTCCTAAAGATTTGGATGAAGCAAAGAATCGCTGGTCCAGGAAGTCCAGTTGGTTACAGTACTCCATAAGGAGCTCGAGGCCTGCATCATTCCGGCTTGGCGTGCGCATGGCCTACGGAGAGAACATGGTACAGTTTACAGACATCAGTCCTCAGCTTCGCAAAATGATTTGAGAAATTCCTGTTGTCTTTTTACTGATTTATGCAATTCACTGACAATCTTTACGTTTTGATAAGTTTGGATTTAAAAGAATGGGTTTCTGTGACATTTACTGCACCTGTCTGAGATCCATAAACTCTTTGACCTCGTTCACGTATAGAGGAGCATCTTCACCATAGTGTTCGCTAATGAAGTCCTAGGGCAAAAATGATTACAGAAATATGATTACATTGATAATAACTGCAAATGTTCATTAATCAAACAACAGTGGCTTTTAAATCACAAAAAAAGTCATGGGAAACCCAACAGAAATCCATTTTTCTTCAAGCACTGAAATTCATCAAGTCAGCAGCAATTTCTGAGTAGCTGAATTTGAAACTGTTGTTTATGCTTTTCTTAAAAAATTGTGACAACAGTGAGGGAGAAAAACAAAATGTGTTAAATGTTATGCCATTGCTGACCTGAAGTGGGATAGTCATGTTAATTTCCTTGGTCTCCTTAAGTCCAAGTGGAATCATAGGAACACTGAGCCTTTCACTGTAAAAGGCATTTATAAATAATTTCATTTATTAAATGCAAAACACAGATTTCACAACACTATTTTGTGATCAGTGAGCAATTCTTGTTACCCATCAGTCTGGTAAACTTCCATACTGCTGTTTAATTCCTCCAGTTCTTCTTTGAGGAGCTGCAGGTTTGAGTTTATAAAGCTTAACTCCAATGACACAGTCTCCTTTACTTTCAGATTAGTGGTAGCCCTTATGACACATACATACAAGAAAACCACATATGAACTGTGCAAAAACATGGAAACTGGAGTCAAACAACAGGAGATGTTGGTGTGTATGTGATGGCTATGATGGTAGTGTGAGCAAAACAGTCTGATGTGTGTGTCTGTGTAGGTTTGCATTTTTCGTATTTGAGTTTAAGAATCAGTGGAACAAAGTGGAAAACAGACTCGCTGCTGTTCTAAAACAAAGCCACTCCACATACAAACCTGTATAAATTTTCAGCTCCAGTTCGCAAACGAAGCTCACGGTTGATTTGCTGGTTCAGTTTGGCTCTCCTCTGCTGAAGTTTGCTGCGCTGAGTTAATACTAGGGGATCACATCCCTATAATACAATACATACATGCTGACTTACAGTCAGTGGTAGGTATATACAGTGTATATATGCTACATAAATTCATATAACTCCTTTCTTCGATGCTTATCTCAAGAGCCAACATCTGCAGAAGACCTGTAGTAAGTTCTCCAACAACCTTCCTGATGCTGTTTTAAAGGCAAAGGGTGGTCACACCAAATACTGATTTGATAGAGAGTTCATTCACTTTGCATTGTTAATTGTTAAAAATAAGCTATTAACACTTCTATTAGATATCCATCGATCTAGTTCACCCACCTTCCGTACTGATTCATTCAAACCACCTTCATCCAGCAGGGGAGTGACATCCTCTTCCGATCCACTATCCGACATTCTGGTCGGCGGAATGGAAGCAATCACCTGTACGGTCCTGTTATTCGTGGCCCGTACAAATACAGCGAATTGCGAGAAGCGCGCCCCTGTGTTTACAGGAAGTCACGCGGCACCCAATAATGTGCACAACAAACTTAGCAAATCCGCGAGTTCTGCCGTAATCCTCTGACATCGAAAATTCGCGAGCAGGACCTTGTTTTGACTGTTGCTCGGCACTTTTAATACACCACGACTTATTCTGCCGTAGAATTTCAACCCGCATTGAACTTGTTTTTTCTCAATTATAACTGATCAGACCAAAAACTTCTTATAAACAGTAAATAAAAACCTACTTGTTGCCTACATGTAAGCGCTGTATTTGATCTCGCTACATCGGTTTAATTTTCAAGTCAAGCCCACCCGCACTGCACAGCTAATAGAAAGACGTAGTAGTTGACCGGCACTCTTGTTGTCCAATTGGAATGCGAGCGAAAAACTAGAGTGACAATTGAAACACCAAATACGGATCGAGGGGGTGTGACTAAAGGTGGTTAGGAGCGGAAGAACAACTGTTGTCCATAGCAACGCTGAGGCATCGGCAGTGACAACGAAAATAGTTGAGACAAAAGCACTATTCGTGTCGTTTTCGTCAGGCAGCACACTAAAATGAACAAGTTTGTGCATCAAGTAGAAATAAACACACATTCACAGTGCACTTTACTACTTTCATAACAGAATTAAACAACAAAAGTGTGTAAAATGCTTTGTTATGAGGAGAGGAGGCAGATTTGTTTGAGGACTGTGGACGCTCTGTTTGGCAGAGAATTATGACTGGGGCTTGGGAACTAATATTATACTGTAGTGACGGGCGCGGGACGTTCGAGTGGATCTTGTGACTTTTTTGTGACATTTCTTTCGGTGGACATGGTTGAGGCTGAGTGTGGATCGTGGGTGGTTAACTGGGGAATGTTTTAAATTGCCATGTAATCTTGAAATTGTTCAGTTTCTTCTGTATTGTTATTAGGGGTCCAAGCACGAAATGTTTATGGGCCTCTCTTGTAATCGTTCTGTTTCTTTATTATCAGTATTAGGAGTCCAAGCACGTTCGGATTTTTTTAAAGTCTTTCCTACGCAAAAGTCTGACCACATCCTAAACCGTACACGTTATAACGAACCCTTTGGTGGACTGATCAGGATTGCGTGTCAGACTTCAGGGACCAAAAATGGCACATGTCCACCTATAGGTGGCGCTATTACAAACCAGTATACGTTTTAGCTTGTATCTCCTGAATGGTGTGGGATACATTTGAACTTCAGTTGACTATTAACAATTAACAATTAAAATGACTTTTCTACCTTTCTAATCAGTACACTATTACATTAAATATTTCATTAACATGGAAAAATTTTAAATAAAATAAACACTACTTGCAAAACTTTTATGAATCTCTCCCATAAACACAATAATTCACACCCACTTGCATCAATTCATATTCTATTCATATTTAAGTTTTTTTGTTTTGTTTTGTTTTTAATGCACGCACGCACGCCCACACATGCGTGTGGGATTATATTCTACCTCAGCTTCAAACACAATTTCATTGGATCTACGTTGCTGCGATGCCGTAAACCACGGCTGTCTCGTTTAATTTAGCTTTGTCTCAAAGAATGTGCGACGTGTGGGAAGAGATTGCCAATGACCGTTCCGTCAGATGAATTTATGTGCTCTCATAACTCATGTCGCTTCAGCATTTTTTATAAAATAAAAATCACTTCTCAGCATTTTAATTATCTCCAAAATAAACAAAATAAAATTATGATATTACAAAGGTTAAACATGAAATGCAAAAAAAATATTAAATGAACAATAATATGGGCATAAATATAATATTTATTATATTATATTTACCCCCCAAAAAAGTCAAAGCTTTACCACAGTGCAATCTGTCTGTATCGCACTCGCCTTCTTGCCAGTGGGATTATCTACTGCAGTGTTCGTGATGCAGAACGTCTGGCCAAAGAATCAGTTTGGCATGCAAAAAGAAGGGTATACATTGCTCTGAGGCAATTTGTGAATATTTTTATCACCTTTCCTGGCCATCAACCAACACAGATGATCAAGGAGGACTTTTATGCAATAGCAGATATGTGACAGTTGTAGCAGACTTAAATATTGATATGTCTGTGTAAAGTTAAATATCTCCTCACATTACTCCTCACTATAAATATTTATTTCTTTATTATCAAATAACATAATAAATAAAGTTGTATGCTCAGAGACTGTGCTGATCAGCTGGCCGAGGCCTTCACGGACATCTTCAACATATCACTGACCCAGATGATCGTCCCAGCGTGCTACAAGTCCACCACCATCATCCCAGTGCCAAAGAAATCTTAAGTATCCTGCCTGAACAACTACCATCCCATCACACTGACCCCCATCATCATGAAGTGCTTTGAGACTTGTCATGAAACAGGTGAAAAGCAACCTTCCCCACTCATTGGACCCACTGCAGTTTGCATATCGCCCAAACAGGTCAACTGAGGATGCCATATACATTGCACTTCTCATTTCCCTCTCAGACTTGGACAAGAAAGACACTTACAGTACATTAGATTGCTGTTCATAGACTTTAGTTCAGCATTTAACACCATCATTCCCCAAAGATTGTGTATGAAACTGAGCGAGTTGGGACTGAGCACCTCTCTCTGCAACTGGATACTGGATTTTCTGTCCACCCACTCAGCATCCAGGGCTCCATGTTACAGACAGTAAAGATCACCAAGTTTGTGGGAATTCACCTCTCGGACGACCTCACTTGGGCCACCAACGCCACCTCCATAAATAAAAAGGCCCAGCAGCATCTCCACTGCCTGAGATGGCTGAACTGTCTCCTCCCATCTTCACCATGTTCTACAGAGGCACAATACAGAGCTTGTTTTGTTAACAGCACAGTGGCCAATTACAAACGGCGACAAAGGATTGTTAAAGCAACTGGCAACATCATCAGAGTGTATCGTGCTCGACCCTTCACTTCCCTCACATGAACTCTTTACCTTCCTCCCATCTGGCAGACGCTATCGCATCCATCAGACTGAATGATAGCTTTTTCCCACAAGCCATTAGCCTTTTGAACACACTGCCTGCTCTCCCTGATATTGAACACTTTTTATTCAACAGGGTTTTCAACCTTGTGTATGATGATAAAAAATCTGTTGTCAAAATTGAACAGCGTATTCCTACAGGCGTGGCGCAGAAATGTAATAATTCGGTTTATAATTTATTCTTGAAGCTTTTCAATTGTACTTTTTTAATGTAGTGTTTACATATTTTCATAATTGTTTTTGTTTTCCAGATAATGTTAACTGTTGGTCTTTAAAAACTCTATAAATACAATACTGTTAAATAACATAATAAAAACCTTTCTGCATCAATTTACTGCATCAGCTGCTTCATATATTACTGTTATGATATACAGTGGGGGAAATAATTATTTGATTCCCTGCTGATTTTGTTGGTTTGCCCACTTACAAAGAAATGAAAAACCTCTAATTTCTATGGTAGTTTTATTTTAATGAAGAGAGACAGAACATCAACCAAAAATCCAGAAAAAACACACTACATAAAAGTTATACATTGATTTGCATTTTATTGAGAGAAATAAGTATTTGATCCCCTACAACTCAGCCTGAACTCTGGCTCCCACAGGTTGGGTGTGGCACACAGATTGCAATAAATCAATTACAGATACACCTGATCTCATCTCATTATGAGTATAAAACACACCTGTGCACAGAATCCGTTTCTTCCATTACAACCTCTCCATCACCACGGGCAAGACTAAAGAGCTCTCAAAGGACGTGAGGGACAAGTTTGTAGACCTGCACAAGGCTGAAATGGGCTACAAGACAATCAGCAAGAAGCTTGGTGAGAATGTGGCAACTGTTGGTGCAATTATTCGGAAATGGAAGGAACATAAAATGACCATCAGTCTCCCTTGATCTGGAGCTCCATGCAAGATCTTGCCTCATGGGGTGAGGAGGATCATGAGAAAGATGAGGGATCAGCCCACAGCTACATGGGAGGAGCTTGAAGAACACCAACACCAAGAACACCATTGGTAACACACTATGCCATAATGGATTCAAGTCTTGCAGTGCCTGCAGGGTCCCCCTGTTCAAGAAGGCACATGTACAGGCCCATCTTAAGTTTGCCAGTGAACATCTAGATGATTCAGAGAAGGCATGGGAGAAGGTGCTGTGGTCAGATGAGACCATAATTGCACTCTTAGCCATCAACTCCAACTGTTTGGAGGAAGAGAAATACTGAGTATGACCCAAAGCACACCATCCCTACAGTCAAGCATGGAGGTGGAAACATTATGCTTTGGGGCTGTTTTTCAACTAAAGGTACAGGACGACTACACCGCTTTGAGAGTCCAAAGGATGGGGCCATGTACCGTAAAATTTTGGACGAGAACCTCCTTCCCTCAGTCAGAACATTGAAGATGGGCCGTGGATTGGTCTTTCAGCATGACAATGGTGCAAAACATACAGCCAAGGCAACAAAGGAGGTGCTAAAGAAGAAGCACATTAAGGTTATGGAATGGCCTAGCCAGTCTCCAGACCTTAATCCTATCGAAAATCTGTGAAGGGAGCTGAAGCTTCGAGTTGCCAAGCCGCAGACAAGAAACATAAAGGACTTAGAGAGTTTCTGTAAAGAGGAGTGGGCCAAAATCCCTCCTGAGATGTGTGCAAACCTGATGACCAACTACAAGAAACGTCTTACCGCTGTGCCATCAAAACTTAAATACAGAAGAGGGAACTATACAATAGAACCAAATCACACATCTTGGATATGGCATTTATCCTATGTCCTACAGTAAAAAGTCTGAACAAGCGTGCTTGGGCCTCATTCAAACAGTACGCTATCTGCCTACGCATTGTTGGTACACATTAGGGCAGAATAAATGGTATTTTGGACACTTATTGCACTTTAATCAATGGGGAACACCTGTACCTGGTATAATGTCTTATGCCTAAACCCATACTTAAGTAAAGGTTAAAATTTCTTATTAAAATGTAGTTAAATGTTCAAAGCACTTGTTCGAAATACTCGACTTTTAAAGTCTTATAGTTACATTTTGTTTTCAAATACAAGGAGGACAAGACAGTAGCACAAATTCCCACTCACGACAGCAGGAAACTGACACACTCTATAGTGTGTTGTACAAATTAAATTAGTAGGATTTTGCGCTGTCAACTACATAAGTGTGCAAATGGTGAAAGCATTTCTTAAATGTTATGGTTAGAGTGGTAGATAATGGAAAAATACCATATTACTATATAATGTAAACATTACCATGGCTGTGCCCTGAAAACCATGAAGGTACTATTGTGGTAATGACATGATACTTTTTAACAATATAGTTTTCAGTGATGGTCATGTGAAAATATCAAATTTCATTAAAGGTCAGCATTTTAACTATGACATATGGCATAAAGAAACTTATGATCTCAACCATTTATTACAATACAGAGAATAGAAGAATGCAAACCTTTTAGAACTAATTGTCATGGGTGTGGTCGCGGTGAGGATGAGGGAAGGGACACTGTTGCAGGCAGAGTGAAAGGGTTTATTGAGGGCAGGTGAACACAAAAGGTAAACAAGTCCAAAATGACACAAAAGCAAGCACAAAGTAACAAAAGAAAGGTGAGGCCTGTGCTCCCAGTCGTAGGCGTGAGGAAATGGAGGAGAACCTCCCCGAGTAGCCAGAACTAGCGAAGTCCTCACGCTTGAAGACTCGGGAGGTGAACTAGCAATAGCCCAGACTCTGTAGCCTCCAAGGCAGTCTGGCCAACCGGGGAAAACACACTGGGAGTCACGAGCCTGGGGAGAAAACACAAGAGAGGGGTGTGAAGATAAGGTGGCAAAAAGGGCGAAGTCAAAAGGAGACACAAACCAAACCAAAAGCAGAAGGGTCCAATGTCCAAATAAAAGGGCAAAGCAGGAAGGGTCCAAGGTCCAAATGAAGGGAAGAGCAGGAAGGTTCCAGGAAATCCACGAATATACACGAGCAACCACACAAGGTATGAGGGAGACAGACTCAAGAACATACGGCTTAAACTGACTTAAATAAGGCCACAGAACTCAACAAATGAGTGCTTGCACCAATCCCAAACCAAGGCAGAACGGGACACAGCTGAAATCAATGATAAGCGCGAGGGTGTCCTACACAGATACTAACCTACTAGGTAGGGAACACGCAGTGCAAACAACATACCAGGAAATGGGGTGCACTCTAAACAGATAGTGAACTACTTAGAAGGGCACGCAGTGCAGACACAGAACCCAGAAGTGAGGAGCAAGCTAACACAGGGGAGACACAAGGTGCAAACACCACACACACACCACAGACACACCTCCCAAAGTGAACCCAGAAGACAGGAAACAAACAGACACTTACCCGGGTTCACAGTGGCACGGTCCCGTCTAGGTTGGGCGGGACCGTGACACTAATAACAATACAAAAGTATATGGAGCCAAATGTGTGTGCATACAGCAACCACTGTCACAAGAAATCAAAGGTTGGAAAAAGGAAAGATAGTTCACACTTTAAAAATATAAATCAGAGCCTGACAAAAAAGTGATATGAGCTAAGCGCAGATAAATCAGTAACTGCATTTTACTTTGCTAATGAAATGAAACAAAACACAATAAATGAAATAAAATGGAATGCTGATTAATGAAAATAGAAAGCCATAAGACGGATTCCGCAAACATATTATGAGCATTTGTTTATAAGCAACTCTACTGTTCTTGAATATCCTTCATAGTAAGCCTCTTATATAAACACATGCACATAGCCTGATTGAGGTCAGCAGCAGGAACTATATTGGTTGCATTCGTAAGATGGACCTTTAGTCAGGCAGCATAAAATTACTGCCTTTGCCATTTCCCTTCCTGAAGTCAGACACAAGAGAATGAACTCTCTCCGACAAGGCCACCTGTAAGGGGATAAATCCACAAATTAATTCATAATAAAGGACTGACAAGTAGGAGAGTCCTGCTGTGAGCTTTTATGTGCACTCTCACCGTGTAGGTCACTGGATCCTGCAAGTTCTTGTGATGGGGATACAGGGCTTGAAGGGAAGTTTGAGCATAAATGCGACTCTCAGCTGCACTTCTCAGGGGGAGTGTGATCTTAAAAGGGAAATGATACATTCTAATGTAATCTTTGTTTCACTTGCATATTTCCTCTGTAGTATTTTTTATTCAGAAAGTTTGGAGCGACCGCTGTATTTAGAGTAATAGTTTTGAAGATACACTCATTGTATTAAATAAGAAACTTTGAATGGTGTTTACCTCACCACAGGAGAAGACATTCACTCGTAAATTTGTCACCTGGGCAGGTGTGATCGATTGAATAGCCTCATCCAGACTGAATGGGTAAAAATGTACTGGCACACCTACTCTGGGAGCAGACTCCTCTGCAAGGCAGATTAGATCCATCTGGGGATGTCCTATTTTTAGTGGGACAAGAACTCTAAGAATGAGACTGTGGGATCAAAGACAAAACATAATGGTCTATTCCAAAGAAAAGTCTATGTTTTTAAAGGTAAAATGCTGTCTGACCCTCAGCGTCCAGAAGTCTGTAGATGGCCTTCCTGCCTGGCAGTGTGCTCTTCTCTGGGTCCTCACTTAACTTCATCCTGGGCTGACCTCCAACTTCGATTAACTAGCATAAATAAATGCATTTATTTCTGACTCCTTATAATCTATCTGGATACATTTGCAGAAATAGTGCAGATATGTGACTTGGTTACCTTGTACACACAGCCAAGGGATGGTTGATTTGTGCAAGTAACAAGGTGAGTTCCGACTCCCACTACATCAATCTCATTTTTCTGCCAGAATGGGCATCATCAATTAATACTTGTCCATTATTTAACATTGCTGTTATATGACAAAGCCTTACAAAGACCTTACTCTTTGGTTAAACTCAGCAAGACTGTGTTCAGACACACTGTTTGTACCAACAATCCTGAAAGACTCAAATGCAGGAACAGAGAAGCTAGACGGAAGCAGAGAGAAGTGACCCTCAGCAACAGTCACTAAAATAATACAAACAATCTTAATATTCCATGGTGATACGGGAAGATCAATGCTTACTTGTTGCCACACTTTTGGAAGATGCTGCGAACTTCCACAGATTGCCTGCAGAGGTCTCCACTATCAAGCCTTATGCCTAAAGGCATATATAGCAGCTCACAGAGGGCCAAAGCCACAGCACAAAAACAAGGCAGCCCACTACTGCACAAAACACATGTTGACGCACTTAAAATTCACTCAAGTTTTGATCACGTGTTGCACATTAGTGCAAAAAAGCTAATGCCAACTTACCTTCTGACACTATATGTGTCAATCACAGGAAGGAAGTTGCGTGGATATGCAATGGCATAGGACAGAAAGGCAGCAAGCTCTCCTTCTCGAACCCGTTGAGTTTTAGCCCCCAATAACTGGCACACGCGATGTAACCAGGTTTTAACGAGGGCGATAAAGTCAACAGGGTCACCACCAATGGCAGGCACTAGAGTCTGCAGTAAGATAAGAAATTATTATTAGTGTAGTGGCCAAACAGTATCTTTTTTTTTTTCATTTTCTTTATTATGAGGCTTTTAGGCTTTTATGGCATGATGGGCACTTTCATTCCAATATTGCCAACCCTTTAAATGAAGAATGTCTGTTAGCAAAGTTTAAAGTTAAAAGTAACAAAAAGCATGTAACACTGCCTTATATTACCATAATGTTCGAAGTTACATGAATTAGATTGTTAATAAAAAAAAGTTGGGGTTAGAGTTCATTAGGGATAGGGTTAATTTATTTGGGATATTCCAATCCAAT
The DNA here is from genome assembly GCA_032718565.1 of Distichodus sexfasciatus. Lineage (NCBI taxonomy): Eukaryota > Metazoa > Chordata > Actinopteri > Characiformes > Distichodontidae > Distichodus > Distichodus sexfasciatus. Next base: position 488,612 of record JAVGVS010000167.1, on the reverse strand, counting down.
ATAAGGAATATGCCCGGCTTTTAACTTTATTATAACATAAGCCTACATCAAGCCTTCGACATTCTGACGGAATGAATGATCTCTTGAATCAATGGAGCCAAGAGGGTGATTCCTCTGGTAATTTTTCTGCAATATAACATTTATGTTGGTGTTTGTGCTAAGACAAACTTTGTGAAGAACTTTGTGCATTCATCATACAACTTCAATGCTGCTGCCATGCCTCAAAATTCATGGTCTTGGTTGCTATATTAAATAACCATCAAGGTCTTATTTCATCATAAATCTCCATGGTAATTTTAGTCTAAATATCTCTTTTAGGTTAGTGAGAGAAAATGATCTCATGACGTACCTTTGGCCACACCTCCTCCAGAGAGGAGAAGGATGTGATGTAAGAGTGTGCAATAGTGCCTGCCACAGGAATCCCAAAGAGATGCCCAGCCAGAGTATTACTTGTCATATCAAAACCTGAGACCAGAAAGACAAAGAGTGTGAGAAGTCTAAGGGGTGTCTTCACTTTCACATTTCCATTCCCTGGCAGGAACGGAGTCAGTGGTCAAGCAGACTGTGTATTGCCCTAGCCTCTGATGAAGACACTATGGCCCTAAAACAAACAGAACATGATTTTGATGAACAAGAAGACAGAATCAAACCTCTAAGTTATATCATATCAAACATTATGCTCTGTTTACAAACAATTTTTGCTAACACACTGTAGGTTCTACTAGATAATGCAAATTTTGCTAATATTTGTTGCTAACATAGCATTGTACAAAATTAGCATTAGCTAGCAAGTTTTAGTTTATTGTGATAGCTAGCCATTGCTATTGATTTTGCCATTGCTCTTGCTAATTTTGTACGTTTTTGCACACCATATAATCGTTTCATAGTAATATTATTTGTGGTGCGTTTTTGCGCACCTGTCATACTGTGAACTTTGCACTACTGCAAATCCTTGTACAGTCTGTAATTTATTTAATCCATTATCCACACCAACTAGCTCCGGCACATTCGTGTCATGACATTTCCACATTTTGTGTTCTATATAGGTATACTTATTCTGTGTATTATATAGATGAACTCTCTAAATAACTATTTCCTTATCCATATCCTTATAACTATATGCACTCTGCTAAATGTCTATTTTTATCCTGCAGTATTCTTGCACACTTTTAAATCTGTCTACTTTTTAAATTTGTACTGTTCTATTCATATTCCATATCCTATTTAAATTACATATATTATTAAAAACCTTTTATTTACAATGTCTTAGTACCAACCACCAAAGCAAATTCCTTGGCAAACAAACTTCATACTGATTATGATTAATTACTAGCAAAATTAAAAGATTTCTAAGAAACCAACAAGTTTGTTCAGTCAACAGACCTGCTACTAATCTCCAACAAGACTTATTATGCACAAATACCTAAAGAAAATCTGCATATTTTTCTACACTCTGCAATACAAGCACAAATAAAAAGTGAGTGATTGTCATTGTGAACACAGCACAGCATTTAACCAATCTGTGAAGGAGCAGTGGGCAGCTGACAAGCGCCCTGGATTCGAACCTACGACCTTCAAATCATGGGGCGAACACGGGGTGTTTACCTCCAATGTGTGTGTAACGGGAAGCTGTCAGACCTCCATCAGGCCCCTGTGCCCTTCTGAGGCCCATCTCCAGAAGGCGCCGCTCTGGCCCTGCGGCTAACCGGAACCGTGCAGCATTGGTACACACAAGACTATGGGAGCAAAAAATGTGGGCAAAGACAGTGAGTGTTGCTCAGGAAATGTATTCGTTAATGACCTGTTAAGTCAGACAAACAGTATAATTACTGAAATTTGTACTGTAATGGGAAAAAAGTCCCAACTGTTACAATCTCCTACAAAACAGACATTTTCAGGGTAAGTAGAAATGGTGTGACATTCTCGCCAGAGGTCAAAAATCATAGTGGTCGGCCTATAACTGACACTATAGCAGGAAAACACATTTTGATCTCTAGGGGGCACTAAAACACTACATAAATTCATGTGATGTCATAAAAGAGCTTTCATAATTATGGATTCGTGTTATACTTTCAACGTTGTAACTCCTTATGTCTTCATATGACTAATGTAGTTTTCTAGGTTTTACTTTATGTTAAGTCACTTTATTGTTCTAATCACATACAGAGACACTGCTGATGGTCAGCGCTGACCCTTTTGTACTGCTTTTTGCGACTTGTGCTTGGACCCCACATGTTGCCGCAGTTATAATTATTATAGATATAAAAAACGAAATACCTGGCCACAAGAATACAATAACCTTAAATAACTGTATATACAAAACACAAACATAAAATAATAAGACAGGAAGTTTAGACACTTTAAAACATACTTGCCAAAATTTTTTACTAAGATTAAAGAGGAGGGATATACACACACGATCTTTCAATCTTTTGAAATGAAAGGAGTGTAACAAATTGTATGAAATTCAGCTAATATATGGTAACCTAAAACAATCTCATAAACCTTAAACAATTGTCTCATAAAGCCATTTAAGAAAATGTCAAGAGTGAACACAGATAAATAGAAAATTGTTGTTAATTTCATTTCTGTTACTGCCCAGTTCCAATTGTGCTAATACAAACTTGATGAGTTTAACTTTATTCAAAGTTGGAAAACAGTACTACAACTAAATAAATGGCTGAGTCTAAATTTGAGGTTGGTATCATAAACAGTGTCATACAGCCTCTGGCATTTTTGGGGGGGAAAAACAACTGAGATATGTCAAGAAACTATTTGTGCATTCTGATTTTGTAAAACATCTCAAAGAAATCAAACTGTTGTATTTAATAGCACATTTTTGTCTGATCAAGTAGAAAAAGCATGGAATCACATAATGAAATAATGTGTCCATTGAAACAATGATAAAAAAAATGATAAAACTCCTTCAAAAAGGTAATTGAACACAGAGTGTGATTTAATGTGAGAAGTCGGGTTTTTTTGCTGCAGTTTTTAAAAAAATCTGAATTAATATTCTCCAATTTTGATTCCACATTTTTTTTTACCAGGGGTTGTATAATTATGTTATATACCTTGCATAGTTGACCAGACAGAGTAGACTGGTTTCCAGCAACTGAACTACGATGAGGGGACCAGACACTTCCAAAAGAGGAACCTAAATACAACACAAAATATTTCACCACATATATTGCATTTAAATTGTTTAATTCTTCAGACAAGAAAAAAAATGTGTTTTTAACATACCCTGGCAAATACTACAGTGCCCTCATCTACTGCACTGACGGAGACGGCCGAGCAGTCTAAGGCTTTCAGGTAGGAGAAAAATTCTGGATCTGTCTCCTTCGGGAGCACTGTACGCAAGTACTCAACATCTGTTACAGTATCAAAATAATTTTAGGTGTCTTACAAAGCACTAAAAATATTTGTGTTTTAAAAACCTTATGGTTCAGACACAAACACGCAGGCAGATTAGATCAGATGACCCAGCCAGACTATTACAACCGGGTCAGTGTCTTGGAAAAAAATTGCAGACATGTTAAATAGAAAACAGTGAATAAAGAATGTTTGTGTCAGGATAGGACTTTGTATTATTAGTCCTATCCTGACACAAACACTGAATAAAGAATGTGTTTGTGTCAAGAAAGGACTAATAATGCAAACAAAGAAGCAGCAGATGTAGAAGATGTAGAAGAAGAAGAAGAAGAAGAAGAAGAAGAAGAAGAAGAAGAAGAAGAAATAATATTGAAGAGAGCAAGGTAATGCAATTAGACTGTGGACAACAAAATATATTTCCGTCTCTTCAATGGGCTGAACATTTTAAAGCTTTAGTGGCATCACCACAAAACTATGGAACTAAAAAAGTGGAAAGTGGTGAAAAGCTAAAAAGTCAGCTCTGCTCATTACACTTGACCTAGCTGTTCAACTATAAGTTGTTAAGTTAATGCTAACAGGAACAAGAAACAGAAGGATGAAAAAGTCATTCAACAACTAGGAACAGTCTATCAACAAGAATCACACTGTTGTAATCCCACGGTTTTTCTCTGATGAAAATAAAAGGGAAACAAGGGTGTTATTAAGAATGATAAGAAAAGTATCAACTTCAGTTAAGCCATGAATGTCTCTGTGACAAAAAGGACTTAAGTGTCAAAATGTGGGAAGTAGAAGAAGAATGATGTCAGAGCGTGAAAGTTGGCAACCCTGGGTCTGTGCGAATTCTAATGCACCAATGAAAGACTCGTGTAAGGCAAAAATGGCGCCATCCCTTGGATGAATCAAAATAAATAAAATGACTCTGTGAGATCATTAAGGATCCATGGGCATATTTCTGCTATTATTTCGATAAAAGCAGAGGTGAAACCATGATGTCTTGGTTAACACTGCCCTATCAAAACTGGGCCGGTTTCCTAACTAAAACCTCCTATCGCTTGTTTCAAACAAACTGGTGAGGAATGGTGTTGCTTCTGCCCACGACCTTTGCTTCACTCTCTAAATGCGTTAGTGCCTGTTTGTGACGCAGTGTACAAGCTACAGTCGATACAAATCCAGTTGGTTACTGACAGTTTGAACTCTTATTTCCTAGTACAAGCACGTGACTAGTGGCGAAAACATTCGAGGGGACTGCTGACAAACGATGTCTAAAAACTAAAACAAGAGCAGTCGGATGGAGTTCCGCGATGAAATTTTTCAGTAAATTTCTTTTACAAAAACTCTGATTATATACCATTAAATGTGACATTCTATTAATACAGTTTGTACTACGTTTCACTAAAAGTGTTGCGCAACCTTTCAGAAGTCAAACGGAACCGAGTCCGTCTATTCTGACAGAACGCGCTGCTGACTCATATACACTAACCTTCATTTGCGAAACGAAAGTTCCGCAAGAACAGCAAACAGTCGCTCAAGCCGGCAAAAAGGGAGAATCCACCGCCGAATGGACTGTCTCGGAAAAACAACTCGAACACCGCGGTCTCATTATGCCTACCCGCGCGCCAGTAGGCATACGCCATAGTAAACTGATAAAGATCCGTAAGCAGTGGCGGCACACGCTCGCGGACTGAGCGATCCAGACGGGCAAATGTTTCATTCAACGGCGTCGCCATGTTCAGTCATCCCAGTAGACGGTAGAGGTGTGTTGGCAGCGGATTTCTGGGACATCTCTACCCGGCTCCTCCCCTTATGTTTACTGTGTACTCCCGAGATTAGCTTTGTGAAGTGTGTATATCCTCTGCAGCAGTGTTAACTCTTCATCTTTCTTGAAGATACAAAGTTCTTGAAAGTCTCCGAACTGACTGACGTTAAAGTAATGATGGACTGTAGTTTCTCTTTACTTAGTTGAGTGCTTCTTGCCCTAATGTTGGGTAGAAATATAGCCTACCTAGGCAGAACAAAACTGATGGTCCCAAACAACTTAAAAAGCAAGAAAGCCCAGAAACTATTATTGACAAGGCACACATGTTAATTGAAAACCTATCCAAGTAAATGTCATAAATCTGACCAGAGGCGTCAGAAGCATTTGTAATGTAAGGGGTTGGGGGCCCTAATATTTTACATGATAAATAGTGGGAGTGGGGGGGATTCGTCAAAAGCAAAGTCATTAAAGCAAAGGGTCACTATCTTGAAGAATCTAAAACAAATACTGCTTTGTTAAACACTTCTGTTTATTGCTTAATTCCATGTTTGTTCACACTTTAGACATCTTCGATATTAAATAGGCAATGAAGAAAATAAAAATAACTAAATTTTGACTGAAAAAACACCAAAATATGTCTCATGCCAGCAGCATGTGAGTGAGTATTTGTCATTGTGAACACAGCAAAGCACACATTGCACCACAACAAAATGTAACCTCTGCATTTAACCCATCCATGAAGGACTAGTGCTTGGAGACAGTACTTTGCTCATGGTACCTCACTGCTAACTTTAGCAGTCTGGGATTTGAACCGGCAACCTTTTGATCAAGGGGCAAGCGTCCAACTGTTACGCCACCAACTGCCCCATCAAGATCACCAACTGTTACATCAAGATCATTCCTTTGTTTTAACACTGACATTAAATTAACACATTTAATGCTATAATTCTTATTCTTGTGCAACATTATTCATTCAATCTGTAATTATAATAAATAAAATAACTGACAGAGTATTAATCAAGTTTCCATTCAATCACATATCTCTAATTTTTCACTGACAGTAATTTGTTAATCAAAATGCTGCTTTAAAACTAATAAATGTTTTTGTCACCCACATGGGTCTGCTTCAAAAATAACTGTCTGGACAGCTCATTGGTTAGTTGGTGAAGCTGGCCAGCCCACAGGAAATGAGTAGGCTGTCCAGTATTGTCCTGAGCTGATGAATAATGAAAGTGTGGGCTGAGTTCAATGGCCAGTGCAGACCGTATTAATCCAACACCTCCAGCATGTTCAGGAGCAGGGTGGTATACCCTGCCACTGTCTGGATGCATGAATAAAGACTCCGGTCGGAATGGAACTGTCAGCTTGTCTCCACCTCCACAGTATGATAGACTCTCATCATTATCCTTCTCAGATAACAGGTGAGTGAAGACAATTGGGTGATCCTCACAACGCATGAAGTTCCTCTCACGGCCACATAAAGAGAGAAAGGGAAAGTCTTCCTGGTAGCGGCCACTCAGATTGACTTTAAGATGTTTAAAGAAGAACACAAGAAACTTCTTATCTGATGGCAGAGAGAAATAAGGTAAAAGATCAACAATATACTGCAGTTTTTTGCATCTCACGCCAACATCATTTAGTTTTCAGTTTTCTGCAATTTTCCAGGCACCTTTTTAGAAAATCCACAGCTCATTTCACTTAATTAAAAATATATATATTTATAAGTTTTAACCAAAACGAACCATGAAGCATGCCGACTCAAACCACCCTGAACTCTCAATGCCGACCACATAGGTTATTAAAGGTATCTCGTGTGTGTGCTTTGAGAGAACAGCCCTAACCTCTCACCTTTGAAACAAGTGACGAAGTTCTTCACCTTAGTGTCATCCAGGAAAAGCTGTTTTAAGAAGAAGAATGAGAAGCCGTAATACCACCGTGGATATGTGAATAAAATCATTTCCTGTAATATTCTGAAAGCTGTGGACAGCCTGTATTTCAATCGCTTGTATACTAAAACCAAAACTATACTATTAGGATCAAGTTTTAGCCCTCAGTTAATTAATCACACTGTCGTACTTACCTGGCCTTGATGGTCAATGTAATAGAAGTATTCCCGAATGCGAGGCTCGGGACTCTGTCCCTGCGTATAGGAGCTTTGTCCTCGCAAAAACACTGTACGCGGTCCCCACCACAACTGAAGCCATCTTGCACCTCTCTCACAAAATAACATCCTAACAGCATTCATTGCTAAATCATAGGTCACAGACTACAGGTATATTTCCTTTTTCGTACACTGACAGCTAGCTAGCAATGGCTAACCTAGAAATGGCAATTCCAAACCTTTTAAAACCAGTTTCGAAGCGGCGCTTCAAGTCGCGGATCAGAGTGAGCAAAGTCACGTGACTTGTGTAAGTCGCACTACATGACGTCACATTGTTTGAAGGCGTGTCTACTGCCCATACCCAATTCGTAACGTTTGCTCGACGCGGTCTGCACATACCGCACTCAAAAAACCGTTATGTCCTTGCCCTATTTCAGTTTAAGCAGCTCAGTTGAATCATTTTAAAAGACATTGAACAAACATGTGCCGAACGGATCGGAATCACATGATACCGCTCATTAGTCCCGCCGGTAAACTCAGAGTCGTGCCATAAAACACGTCGAATTGAGAAAGCTTTAGTAGGAATGAAATTCACTTTAAACACTAGATGGCGCTGGCTGCGAACTAACAGTGCACTGAAAAAAACTGCCTATAGACACATTTTTGCTTATAAAGCGCGGTGCTCTTCCACGATACAGCTTTTCACAGCCCTGCCTGACGCAGCTGATTAGCTAATTATCAATGTATTGCTTATTTAGTTTGGTATTCGCTGGGCTGTTGCTTTAATGTTTAAATGCAAATGTTACTTGAAAAGTTGAATAGTCGTGTGTAGAAGAAATGTAGCAGGATTTACAAAGTTAATATATGGCCTACCGACTATTAAATAACATATGCAGCAATTCGTTAATATCAATACAGACACGCAACGCTTTCCTGGTCCACTTCTTGGCGTGCGGCACGCTGAGCGCAAAATGACGTCAGGTTGTCGCTGGTGACGGAGACGCGGGGACGACGGCGCGTGCTCCGATTGCTTTCTGTACTGCGGTGGCAGAGCCCGTATCACCATGAAAGACGTCCTGTGGATTACCTTATCTGTATTTTAACGGGAATACGGGGAATTATGGCAGAAAGGTAATTCCGTATCGTTTTCGCATTCACTAATTCATTTCGGGCTGACTGCAGATTATTTAACCGATGTCGAAACCGGGCACGCTGGAGAAATAAGTAGACCTAACAGGCGTGGGACCCGGGTTGGGGATGCGTTGACCAGCTTTAGTGTCGTCGGTATCATAAAGGACAATAAATGAATTCACAGCGCGCGTATGAAATCAGCAAACCCACACGATCACCCGCAAGCATTTGGTTCCGTTACCAAACAGTATGCGGCGTTTTCGTCTCCTCGAAGCACGATCGCAACCTCCACACCCATAGCTACCGCTCAAGGAGACACTGCTCCGATCGCTCTGATCATTAATCGGTTCCTTGCTGATTCTCTGTTATCTCAAAACAAAGACATCACACCGGCCTTATTTCGACCATTTCGCAGACTAAAAGCTTCCCGGCCCGTCACACGGCAGGACGAGCGTCCGATTCGATGCGCGGGCGGAGCCGTTCGATTTGTGCATCCCATTCGCGAACCTCTCATCTTCGGTTAATGCCATTAGGGACGTGCAGACACCTGCGGCATAAAACAGAGAATTGACGCGTCGCGTCTCATGGCCCTCGACATAAAGGAACTAAAATCGCTCTTCGGTCCCATCTTTTGCATTATTGATGGCTCGGGTGGCCGGTCATCCGTGTGTCAATTGGTACAGTCATTTTTATCGAGAGTGCGTCAGCCGACACTGGCGGGTTTCGCAAACAGAATGCGCTCGAAAGCAGCGTGGCGTCCAGGGACGGCTATTTAGTCGTTTTAGAGTCACCTGGTAGATCTTGTGCAAATAACCATGTGGCTCCATGGTTTCCACGTTAGTGTGTGTGTGTGTGTGTGAGAGAGAGAGAGAAATCTCTAATTCCGTAAATGGCATCCCCATTAAATATAGAAAGCACATGGTCCTTCTGGTCTTGTCTGAATTAGGGCTGTATGATATATCCTGTCCGAATAGTCATGGCTATGTGCGCATGTGTAAAATTCATATTGCAGGAGGTTCATTTCCAGTTAAGGTTCAGTCAAGCACATCATGATGCAGCTATTTGCTTGTTGAAACACAAGGAAATCTCACTGTTTCTTGCTTCTCATGACTGATATAAAGAGAAGTTGGATATAGCATAATTAACTCAGATTTCATAGTTCTGGATAAAGTTTACTGAAAATGACTTTAGAGTAACATTATTATTCCCTTTTTTTAATTAAAAAATGTGCAGATGCATAGTCCAAACAATCTGAAATGCTTACTCCCTTATAAATACTGCTATACAAGCCATAAGGTTAATCCTGTATTTTTAGGTTGACATATATACTGCAGGAAAAACATTGCAGTGTTATTTTTCCTTGGTGATGTGACCATATAGTGATGTAGGACCACCAGTATTCTATCAGCTTGGCATTGCAATGGGGTTAGGTCCACATCACACCTGGCCCATAATAACTGCGTGTGGTGTCGATATAGGAGATAAGCTACTGTGCAAGCAATGTGATGGATGGCTTTGGCAGCCTGAGCCAGTCCACTCCCAGACAGAGACAGACCTGAGGAATGATATCTAACTCTCATTTATTCCAACTAGGCATAGGCCGATATAAGATTCTGACAGTATTTAAGCAAAAATATCATGGTTTTATGGTATTGCTGTATCACAGTTACAGCTCTAAAATGTTCATTTGAAACGTCTCTGTAGCTTTTTTCATTGAACACAATTTATATTATTTATAAACAACATATTTAAAACAGTAAAGGTGTATGTTAAAATAATAAAATAATTAAATGCTGTCTCTTACTGCCTTGTTCATACTACTTGATTCTTAAACTTGTCAGCTTACATTACAGAACACACTGGACAACCTCGAGACTTCTTATCATAAGCCAGACAGTTGTGTAATGGGAACAGAGTGGTGACAGGGGGTCACCAACCGCATGATTGGTCTGTTTGATTGGTTTGTTTGATCCTTAAAACAATGATCTGTCACAAAAAAAGCCATGTGAGAATCTATACCGGAAATGACACACCCCTCATGTGAAACAGACAGTTCGAAATGGACACCCAGCAAAAACAAGTGCTACATCTTGTTTGTACAATGATTAGCTTAGGAAAACCATACAGAAAAAGCAACAATACAGTATCAAGTTTTTTTGCTCTGTAAACTGAGGTGAGGTCCACAACTTCTTTACGTTAACTATTGTCTTGCGCTCTCATTGGCTATGGCTCGACTGAGACTAGATATCTGGTCTGATTCAGTGATTTGTCGGCAAGCTTGTTTGATTACGTCTTTGCTATGTTCACACAGCACAATGGTTGATTGCCAAACAAACATGGAGTTTCTCCAAATTGAGAGCTTTTGTCAGCGACCTTTCTGGCACTCAAAACAGCCATAAAATTGTGTATTGTGTGAACAAGGCTTTACACTGCACACAGTCTGAAGGATTCCTGCACTTTTCCAATCACAGAATACCTTGAAACAGGAAATTGGGCCATGAAGGTAGGGCTGTGCGATATAACCTCAAATCAGTATAAAATTAACTGAACATTTTACATGAACATGTACTGGGGAAACAGAATTCTTTGGGTTTTTTTAAAGACAGAATTTTAAAATAAACTAGCTGTATCTCCCTTAATATAAGTTGCACAGAGATAGCCCTCATGTCATTTTACAGCTATTTTCCAAGTCTGTATCTAAATAGCATGAATACTATATTATTGATATTATAAAAAATATATACCATGTTAGCAGCTTATGGTGTTAAATGTGGTCTTTGGTTTTTGTATCATTGCCGAGATATCATGACTTATAGGTGGCATCACATGGTGTCATGGTGTTCATAAATATCATTAGTGACACTTGTGCTTATAATAATGGCTGCTTCCAGTGTGGTTAATATAAATGTCAATGCTCCACCCTGGCTTAATCTGAAGGAAGCAAAGTGGAGATTGGTCAGGTGTAATCAGTGAATAGCAATTTTCATTTACTTGACATTATCATTGCTGCAGCTGCATACATTTTCACAAATAGAGAAGTTGTTTAGGCTCAATCAGAAACATCATTATAACCCTTTCAAATGTCATCTCAGGAAGATAACCCAGGCGCTAGAGCTAGGCTGAAAGCTAACCCGGTCCGACTGGCACTTCCATCTGTTCCATCTGAAGTGCTGTGTCTTTATTTTCATGGAAAAGTGGCTGAACAATAAATCTTTCCTCAGAAACATGAAAAAGAAGCCTTAAAGCCAGGAAAAAGTTTTCACCAGCACTATTATGGCTACGTCCAAGTACGAGTTTATTGACAGATATGTTTTAAATGACACCTGCATGCTTAATGGATAAATTACATTTATAAAATGCTGTATTTGTGAGTCTTTCAAGTTGTTTGTGTTACCGCAGACATTTTTCACTGTGCATTTATTTGCATTTTCAAGACGTTTTTAGAATGCTTTACTTTATCCACCATTACAAAAGCATGGAATGTCAAGACAGCTAGCAAACTTGTGACCACTGTACAGCAGCAGTATGGTCACTATTAGTTGGTGGTTAGAAATTTGAAAACGCCTGTATGTAAGACTAAATAAATTGCACAGTAATGCCAATAAGCTGCACTGTTTGTCCAAGAGTATCAGCGTTTCTGTACTGACCTGTAGTAGTATCTACAGTCATGGCCAAAAATATTGGCACCCCTAAAACCAATATAACGCACCCATAAAATTGCTGCACAAATGCTTTGGTATTGTCATGTTTATTTCTTTGGATTGCATTAGGAAAACACAAAAACAGGAAAAAAAGCAAATCTGAGACATTCCACACAAAAATTCCAAAAAAAAAATTATTGGCACCCTCAACTTAATATTTGGTAGCACAGCTTTGGGAGAAATAACTGATGTCAGTTGCTTCTTGTAACATTCACTAAGTCTCTTACTTCTCTCTACTGGTATTTTGGACTACTCTTCTTTTGCAAACTGCTCCAGGTCTCTCAGATTTGAAGGGTTCCTTCTCCCAACTACTGTTTTGAGATCTCCCCACAGCTACTCTATGGGATTTAGATCTGGACTCATTGATGGCCACTTCAGAACTCCCCAGCGCTTGGTCTTTAACCATTTCTGGGTGCTTTTCATAACACCATACAAACAGTCAAGACATCCGGTGTCCAAAGCAGCAAAGCAACCACAAAACATCAGTGAACCTTCACCGTGTTTGACTGTAGGCACTGTGTTCCTTTCTTCTTTCTTTCTTCATTTTGTTTTTCAGTAAACAGTAGAATGATGCACTTTACCAGAAAGCTCTACTTTAGTCTCATCTGTCCACAGGACATTCTCCCAGAAGGACTGTGGCTTTCTCAGGTACGTTTTAGCAAAGTCCAGTCTAGTTTTTTATGTTTCTGTGTTAGCAGTGGGGTCCTTCTGGGTCTTCCACTATAATAGCCGGCACTGTTGTATCCTGTGCCTGCAGGTCAGATTTAATTTGTTTGGTAGTTGATTGAGGTTCTTTATCTACCCTTCCAACAATCCTTTGTTGCAACTTTTCATCAGTTTTACTCTTTCGTTCACGTTCAGAAAGATTGGCTGTTGTGTCATGGGCTGAAAACTTCTTAACAGTGTTAATCAGAGTGGACACAGGAACATTAAGATGAACTTGTAGTCTTGTGACTGTCCATGCTTTTCCACAATTTTGGTTCTCAAACAGTTCTTTGCTCTTCTTTCTTTTCTCCATAGTCAGTGTGGTACAGACACTCAATAACTGGTTTTAACTGGTAGCAAGTGGTAATTTCTATATTGTCAGCACCTGTTAATTGCTACAGGTGAATTTACTTACAAATTATCATCACATGCTTGAAATACAATTATTTCTTGCAATTCTGAAAAGGTGTCAATCTGAAGTGGTGCATTACCAGATATAAAAGCAGGGATGCCAGTACTGGTTTTTGAAGCCCATCGCTATTAGCCAGTAAGTCGTAGCTATGTGTGAGTTTTAACCCTTTATATATAATGTTACAGTGTACACATTGCATATTTACATTCCTGAGTTGGCTTACACAAGACAGAAATAATGCAATACAGAGGACAAACATGTTAGCAATAAATGCACAACATGCTTCTATGCCATGTCTTTGTGTCTGTATCAGAGCTGCTAAAAGGGAGGCTTCTATACTGACACCTAAAGTTAAAATATTTCTGGACCTCCTACCATGGATGCTCAGATTTGATACAGGCAGGATGTTCCATGTTACAGACATGGGGAAAAAACCTGAACCCATGGGGTGAGCTATATGACCTTGAATTAGTAGCATGATTACTTTGAACTTTTACCTCACTTACAATAAGCACATGACATTTCTTCTTTATAGGCTTCTTTACATGACTGAACATGGCAGTATTTTTAGGTGAGACAGTCTGTGCGTGCTTTTGTGAGGTATTGGTCAAATTAGTGTATATGAATAAGTCATAGACCTTAACATACCACACACCTGACCTATATGTGTATATGGTTCCTATTTATGTTGGTTTCCTAATAGTAACTACTGTTGTATTTTAATTCAGTTTGCAAGCAGTATTTCTTCTGTAACAGAAGTCTGTAAATTTTTATCTTAGGATGAAATAGTCAACTGAGTAAAAATGATCATATCACATTCATGAAACTGAGAGGTACTGTAGTTGTGCCTGACATCTAGGGGAGGAAAGATCTCACTTCAGAAATTAAAGTCCTTCCACTTCTTCCCTGAAATAGCCACTTTGCCCAAAGAATGTCATTTGAGGTCATGCAGCACTGTGTCTTAATAATAAATGAAAGTGAAAGGGAACTCTCTTAAGATGGAAAAATTGTAATGGCTGCAACTGATTTCTGTACAGATTTTCTAATGCATAGCATTAGGTAACTAATTGCTGTTTAGATTATTTCAACTTACTTCACCACAAATTGAAGTTAACTATGTGGCTGAGTTGTTCTTCAAATCATGTAACAATTAGCTATTCAAAATGAAGACAGACAGCAAACATGAATGCTTAATCTCAGCTGTGGAAATCTGCCCATCTCAAGCACTACAAACAATCAAAGTACATTTTTTCAGATGACCAATTACAGTTGAAACCAATGACCAATGACAGTATCTGTATAGTCCATAAAAATCATGTTATGTGTCATCATAAGAAGTTGATTGCTTAATATTATCATAATTGAGGTGATTATTATCATATACCAATTTAAATTCTCACTGGATTTTATGATTAGTTAGATAAGTTTGCAGTTACCTCTTCAGGTCTCACTTAACTTAAAGTTGTGTTCAAGAGATTCAAAGTTTACTTGTCTGATATCAGAGGGAAGAAATTAGAAAATAAAGCTTTAACTTTATTTAGAATAATCCTTGATGCACCTTTGCCCTCCTGTTGAATATATGCAGGTTTGGTGTTATCTGTCAGTGTTTCACTTATTTTTGACCTCCATCATTTGTGTTTTATTGACTTCCACTGTAAATTAGTGGTACAAAAAGGCAATCCTCATTTAGTATAGTAAAGTGATTATATGTCATAAGTTTTCTGTGAACTAGGTTCACAGAAGAATCCTCAGGCCATGTGACTACTCAATCAGGACATGCCTCTCTCCCTTCATCATTTATTACATGCACTTCTCAGGCTGCTTTTATTTGATTTATTTTTTAAAATTTTATTATAGGGAAGGGGCCCATGGAGACTGCTTGTGTATAGGGCTCAGAATTTGGTGCCACGTCACTGATGCTTAGACTGGTATTGTTTACTGTACCAACAGTGTCATGAAATGGACAAAACTACGCCGTTACTAACCCAGTTTATTGTAACATTGTTATTCCCATCAGTCCTTACTGTGTATTATAATGTAATTAGAGCTGCAGCTATCGGTTATTTTTGTAAACGAGTACTATATTGATTTTTTTCATCAATTAATCAAGTAATTCGACAAATTGTGTAAGTAAAAGTTTGCCATACATGCTTTATGTTGTTGTTTTCAGGACGTCCTGCACTACTCAGATTTGTCATAGTTTGATGTGTAAATGCTGACACTGTATTGAAATTGCCCTGCGGTGTGTTGGCGCCTGCCCAGGGTTGGTCCCTGCCTTGCGCCCGTAAGTTCCCGGGATAGGCTCCGGTCCTCCGGCAACCCCAGTTGGGATAAAGCGGTTCGGACAATGAATGAATTAATGAATGAATGAATGAATGAATGTATTGAAATCAGCACATGTCTAATGAAAACTGGCCAGCGCTTGTAGAAATGTTTGGTTTTTTAGCTTTATGTAGTATAAAAGTGCTGAAACTGTAGATATAACTACCAGAAATAGTAAGAACAGTGTTTGTGTTATTGGCTTGCAGAGTTGTTATGCTTTCTATGGCTTAGTACTATGAAGAAAAATAAGGTTGGTGCCAGGCGGAAATACTAATTTATCCATTTGGTATCCATCAGAATTTTTAATAACAAATACTGCATTTTCTATATTTCTTCTTTCCTATTGATTACTCTCTAACAAAATTTTAAAAAAATCTGATCAATTGAAAATGAAGAAATACTGAAGTTTTTGGTCATTTTGAACCAATTTGGCCTATAAAATGAGGTGCTTTTGACCTTTCTGGGAGAGAACTACATTTCTCAATAAATGTCTGTATTGTGAGTAGAATGCTGGTTGTTGTGGTTAGTTATCAGCTAAAATATGAGTTTTGTCTGTAATAAAGGGCAGATTAACGTCTTAATCAGCAATGGAGCTGGTCATATAAAATGGGAAAGATTGCTTTTATGTTTTCACTGGTGCGGTCAGCATGACACGAGGCGAGGTATAGGTGCAAGCCATTTTATTCAAATGACCAAACATAAAAAGGCACGAGGGCCACAAACAAACAAACAAAACTCTTCTTAATGTTCAAAAGCACATGTAGCATGCCGACACAGGGAGGGTAGTCTGAGGGTGAACAGACAGAGACAATGGGGAAAGGACCAAACTTATATAACAAACAGAAACAATCAAAAAGGAGTAATCAGACAAGGGAAAACCAATCAGAAAGCAATCAGAAAACAAGCATGAACAACCAATGAAGGGAGAACCAATAGAAACAGGGGGCTGGACCAAAACAACCAAGAACCAGGTGAGGGAACTAATAAACCGTGATCAACCAATAGGACACACTGGGAAGGTGGGACAAGGACTTGACAGACAGGGAGCGCGAGACTGAACTGAACACATCAAAAACTAAACAATGTCGGCATCTGCTGGCCGCTCAGCAAAGTCAATGGGAGGCCTGTTATGGCCAAAGTCCAGGGGGGGACATATGTAGAAACAAAAAATCAGATTTATTACTTTCTGTAGTACGGAAAGCAATATAGTTAACATCAGAGCTTGTCGATACTCTGGTCTTTTATTTTGCCCCGGGGCCCGTTTAGTACCGAGTTTTGATACCCATTCCTAGTAAAACTTCATCAGTGCTCCTTTGTCATACACCCATATTAGCACATCAGCAGCACTGTTGTGTTAAACATAACCTTCCACCTGAAAAACACAAGGTACACTGGGGTCATGTGGTCAGCAGGAGGCTGAGAGGCAGTTGGTTACTGTTGCTGTAAGGTAAGTGTTCCAAATGAGCTGAGAGGCAAGTAAAGTATGTGGTGTTGATAAAATGTTTGTGTCTATATAAGTTGATGGTTAAAATTTACAGCATTTCAGCAGACACTCTTATCCAGAGTGACTTCCATTTCCTAATTACAGGGACAGTCTCCCTGGAATAACTTGAGGTTATATGAACCCACAACCTCTTGGTCCAGAGGCATCCTACCACTTGAGTAACAGAAAAACATGTGAACATGATTTAGAGGCCCTTTGTGTGGAAAGAGTGGGTGGAACCCAAATCCTGTCATCTAATAAAAATGATAGGAGGCAAAGGAGAGAGAGAGCAGGAGATAGAGATGAAGTGACAGATATACAAGAGTAGTTAAGACTTTTGGACAGCAAGACAGAAAACTAGGGAGACACATGTAGGATGAACTAGACTCTGCAAATGGAAGAGGAGATGGGGGAGAGAAGAATAAGCAATTTGTGTGTGTTTGTGTGGGTGGGTGGGTGCGTGCGTGTGTTTGAATGTGTGTCCTCTCCAGCTCCTGATCTACAGATGTGAAGCATGGGGGTCATGGAATTGCAGAGGCTGTGGTTGCTAGGTTACTGTTGCCTGGATGCCTTTGTCTATCTGGGTGGATTTCATTGGTGGCAGTGACTACAAAACTGCCCTTAGTCACAGGTCACCGCCACAATCCAACACAAAGAAGCTGGATGAAGTGCTGCTATTTTTAGAGAGTTTTTAGCGGGAATGTTAATAAGAGCATTGTGGCCTATTTGTGTGAAAAATGTGAGGATGTTTATGTGGTTGAGGAAGCTAGTGGCTAGATGCACAACGCTACTCTTTGTATGTGTTGTAGTTTTACTGAACAGAACATGTTTGGACTGAATAGTCATTTTTAATTATAGTCATGTGTTGAATACATTTCTCTTTGAACTTTGATCTCTCTGAATGTGCACTTGTAATTCCCGTACATCCAAATGAGATTACTTATTTTCAGCAATTAAATGTTCTCTATATTGGCCACATATTGATATAAGATGATGTGTCTCCTTTTGATTTCTGTGTCTGTCTCAAACATAACTCACTGTTGCAGTTATAAGTTTGACTAGTAAAATGTTATTCCACTATCAATTGACACATCTTGTCCAGGACATAATCTTAACAATTTGGCTACAGCTCAAATAACAAATAGCCAATTTGCCTCAGAGAAACAGAGAAAGATAATATTCGTGTCAGATTGTGTGGGAGTGTGGTATATTTGAAATAAGGGAGCAGGTGGTTTTGGTAAGCAGTGATTCACTAAACTGGGGGAAGGGTGCTAATGTCTCACTAGTCGCATGTGTGCTCAAGTATGTGTGAAATCCTCCGAGGGAATTGCTGTAGATTTCAAACTGGAGTCTGAGGGGGCAAAGTGTGGAATGCTTGGAATTCTGAATGTGGAAAATTCTTTACACTTTAGACTTACTCTTTGTATGTGTTGCGGAGGTAGGGTGTGTTCACAAAAGTGTCTTGGGTTGCCTTCATTTTCTTGACCAATTAGCCTGACCCAAAAAGCAATCAGAGCTTCCAGACACATATCATCACACACCCAGTCCAGTGCATTAATGACATTCACGTTTAACCACTATTTCAGTTAAATAGACAGTTAAATAGACTTATTGCCAAAATTTACGCAGCCTTAACCAGAGTAGGAACAACAATGCTACATGAGGGATTATGCCTGTACTCTGTTAACACAGTACATTAATGTCACTGTCCATGGACCAAATAATTCAATTCAATTTTACTTGTATACCAGTTTTTACATCAGATGTTATCACAAAGCAGCTTTACATAACACCACGTATAAGCCCATAACAAGCAAGTCAATGGTAAAAGTGATATGGAACAGCTTTCTCTTTGGTAAGTAAAAAAAACATTGAGAGGAACCAAGGAAACCTCATCCTCCTTTGGACACATCTGTGTTAGAAAGCCATGCATTTTAAGTCTATATATGTGTGTAACAAAATATTTTAGATAATCAATTACAGTGAGAGATTCAATGAGAGAGGGGGCAGTTACATGACAGAATAGTACAGTGTCTATCTGCCAGGTAAGAGAAATCTTGAACATTTAAAACATTCTCACTGGGATATTTGAAATATGATAGATATTCATGCACAAGACACAAGTCTGCAGATATTTGCTATTTTTAGGCCTTGAACATCCAATTACCCCAAACATTTGTCAGATCAGCAGTCAAACAGCTTGACTCATCAAGGTTTTTGCTAGACAGTTAATTGTGGGTAACTGTATTTCTGATCAGTTAAAGTTGTACTCTTGTATGTAGACTTGTATGAATCATGTCTGTATGAGGATGGTTGTGAGTTACCTTTACCAAAAGGGAAAAAAGAAGAATTTAGTATACACCCGATGAACCTTTGCCCTCCTGTTGATTCTAAGCAGTCCAGTGTTATCCTTCAGTGATTCACTTTTGTTGTTGCTGTCAAGTCTTCTCTATCATTTGTGTCTTAATAACTTTGAACATTCAAGGAATGAGTAATGCCTTGTCTCAGCCATTCACTTCAAACATTGCACTGCAGCCATCACCCAGCTTGTCTCAGCAAACAGGTGTTTGTGGTCCATTATACAGGGATAATTAAAAATTAATTGTAATTATGATCAGCATTAACTTTATCCTTGTTCTGGTACCACAGAGACTTGTCAAACAAGGCATGTGTTGCCAAGTTACAGGACCAAAACAGGCAATAATGACCCACATAAACCAAATTGAAACCCACTGATCATTGCTGTTTTTTTTCTTGCTTTTGTAATTTGAGTCATGACATGTGGTGTTAGTCATATAGGGCTGGTTTCTTAATCATGGATTAAGCCTAGTCCTGGACTAAGTTGTAGTATCAATGGGGTTTTACCATTCAAACTCAAAGCTAGTCTAGGACTAGGCTTAATCCTCAACTGGGAAATTGGCCCATTTTGTTCTTGAAATTCTAGACCAAGTAAAATCTTTCTAACATACACTATGCCTACAACATATAGGTATCGCAGATGCAGGAGAAATAATAGACATAAACCAGCTTTATAAGAAAACAAATATGACAAATATGCCATATAGAGCACATATGGGTCCTACCTGTGGTTTAGCAAAGCATTTGTCAAGTAGTGGTAGTAATGTCAAGAAAGATCACTAATGAGAAATATTTAGATATTTTTGTTGACTTCATTTCTGTGATCATCAAGAGCAGGGGTCTGTGCCACACAGAAAGAATAAAAGCTTTTTTCCGAAAAAATTAATTTTAATTGATCATCGCATCCGTAGGGTGTTTTATTTTGAAAAACACTTACATCTGCGGCTCATGGGTGGTGGCAAGGCAACTTAGTTGGTGAATAGGTTATATGTTATGTACTTTATTGTGTTGTCTTACACGTCTCACCCACTGACCCCGGTTCGTGGAAAAATTGTCAGAAATAAAAATGGTCTTAATTACCCATTGACACACAAAATGGTTCACCCTGCATTTTGCAGGGTGAACCATTTGCATGTTAATACTTGTGGCACATTTAATTGTTTTGTTAGGATAAAAGAGCCTAACTGTTTCTGTAAATGTAAATTTTAATTAAAACTTCTCCTCCCTCAGGGTTTATTGAGTAGCACATCCTCTTATGTTGCCAGATCCAAGGCATGATGCTTATGTGTGTAAAAGACATGCAAGCGTACACCGTGTTTACCCTAGGTTTTCAGCTTTGGGGGTAGGGGTAGGGTTAAGGTTAGGGTTATGGATGGACACAGGGCGCAACTCTAATTGAATGATAGGGGAAACACTGATACACATACCTACACAAAGACTGTGGTCTTTCCCACAGTGCTTTTAGTCACAGCTGGAACTGCTCCATATGGCTATCTAACTGCTTCAGTCCTGTGGATACCTTAGCAACCAGGATAAGTGGCAGCATTATCACTAAGTTTTCTGCACAATTAGATCCAAATATTAAATTAAATATCAAATGAAATATGATCTGTACCACACCAGTCTTTGTGACAATACCATTGTGTTGCATCCTGATGGTTTGCACAGAACATATTTGATGGTATGATGTAGTTCACAGGGTGTCCTCACAGTAGTAAAAGATAGTAAAAGGAAGTAAATGAAATCAGCCCAAATTAAGGCCCTTGAAAGGTAGTAAAAGATAGTAAGCGCAATTTGACTTAGTAGTAAATTTTTTCATCATCACCTAAATCAGTGGCAGCTGCTCTAAGCCTTCATGATAAGCTCCGCTTCCTCTAAGATGACGGTTATTGGATAAATGCACCAAAATCGCTGATCTGAGACCAGCTGCACTCGTCTTCTCTGTGAGTGCTGCTTGATGATTGGAGGAGCTGTCTAAAAGGCGGAACCCCTTTTTGATTGACAGCACATTTTCCTAAGGCGGCTGCTAGTCTTTCAAACTCCTCCAAGCTCCTCCAATCATCAAGCAGTAGTCCAGCGTCCTGGTCCGCCCACTGCTCCATATTAGTGGAGCCCGTCCTATATTAGACATTCTAATATTAGCTAGTAGCCACTTGCCGCTTCTAGTTTTTCACAAATGGGAAATGTAAGTTTAATAAAACTTGGCTTGATGACCCGTCATTTAAAGACTGGCTTAAGCCGGTCATGGGGAATAACTGGCAAGCATTCTGCAGTGTGTGCAAGAAGACAATAAATTTAACCTGAAACGGCGTTACTGCACAGAGAATCCACCAGTCACCAGCAGCGTATTCACGTGCGGGGGGAGCAGTTCCCTATTTCGTTGTTCTGTGATGCTACACGGACCAGGGGAAATGTAAACTTGAGGTCAGCTACGAGCACAAACATTGCCATCACACCACCTCAGCAGCAAACTAGTGCCACTAGCACTACGACGGCTGCAGCAGACAGACAGCAGACCTTACTGTTACCACCGTCAACTCTCAGAGCTGAATTTCTCTGGTGCCTGAACACCGCAGCCAACCATCACTCATACAATTCGAATGAGGGTATTGGGGAACTATTCGAAAACATGTTCACTGACTCCGAGATTGCTAAAAGTTTTGCATGTGGCAAGGATAGGACTGCTTACATCATTCGATTCGGCATTGCGCCACATTTTAAGAAATTACTTATAAATAGTGTCAGTGATGCGGGTCCATATGTACTCATGTACAACTTGACGCTGAAAAAAGGCCGCTGCTCGATGTCGTGTTGGTAGTAAAAAATGTTGTGGAGGTAGTAAAAAAAGAAGTAAAAGGTAATAAATTCGACTCTAGGATTCCTGCTTAAACCCTAGTTCAGAAGAAGGGAGGAAGAGGAAAAGGATAGAGATATGAGACAGTGGCATAAAAGTGGTGAAGTTTTTATAAGGATGAAGCAGTGAGTCAGCTCAGTGGTGTAAAGGCTTAGAGGCTTGTGCATGCGGTTTTGTGTATATGTGTGAGAGAGAATGATACTGGGAATGCTCTGTCTGTTCCTGAGGCAGCCTCGTCCGCTCTGCTCCTGATGTGCTCTCTGGTGCTTTGTCCATTCCTGACACGCTCTCTGGCGCTCTGTCTGCTCCTGACGCACTCTCTGGCGCTCTGTCTGCTCCTGACGCGCTCTGTGCCGCACTGTCTGCTCTTGACACGCTCTCTGGCGCTCTGTCTGCTCCTGACACACTCTCTGGTGCTCTATCTGGTCCTGACTGGCTCTCTGGCACTCTGTCTGCTCCTGATGCAGCCTCCACCACCCTGTCTGTTTCTGAGGTGGCCTTTGTCACCCTGCCTGTTTCTGATGTGGCCTCTGTTGCCTTGTCTGCTCCTGATGCAGCCTCCACTGCCCTTTCCGTTCCTAACAAGGCCTCCAGCACTCCTTTTGTTCCTGATGCAGCCTCTGCCACCTTTTCTCGCCGTGACGTGGCCTGACCTGTCCACCTGCTGGGGTGCCGGCCTCTTTGTTTGCCCCTACATGCCTGTTAGTGACAACCACTCTGCCTCTGCTTCTCTCTGTTTTCACTTCAGGGCCAGCCATTCTCGGGCCCAGTGAAAGATGCAGACACTCCCCTGCTGGAGGTTGCTGCTGTTGCCCTGTCTGTGCAAGTGGTAGCTGCTCTGGCCCTGTCTGCACAAGTGGTAGCTGCATTGGGCCTGTCTGCACAAGAAGTTGGTGCTCCGGCCCTGTGGGTGCAAGAGGTGACTGCTCTGGCCCTGTTAGTGCAAGAGGTGGCTGCTACAGCCCTGTCTGACCCAGTGGTGGCTGCTTCAGGCTGGTCGGCCTTAAAGGTGGCTGCTCCGGCCCTGTCTGCACAAGAGGTAGCTGCTCCATCCTGTCTGTACAAGAGGTGGTTGCTCCAACCCTGTCTGCATGGGAAGTTTCAGTGCCGACCCCAGTCACCTTGTCCCAGTCTGTTCCAGTGCCAGGGCCAATATCCCTGACCCAGTCTGCCCCAGCCCTGATCCCAGTAACAATATTTTTGGATGGGGGGGCACCAGATGCTGCCATTGCTAAGTTTAATTTGTCCTGTCTTGTCTTATGTCTGTCACTCAATATGTTGTTCCACCTCCTCTTTGTCTGCCATTGGTTATTTAGCCCTCATTAATTGAGAGCACAAAATTAAGAATCGAGTGCGCGGTTGTGATATTGCGCGCAAACTGTATTTTTTCTCTCTCAAATGTCTTTTTCCTCTCGATGTGTTAAATGTCCTCGCGCACAAAGTAGATTACCGACGAGCTGCTTTTTTGCTCAAGTGAGATTTCTACGCGTGTGGTTTGAAAGGGGCGAGTTTGGACAGTTTGGGGGCGGGGTTTTGGCAGTTTCTGCCTGTGAATCCTATTGGCGGATGGCTCCTGGTTTTGTGATTGGCTTAAGAAAGCAATGGCGACGGGTCGGTTAAACGCAAGTTATAGTTTATCGACCTTATAATTATAATTTAATAGTTAGGTCTTATATGTTTAATAAGAACGCAAAATGGTAAAGTAACCAACGCCTTTGGGAATTATTTGCAGATGTCGATATCCAATATTTTTTATGTTTATATCTGCTGAGTTGAGAGCGTAAACACAAGATATTTTGCTCACCAAAGTTTCACTGCATTCTCAGAATTTTGGCACAAAAATAGCACCATAACTCTGACATTTCGGCACAGCGGCAAGAAAGCCGAGTCGAGTGAGGGCAGAGCATTTCAAGCGTAGTGCTGCTCTGCCTAAGGAAATACTTGACCTAACTAAAACAATGTAATAATTACACACCCATATGTGTATGCTAATTTTTTTATTATTAAAATAACATTTAAATAATTATTTGTTTAAACACAGTTGTGTAATTTTGTGATGGTTCCTAATCCTGCAGCGCTAAAACCATCAGGAACAAGGAGATTGCAAGTGAAGGCTGGTGTTGTTCAGGAAATGAGACAGTATAATCGTGTGATTTGCTTTTGAGGTTGTAGTGTGTTGCGTGTTCTGCTAAAACATCAATATGTAGGAATTAGTGCAAATGTCGAACAATAAACCAGCTTTACCACAGTGCCACTTCCCACGCATAACCAACAACCAACGTGCACTCATCACACATCGGCCCAATGCCACCGATACCCAATCCAGCCATTAGTCATTATCTGACAGATCCACGTGTCTGATTGGTGCCATCTCTAATATCAGGTTATTTCTCCCTTTATCTCTTGTCCGTCCACTGTCATGTTTAACTGTGTCTAGCATGTGTCCTGTGTGGCTTAATGAGCATTTTAGACTTATTTGACGGCCTGTTGAGGCAAAAAATATCACATCTGTTGTGTTTTACTGTTCTACTATTATAAACATAGTAAGGATAATATCTACAATTATGTTACATTTGATAGGTGTCTTGTCTCATTGTCCTACAGCAACATTAAAATAGTGTAGATTAGTGTACAATGTTTTCTGTTAATAATTTCTTTTATTGAGTATCCCTTTTATTTATTAAACATTTTATATGCAGTATATAAATAATTCAACATACAGTGAAGGAGCAGTGGGCAGCTGACATGACAGCGCCCAGAGTGCAGGTTCCTTGCTCATGAGTACCTCAGTGGTACCTTTACCGGTCTAGGATCCGAACCGTTATGCTACCAAATGCCCCAAAAGAAAAGACTGTGGCCCTGCCCGCTGTACACATGAAGTTTGCTAATACAGGCAGTATAACAGGCAGAGGACAGAGGAGGGTGAATATATGCCATCACAGTTCAGCGAACTGCAAAATAGAGGGCAGTCTCTCTCTCTCTGTGTCTCTTTCTCTCTTTGCCTGCACCCTCTCAGATGAAATCTGAGAAGTGTATTATATTATGTTAAGTTACAAATACTGCTATAATTCATGCCCCTACAGACAAATGGACCAGAAATCAATGACACTCACACAAGGTTCACTTTATATCATAATGATTGATTCTATCCAACACACAACATCATAGGGCAAATAATTTGTTTATTGGTGAATAGAACATGGAAAGTCAATAGTTGTGTGGACAACTGTGTGTATTTGTATGTATGTGTGAGTGCGAGAGAGAGAGATATAGAAGGTGGTGGGGAGGGTGGATGTGGGGAGGGAGAGTCTGTTGCTCATTCACACTGAAATTGAGACATTGCACAGTTGACCTTGGTCTAAGATGCATTTTTGCTGCCATCATGTGTGTGCAGCGATGCACCAGAGATGCACCACCAAACAGTGGTCTTAAAACCACACGCGATAGAGAAAGGATAAAGAGAGGCCAAAGTGTCCTACATCACTCTAATCAATACTTAATTAAGATTGTGCAGTGGATGATGGTGGGATGAGGTTGCCTGGTCACCATACACATGATCTATTGCATCACAATACAGCTGCAGGCACACAGCATCCATTTATGTAAGGGCCGGGTTCCTCACCCGACCTTGACCTTAACCTTTACATGAGAAATTGCTTGCGGCTGGACAGTCAAAGTCAAAGTAAACTTCATTGTCATCTCTGCTATATACAAGTATATAGAGAAACAAGACGACATGGCTCAGGTTTTTACAGTACAAAGAACAAATAAGGCACATTGCATAAGCATATAATAAATAGAATATAAAATATAAAACTACAAAGGCAGAAAAAGAGACTGTGCAGTTTAGTTACATGCAGTATTCAAACTACACTTATGGTCCTGGAATTGTCTTTTTGCATTGAATGTACGTAAGATCTGCAACAGTTAAATATGAAAATTCTATTTTAAAAAGATTATTATGTTGGACTACACAGACGCTGCTTTGCCTTGCCAAAAAAAGATGGTAGGTTTAGATGGATTATGAAAGAAATTATGATGTTTAGTCTTTAATTTATGTATAAATATTTAGTCTTCAGAGAGATAGCATGGCAAATTACAGCAACAGGAACTTACAGAAACAAAACTTTGTTGCCTATAGTGACCTTTGGACCCCTGGGTCCATTATAAACACTATTATAAACAGTGACAGATTTATCTACCTTTGGCCAGTAATGGTCAGCATACCAATTTATTAACTGGTCTATATTATTTTAATCCTTTTCCTAATGTTTTCAAGGTTATCCATGACTTTTGAATCAAAAGATGAAAAATGTGAATTTTGCAACAGTAGTCGAAAGCCATGGTGCCCTTTTTATTGGCAGCCGTGCAGAGATCAGCGAATATATAAAGATGTCAAAATGGCATGAAAACTCATTCAGATCATACTGTTGCAAGTGCAATATCGTGTGAAAGGAGGAGGCCTTCCATTAAATTAACTCAATCAATTATTTTGAGCCTTTTGTGTCATCTGTCGATGTGGATGTGCCTAGGTTGATCTCCCAGTACACGTACACATGTTATTACATGTATTATACATCATTATTATATTGTAATATGTATTATACAACACTGCAATAACAATTTTGCACTGCCGCTACTTATTTGCACAACCATTGAACATTGAATGTATATATCACTGGTCACTTCCTAACTGTTTCTACACAAATTTTTGAAAAATATTGCACAGACTCTGGTTCTACACTACTGTTAAAATATCTGCAAAACTTAAATGTTAGTCATACTTTTTTACTGTTTTATTAAAAGACTGGATATAGAATTTTTCGTATTGAAACTGTATCTAACCTCCTGCACATCCAGTGTCAAAGTCAGCTTCCACTTTTGTAGGTAATACTGCATCCAAACTGTCTCTCCTCTACTTCTATTTCTAGTTCTAGTTTAAAGTTATATTTAATATTGCATTCCTATTTAAAAATGTATATTTTGTATTCTATTTATATATTGTTTATTCCGTATGCCTTATTTGTTCTTTGTTCCCTATTTCCTATTGCACTGAAAAACTGGAGCCACGTCGTCTCGTCTCTCTGTATATCTGTACAGTATATAGCAGAGATGACAATAAAGTTTACTTTGACTCACAGCTGCACATGCACCAGACACCTAACTTCATGTCTATTAAGAATGATTAGTGTTGCATCCTATGGGGTGCTCTGTGGGATTAAATTACCCTCTGCATGGTTTGAAAAGCTTCCCAGAGACAGGATTTCAACAACTAGATTAGACTGTATCAGAGTAGATTAGATTAGATTAAAGGTTTAGAAGTACTTTACTGTGGGATTAATTGTATTGATTATAGTGTTCATGAGCAAACTCATGCAAATTTACACAAAAATGTACAACACCGGAATGTTAATACATACAGACACACAAAATCATAACTACATAATCTCAGACATTAATCCTCAGAATCAAAGGCCTACCTTTAGATGCATTTATAAGAAGCATCTAATTATACATTAATGATCCATAAAAAGTCTATAGCTTTAATACAAAATATAGCAGCTTTAATATACACTAATAACATGCATTGTTATTATTATTATTCATAAGCCTGATATAAGAAGTTCAAAAGGTTCAATGGATTATAGAATATGATATAGCATGGCAGTTATGCAGTTTCACAATGCAATCTTATACTACGTGTAAATTTACATTTGAACTTTATATAGCATTCATAATATCTTTAATGAGCAAATACCTTCAATGCACAATAATAGACATTAATTGGTTTTAGAAGCATGTTGGAAGACAAACGTCCTGGACACAACAACAAAAGCAGTGTTGGGAAAGCTACTTTAGAAATGTAATGCGTTACAATTACAAATTACCCTATCTAAAATGTAATAGTAGTGTAACTATTTCAATTACTTTAACAAAGTAATGTAATTACATTTGATTACTTTTGGATTACTTTTCTACATTTTGAATGAATTTTCTCAACTGTCAACCATTTTCAGTTTTTGAAACCTGGTTAACTTTACAGCATTACTCAGCACTGACTGCTGTCAAAATCCTTTTAAACTCCCTTAACACAGCCACAGCCGTGTCGGACTTCAACACCTCAACACCGCTTTACTGTGAGATCATGCTGATCTTTGAATACCTATGCGTGCTAAATCAAATATTTGGTGAACATCACTGAATAAGCAGTTGTCTATTTGTGTAGGATTGATTGTGCATATAGCGTCTGCTCATGACGCCAATAGAGAAATAATTTTTATTTCCTGCAATGGGCTAGGCCTACATTGTACTTCCTATCTGGCATTGCAGGCCTCCTCGCAACTGCAGCTCAGACCACTTGTAAGCTGTAGATCCAGCAGCAAGTGGGTGTTGCAAATTCAAACATGATAAGAGAACCAATTAGACTTATCAGAATAGTATCAGACTTTTCAGCTGTAAATGGAGGATGTTGTGCACAAGAAAAAATGGCAAAACAATAATATTATTAAACATATAGCCAATGTTTCTGCAGAAGATATTGAGATGTAACTGAAATTGTAATCCTGAATATTTCATGCAAGTAACTGTAATTTCATTGCACATTTTTTCAAAGTAATGTAATGTAACTTTTATTTTGTAATTAAATTGCGTAATTTTGTTACATGTAACTCGTTACTCCCCAACACTGAACATAAGGCATGTATGGCTAACTTCTACACACACACACTATAAAAAGCCTAAAAACAAAGGTATAAAAGCACCCCAAATTCTCGTAAGGCTGTAAGAGTTCAAAGAAGAAAATGGGCTGAATATGAAGGGAGTGATTGCCACATTCATACAGTTGTAAAATGCAAGACAATGTGGAAGTAATCCAAAGTGTTCAGAACACGTTATTCAGATTGAGTAATCTAACTGAATATGTTACAAATTTCATTTTAGGGCATGTATTCTGTATTATGTAGTGGAATACATTTTAAAAGTACCCTTCCCAACACTGTATATTTAAGATATTGTGCCTTAAAGGTATTTGCTCATTATATGCAGTGCTGCTTAAAAGTCTGTGAACGCCATAGAACTTTCTATATTTGTCCATTGATATAACTTAAAACATCATCAGATTTTCACAGAAGTCCTAAAAATTGATAAAGAGAACCTAAGTAAACAAATTAGACAAAGATATTATACTCGATTATTTATTTACTGAGGAAAATGATCCCAGTATAAGATTGCATTGTAAAATGGCATAACTGCCATGCTATATCATGTTCTATAATGCATTGCATGCTTTATATATACTTCTTATGTCGGGCTTATGAATACAATAACAATGCATGTTATAAGTGTATTTTAAAGTATCATTTAAAGCTATTATAGAGGATTTGCAAATCTTTAATGTATAATTAAATGTTTTTATATACAACACCAAATCAGAAAACGTTGGGACGGTATGGAAAATGCAAATAAAAAAAGAAAGTAGTGATTTCTAAATTTACTTTGACTTGTCATTCAGACCTGCAACACATTCCAAAAAAGGTTGGAGCAATTTAGGGCTAGTAATGACGTAAATTGGTTAAATAATGATGTGATTTGAAACAGGTGATGTCAACAGGTGATTGTAATTATGATTTGGTACCAAAGCAGCATCCAAGAAAGGTCTAGTCCTTTAGGAGCAAAGATGGGCCGAGGATCGCCAGTTTACCAACAAATACGTGAGAAAATTATTGAAATGTTTAAAAACAATGTTCCTCAAAGAAAGATAGGAAGAGATTTGGATATTTCACCTTCAACAGTACATAACATAATTAAAAGATTCAAGGAATCTGGAGGAATGTCAGTGCGTAAAGGACAAGGGCGCAAGCCTAAGCTGAACAACCGTGATCTCCGATCCCTCAGGCGGCATTGCATCAAGAATCGTCATTCATCTATAAGCGATATCACCACATGGGCTCAGGACTACTTTGGCAAACCTTTGTCAAGTACCACAATGTAGTTACATCCACAAATGCCAGTTAAAACTATACTGTGCCAAAAGGAAGCCCTGTGTTAACAGTGTCCAGAAGCATCAGATGCATCAGTATTTCAGGTATTTTTTGGGAGAAATGGACGCTGTGTGCTCCGGACCAAAGAAGAAAAGGATCATCCAGACTGTTACCAGCAACAAGTCCAAAAGCCAGGGTCTGTCATGGTATGGGGTTGTGTCAGTGCCCTTGGCAAAGGTAACTTGCACTTCTGTGATGGCACCATTAATGCTGAAAAGTACATAGAGATTTTGGAGCACAATATGCTGCCTTCAAGAAGACATCTTTTCCAGGGACGCCCATGCATATTTCAACAAGACAATGCAAAACCACATTCTGCACACATTACAAAGTCCCGGCTGCGGAGGAAGAGGGTACGGGTACTTGACTGGCCTGCCTGCAGTCTCGACCTGTCTCCAATAGAGAATGTGTGGCACATTTTGAAGCGCAAAATGCGACAACAAAGACCCCGTACTGTTGCCCACCTTAAGACTTGTTTGCGGGAAAAATGGGACAAAATTACACCTGAAACACTTCATCACTTGGTGTCTTCAGTCAAATTCAAATTCAAATTTATTTATATAGCGCTCTTAACAACAGTCATTGTCACAAAGCACTTTACATATAACTGGCCTAAACCCCCCAACAAGCAAGCCTGAGGCGACAGTGGCAAGGAAAAACTCCCTCTAGTAGGAAGAAACCTTGAGAGGAACCAAGACTCGGAGGGGGACCCCATCCTCCTCTGGGCGACCGGGCGCACGAACATTTATTGTACAACAAGCAGTAGATCAAGATGAGTTGTTAGTTATTTAAAGAAGCAAAGATACAAAAATAGTCCAAGGGATATTTCGAATCCCGGGTTGTTGCTGGGCCGCTTGCAGGACCCTCTCAGGAACATTAAGCTGAAATTAGTTCAGTATTGTGCTGCTAAGTCAGTAGACGTCCATAGGGTCCAGTCCCAGTTGGTTTCATGATGATGTCCCCATGGAGTCCTGGTGCGGGTTCAGTGAGTCAGGATCAGCTCGGGAGGGTTGACAAGGTCAAGCGTCAGCTCAGGATGTCTCCAGGGACTCTCTCAGGACTGGTGAGTTCAGTTGATCAGCGTCAGCTTGGTAGGATCGAGATGATCAGTGTCAGCTCGGGGCAACTCCATAGAGTCCCGGTGAGGGTTCGGTCAGCCAAGCGTCATCTCGGGATCAGCTCGGGAACAGCTCGGAAAAAGAAGAGAGAGGAGAAAGTTAAGTGCCCTAACCTAACCTCCGGCAATGCTAGAGTAACTATAGCAGCCTAGCTAAGAAGGGAGAGCTGGAAGGTAACACAGACATGAGGGCTTCCAGGGGTCTCGGCATCACACCAAACCACCGTCTGCAAACTTGAGCAATCAGCAAGTGTGGTAGGATGACAGCACCAATCCCCCCTTTCACCTTTAATCTCAAATGACCATGAACCCCCAGATCTCGCCTTTAACTAGAAAAAGGGATTTTAATAACCGAAAGACTGACTAAACAAGTAAGTCTTCAGCCTTGACTTAAAAGCAGAGATTGTTTCTGAGCTCCGAACACTAACGGGAAGTTTATTCCACAATTGTGGTGCTTTATGAGCAAATGCTCTTCCCCCCACGATAACGTTCTTTATTCTAGGTATTAGTAAAAGATCTGCGTTTTGTGATCGAAGCGTACGCGCCGGATTGTAGGTGCAAATGAGGTAACTCACATACTGCGGTGCAAGACCATTTAGAGCTTTATAGGTCAAGAGAAGTGCTTTATAGTCAACATGAAATTTTGCTGGTAGCATGTACAGCGAAAACAGCAGGGGACCTAAAACTGATCCTTGTGGTACTCCATGACGTGCTCAGAGGAATCACCATTTACATTCACATACTGATAGCGGTCTGAAAGGTAAGATCTGATACCAACAACATGTTCAAGTCTATCTAGGAGAATGGCATGATCAACAGTATCAAAAGCAGCACTAAGATCAAGAGGCACTAGGAGCGAGGCATAGCCCTGATCAGCAGATAAGAGATCATTCACTACCTTCAGCAGAGCAGTCTCTGTGCTGTGGTTGGCTCTAAACCCAGACTGAAACATTTCATAAATCTGGTTTTCCTGCAAGAATGAGGTTAGTTGACTGGCAACAACTTTTTCTATTATTTTGGAGATAAATGGGAGATTAGATATTGGTCTATAGTTTAACATTACTAGGGGATCCAGGTTGGGCTTCTTCAGCAAAGGTTTAATCACTGCTAATTTAAGAGATTTGGGTAGATAACCAATGCTAATAGAGGAGTTAACTATTGCTAGTAGAGGTTTAATCACTACTGGAATCATCTCTTTGAGTAACTTTGTTGGAACAGGATCTAACATGCAACTAGATGAATTTGAGGAAAGGATTAAAGACGTTAGATCTGACTGGTCAACCGGAGTAAATGATTCAGATGGCTGCAGTATTAGTACTTGCCTTGTCAAGGCCAGCCACTGTAGTTACTTGAGATTTTAGAATATTCTGTCTAACTGAACAATTTTTTTGGTCAAAAAAGCTCATAAATTCGCCACTAGAAAACAATGTTGGTACAGTTTGAGTAGTAGTCTGGCTATTAGTCAGCTTGGATACCATGTTAAATAGAAACCTAGGATTATTTTTGTTATTTTCAATTAGCAATGAGAGGTATTCTGATTTCGCAGCTCTAAGAGCCTTTTTATAGCTTCCCATAGTGTCTTTCCATGCTAGTTCAAAGACCACTAATCCAGTTTGCCGCCACTTAAGTTCTAGTTTCCGTGTCCCTTGTTTTAGGCTACGTAGGTGGTCATTATACCAAGGGGATGTTTTGTTTTCTCTGACCTTTTTAATTTTTAACGGAGCAATTTTATCTAAGGTGGAACGAAGCGTAGATGTTAGATAATCCGTATTACTCTCAAGTTCAGCAAGATTAGACATTTCCACTGTCAGGAACGACAGATCGGGGAGATTATCAATAAAGTTACTAGCTGTATCTGAAGTGATTGTACGCTTGGAGCAGAAGCGAGTTGTAGTATTTGTGTTTTGACTAAAGTGAAAATCAAATGTAATGAGATGGTGGTCAGAAATAATATTCGTCTGAGGCAGTACTGTTACATTATCTACATTAAGACCAAACGATAGGATCAAGGGTATGACCGCAGTTGTGAGTGGGCCCAGTTACATTTTGAACAATGCCCATGGAATCTAGTAAATTAGTAAAAGCTGCTGTCAGAGGATCTTGTTCATTATCTACATGAATATTAAAGTCCCCCACAATTATTGCTCTTTCAGTTGAAATAACCAGGTCTGACAGAAATTCTGCAAATTCAGAAATTAGGAATTCAGAATAAGGACCTGGTGGACGGTAAATCGTAATGAGAGGGAACGACAAAGAGTTAGGTTTTGCAGATATGTCTGCAATTCTAAGGAATAATAATTCGAATGATTTAAATGTAAATTTAGGTCCTGAGTTCTGTGTTATTGAAAGAGATCTTTTGTAGATCGTTGCAACACCTCCCCCTTTACCACTGAGTCGGGGTTTATGCTCATAACTATATCCTGGAGGCGTCGCATCATTTAAGGCTAAATATTCGTTGGGTCTTACCCATGTTTCAGTTAAACAGAGCGCGTTTAGGACGTGGTCTGAAATCATTTCACTAATAATAAGTGCCTTAGTAGTTAATGATCTAATATTTAGTAGTCCTACTTTCAGCTTAGTGCTACAGATATTCTGCATTGACTGCTCTAATTTAATAGAAATTAGATTGGAAAAGTCCCTAAACGTCTTTTAAGTGTTGTGAAAAGGAATGGCAACATTACAAAGTGGTAAATGCTTAACTGTTCCAACTTTTTTTAAAATGTGTTGCAAGAACCAAAATTGGAATACGTGTTTATTTTGAAAAAACAATAAAATTCATGAGGAACACATTAAATAATGTGCTGTTGTATTGTTTTCAATGTAATACAGGTCAAAGATAATTTAACAAAGTACTGTTTTCTGTTTGATTTTAATTTAACAAACCGTCCCAACTTTTAATGATTTGGGGTTGTAACTTCCTTTTTAATGCCTTGCATTTAGGTGCACTTGATGTAATTTGTTACCTGTTATTTCTGTCAGCTTTTTTGTTTTTGGTAAAAAGGTGAAATAGGTGGTTAGCACTGAGAATGGTGATAGTGGTAAGAAAAAAAAATCCTGTGGCTTTTTCATTGCAAAATCTAGATAATCTTTATCTACATTATATTTCAGATAGACTGCTCTGTGTTTTATGTGCATGTTCAGGTTGGAGTGGGTGGAGATCATCGAGCCACGCACACGGGAGCGCATGTACGCCAACCTGCTGACTGGTGAGTGTGTGTGGGACGCTCCAGCAGGGGTGCGCATCAAGCGCAGTGGACAGGATCAATGGTGGGAGCTGTTTGACTCTAACACCTCCCGCTTCTACTACTACAATGCCTCTACCCAGTGTACGGTGTGGCATCGGCCTCACGGCTGTGACATCATCCCCCTTGCCAAGCTGCAGACCCTCAAACAGAACACGGACACACCTCCACCTATTGCCTCAACCATCAGCGCCTCAGCCGACAGTAGCCCCGCCCGCAGTGCCGTCAGCACTGCGTCATCTCAAGAGCAGGAGGAGAAAATGGCACCTAGGGAGGAGGGAGAGAGGTTTGTATGTGTATGTCCATCTCTGAGAAAAAGTGAAGTGAGATTATTTGTCATTGTGAACATACCACAGCACACAGTGCAAAACAAAGAAATGTGACCTCTTCATTTGACCCATCCGTAAGGAGGAAGTGGGCAGTCGATGTGCAGCGTCCAGGGAGCTGTGCTTGGGGACAGTATCTTGCTCATGAGTACCTCAGTGGTATCTTTACCTGTCCAGGACTTGAACTGGCCACCTTGCAATCACTGGGCCAACTCCCTTACGCTGCTAACTTCCCCTGTGAAAAAAGCGAGTAAAGGCAAAAACCTGAAGTGTTTCTGAATCCAAAATGAAGCACACATTCTGGTTTTTGATGGTGCTGTGCATATCTGCTAGATTCTGCTAATATTTTTCATATATTTTCTGACACACATTGAGTTAAGACATTATCCAAGCTCATTTAAACAATCTTTGTCACTTTGTATTAGTTTCTAAAACTGAAATGAAAAAATGAAGTCATTGTCCAATTTCCCATTTTGCAAAGGAAAAATTGGAAATCAGACATCAGATTGTTTTGTTTTGTTTTCATTCTGGTTTTGGAAACAGTTATTGGTTTTAATTTGAAAAACAAAAGAATGATTCAGAGATTGACAAGGTTCCCCTGACTAGTTGTTTTATTAAGCCACTATTATCTGGTTAGTCATCTAAAACAATCTTCAAATGTTTTTAGTTGTCCATTTTGACAAAAACTGGCAGTGTAGACCTGCAAGAAAACAACAGCTACCATTTTAAGCCAAATTTCAGCAAGGACACCAGCCTGCTTCTTGTTACTTTACCTTACGCTTTGTGTAAATATCAGTTCATATGGATACTGTGTATTATTGAAACAGTAGTATTAAAGCCTGACTATAGCTTTTTCACAAGGCATCAACCACTATCACACTTAAAGTATTTGCTTCAGTTATTAACAGTTTGCAAATCTAGTCACTTAAAACTTGCATCCCAGAATTCCCTACATTCTACAGGAGACATTCCTCTTTTGTTACTGGCTAGTTTAGCCACATTTGTAAAATCTGCATGTTCAGGCAATCATTCACTTAGTTTGTACAATATAAAAAGACACTATCAAGCCTGACCTAGCAGTTGTATAAAGAAGGAGACAAAATGGAACCTCCTGCACAAAGCATTATGGATGCTGAAGTCTGTACTACTACACCTCCTCTTTTAGTTAAGCAACACATTTTTATAAAAAAAAAAACACTTTCTGTGTAATCACTTTTTCTTTAACCCTTTGGAACTTAGATATCATTCACTTTGTTCTTATGTAGCAAGTCTCTCAGTTGCCTAATCTAGTGACAGTTGGTCTTCACTGTAGCTTTAAGGTTCTCCATATAATTTCCCTGTCAGTCTCCACCAAGTGTCATTAGCATGTTTCGTGTTTTCAGTACCATTCCAGGGACTTTCTTTGTGGTGATCCACACTTTCTGTTCAGAGCTGAGTTCTGGGGATCTGGACTAGTGGTGAAGGTTGAAGGGCCTAGCTTGCTCCTCCCTTCTTTGTTCTTCCAGTAGAAAGCCTGCAAGTTCTGCCATTTAAGATTCAGCTAGCTTGAAGGCTGGACTTGAAGTGTACATAGGTTGCTTCTCTCCAGCAACTGTGCTAGTGTGGCTCTATGCTGTTGGGCAAAAAATGAGTCAAACAGAGTTAATCACAGTTTCTATACATACTTTTTGATTTGAACAAGTGCGACAGTGTAAGCAGGCCTGTAACTCAATATTGTATACTTATATGCACATTTTATTATGAAAGGGCAGTGTTTGATTGTAGGATCATTAACCTCTATTTAATTAGTGTCCAATTAAGTTCCACATTGGCACACATCAAGGCCACACTTATTGGCCAATAATTTCTGACCAGTGACTAGACACAGAGAGGCATAAATGGAACAGCACTGACGCAGCACACTTTGAAAGGCTGTAAGACAGCTTGCCCAAATGCCTGAGTTTTCTAAAGACAAGCAAGGAAAAAGCCGTCCCCTTCTAAACCATACACTGGCTATAGCCACACTATTGTGAAACGGTGCTACTTATTTCACCTAGATATGTTAAACAAGAAAAAGAATCATAAAACATACAATACATTGCATTTGCCTTTTTTCTTTTTCAGCAGTGTATATATCAGCTTTGGTTTGGTTAGTGTCTTTTTCATAGACTCAGAGTGCACTTAAGCCTTCAGCTTAACATTAGCTCCAGCTAATGTGATCTTGAGCTCTGCTTCCTCAGTGTATCATGAGAAATAGTCAAAAATAAGCAGGCTTGTCTTTTTTTGACCAGTTAAACAAGTAAATTCATACCTTTTTTTCCATGGCCAGTCTTAGTGTTCTGGATCAGTGGCTCTCTGTATGTTCTGTATTTCTGACATATTTCATGTTTATCTACTGTCTGAGATACAGGGCCAAAAACTGAATCCTGGGCCTCTGGCATGGATTCTCTTTCCTGTCACAAGAAGGTCTCCTGCTCCGGTCTGACCTGCCAGTGTAGTGAAATCTCTGGTCTTTGTGCTATATATTTAATCTGTTTCCTACGCATTTTTGATTTAATTAAACTGTGTGTCTACAACAGGGAAGGAATACAGAAAATATCCAAAAACACCTGGACATCATTTCG
Organism: Distichodus sexfasciatus; assembly: GCA_032718565.1. NCBI lineage: Eukaryota > Metazoa > Chordata > Actinopteri > Characiformes > Distichodontidae > Distichodus > Distichodus sexfasciatus. The sequence continues at coordinate 451,090 of JAVGVS010000167.1, read as the reverse complement.
TATTCGCAGAGAAGTATGGAGTGTCACGCAGTAAAGCTCTTGATATTGTGTATATGCTGATGAGGTTTTTATCCGAGACAAGGACTCTGACTAAGTGGGGTCTATGACTGATAGAATGTGACAGTTTTTCTACTGCATTCAGTTGTGTGAGATCTGTACAGTTCCTCTTGCTGGTAGGCACAATCCTGTTAAAACATATACTGGTTACACTGTAGAGTGTCATTTTGCCATGATTTTTTTCCTCAGGAAATCTTTTATTTTCATTAGATGCCCTGTTCCCTACAGTCTTTAAGTGGTTGTTTACCATCTCACTCTAGTTTGAAGACATTTTCTGGTATGGATGTCATAACTGCATCAGTCAAATGAATGACTTCCCCATTTAGATGAAACTTTTCCTATCTATGTATTTACTGTCTACCCATCATTTTCATTTTTTCAGAAAATCTTAAAAAAAAAAACCATTTTATTTTACTTACAATTTGACTGTTAGCACTTGTCCAAGTAGAATACCAGCTGCAAAAGCTTTTTCCTGAAATACTGAAATGAAGGCAGTTTATTTTAACAAATGGCAAAGCAGCCTTTTTAAATACATGGCATGCACTTATAAAGAAAAAGGCAAATGTGTAAACTCATATAGGACAGTATCAGCACATTTGGATATGACATGTAACCTGCAAATCATTTGATAGACTTAAAATTCAGCTTGAACACTTTTACTACCCCTGGAGAGGGAAGAAGGAAGACAGAAGGAGGCTGTTGATTGTGTGTGTGTGTGTGTGTGTGTGAGAGAGAGAGAGAGAGAGA
>JAVGVS010000167.1:387832-450276 GCA_032718565.1 Distichodus sexfasciatus | reverse complement strand
AAGCAAGTGCCAAATGATGCACTGAGCTGGCAATTGATGTGGCACAGGTACCAGATGGTGGTGGAACATTTACCTGGACGCAGTTCAGGGATAAAAGGGAAAAAAGTGATACCAGAGTAACTAGGGTCATTGCTATGGCAACAAGGTCTTCCCAGTGGTGGAAACATATGGTGAGATACAGGGTTACTTCTGCTTATTTGTACCCATTGTAAACAAAGGTTGCAGTGCCAATGTGTCACCAAACTGTCCTGTGTCTTATCCAAGGTGAAACTGAGAAAATGCCAGATGAAAATGTAGTTTTGCTCTACACGACTGGGATCTGTCACATCCATTTTGATAACAGCTAAACTATAGAATACAGTTGTAAAATGTGTAAATGTGGGTGTTAAAGAGAGAGAGAGAGAGAAAGAGAGAGAGAGAGAGAGAGAGAGAGAGAGAGAGAAAATGTGTAAATTGATTTGAAGGTCAGATAGCCATGAATAATTTATGACCAGAGAGAAACAGTGTTCACTTTGTAGTGAGTTTCTTTCTTGAGAAAAGGATGTGAGTGAGAAAGAAACAAAGAGAGAGAGAGAGAGAGTTAGATCCTACTCATCAGAGTTTTAGTTCAACTCCTAAAAGACATGCATACACATTCTAACACTCACAAACTTGGATGTATCAGCAGGTCTTGTCATGGGGAGTTTTAGGATTTCCAAAATAGCCAAGAGCTGAATTGATTTCACACTACTGTCTCTCTGCTTTTCATTAACATTAAGAGGCTCTTTTAGGCTTCTGAGATTTGCATAGATTTGTGTTTTTTTGTTTAACCATGGCTTATGATAACAATTACTAACTGTTACCGTGTACTCTTTGATAACAGCCATATGAATTTAACTTTATTTTAATAAGGACCATAAGCTTAACTTTTCAGTGTTGAATTGAATCACTCTTTGTCTAAGGCCCTGTTTGCACTTGGTTTTAAAAAGCGATTTGGGTGATCAGAACACAAATGAACATTTTGCTGTTTACACCCATGTCTGTTCTGCACCTGCAAGGTATTGCGCTAAGGTACTTTCGATCTGAATCCACAAAATGTTTTAAAAAAATGTTTTAAAACTAAATGTTTACAGGGCCTAAGTGACAAAAAAGGTGACAAAATGTGTCTGTCCTTGTTTGACAGGTTCAGGTGGGGTACTGGCAGTAAGGACAGGATGCTGATTAAAGTGTCAGACAGGGAGCCCAGTTTTATGTCACAAGGTAATGGATTTTCTGGCTCCTCACCTCGCACCAGACGCTCCTCAAGCAACGCCTCTTCTGAACCTGAAGTCGCACCCCTTTCTCTTCCTGATCGGCGCCAGTCACAGTCTCCTTTTTTGAAGAGAGCGGATCATGGTGGAACCCAGCGCCGTTGCTCAGGAGATTCCCAGCCCCCCTCCCCACGCTACGCTTATGAGCCTCCCCTTTACGAGGAGCCGCCTTCTGAGTACCAGTCCCCACCTATTTATGAAGAACCGCCCACCGAAATGCATTGTGACCCGAGCCTTTATGGGTCTGATAGATCGCCATCCCGTAAGCCTGGTCTTTACCACTCACCCAAACAAAGCTCATCTCCTTATGGTCAGCTAGTGTTGACAAGACAGAGAGGCTCCACCCCTGAGAAGATCATGAACCAGAGAGACCGTGACTACGGTTCAACTGGACGTGACTATAGTTCTGCAGGGCGGGACTATAGCTCCAGTGGTCGGGACTACAGCTCTGGGGGGCGAGACTATAGTTCAGGAGGACGGGACTATAACTCTGGCGGGCGAGAGTACAGTGCAGCAGGGCGGGAGTATGTAAAACAGCTTGTTTATGTGGAACAGTCTGGCTCCTCTCCCAGGTTCCGCACAACAGAGCGTCTTTTAAGCTATGGGACGACTGGACCTGGTGGAATGTCTGCTGCAGTGTCTTATGGGGGATCATTTACGCTACAGCACAGCCATGATGGTGGCTGTGGCAATCGAAAACGGAAAAACCGCAAGCCCTCCTTGCCCGGTGGGGAGGTTGAAGGTATGGGGTCAGGATTAGGTGCCATGCTAACACAAGCACGACTTGCTTGGGAAGCCCAGCAGCTGATACATCAGCGTGGAGGTGGGGCTTCAGGGGGCATAGCCAAAGATGGTTATGAAAGTGATGGGGCAACACCTTTGCCCCTCCCAGGGCCAGTGGTACGGGCATTTAGTGAGGATGAAGCACTGGCCCAGCAGGACAGCCACTGGAAACGCGCAACGCTGGACAGATTGGCATTTCCTCAGACGCTGCTAGAGAAGAGTCTGTCTGTACAAACCAACCTGGCTTCACCTGAACCATACCTGCATCCCTCACAGGTATAAAACTGACACATTATAATGACATATATGACATATCATGAAATTAGAGCCCTCTGTATAACACGTACTGTATGTCCTAATTTGTTATCAGATTATAACATTCCACGATATAACATTACTTATAAAGAGCCACGCACATACACAATACCACTTTTCTATATATGAAGTGTTCTATACCACACAATGCCACATTGAGTTGCTTTTTTAACTGACTTACCAAGCAGGTGAGACACAGTCAAATGACTGCTTGTTAGCAGACCCAGAGCATTATGGTCATTGCTCTCAACCAAATTAGGCCACATCACTTTCTGTGTGAAATATGTGATGTTCTAATGCTTAATGTGAATGCCATGACACCCAGACCAGCCAGTGGTGCATTTCCCAGAAGCATATTTGCTAACGTAGTTAGCATCCCAGACTAGTCTTTAGCTGCCATGCTTCAAGTATAAACAAATCCTATCCAAAAGGGCTCTTCAGATACATTTTAGATGTCCCGCTTTTGCAAAAAAAAAAAAGTTAACCAGTAGTTTGAAGTGGAAATCAGTCAATATACACGATGAAAATTATGTAGTTGATTCTTTTGCATAAAGAGCTATAAGTTGTACCAAACAGTATGTAATAGATTAGGTATCTTGAAGCTGGTCTAATATTGTGATCTTTGGAAGCTAATTTTAAGCATTAAAATTTTGTTTACATGTTAATAATTGTCATGTTATGTTAACATCTTCGAGCAAAATTCCTCCAATGTTTGCAGTGGAGTTCAATGGCATTAAATAGCATTTACCTAACTTGTGGTTATAGAATATACTGCTGTATTTTATCTGCTTTATGAAAGCCTGTGTTGCTGTATTCGAATGCTCCCTTATTGAACTCATCAATTGTTGTGGTTAGATAGAAAGTTAGGCATACACCCCTACTCACACGCATACACTGCATACACTCTGTGGAGATGTCTCTGAGTTTGGGAGGTATGAATAATCGTATAAAGCACCATGTCTCCTGCCAGACATTCATTAGTGTCTTTTCATTTAGACCTCCCATCTCACTATCTACTTTCCAGACACACACACACACACACACACACACATTCTCCCTCCCGTTTGTCCTGCCCTTATGCCAGTGTTAGCATGCTGCCAACTGCTGCTACGAGAAGTAAAAGCTAGCTATTAATTTTATATCTTACGATTCGGGGAAATGAAAGGGTCATCTACTTCTGAAGCACACACTGTGCATACACACATCTTCTGCTAATAAAGTACAAATATTTTAGCAATTGAAGAGAGAGTAAACCCATCTCAGTAAAGAGTGTTTACTGAGATGAGCTTATATAAGGATTAATGTTTTAAAAATGATGTACATGCACACTATACATTTCCCTCTCTCTGAAATACCAAAACACGTACATTAAAATATATAGTATCATGCCAGAATAGATTTTCACTTATGTCATTTGCTTGTTTTAGTTGGGATTTTTTATAATCAGTAATTGTCATTTATCGGCACAGTTTAACACAACACAACAAAGTGCTTCCTCTGCATTTAAAGAGCACTGGGAAGCACTATTTGGGGTCTATACTGTACCGAAAGGGTTCCATCAGTAATACTCTCTGGTCCATGATTTAAAACAATGAACCTTTAATCACAGGAGCAAGTCCGTAATGATTTGAATGCTGGTCAAAGGGTTTCAGCTTCATGGAAAGTGGTTCTTTATGGATCAGCTTGACCCAGTGACCAGTTAAACCAGCTTCTTGGGCCAATTTGTTTCAGAAGTACAGAAAAGGACAGAGAGCTAGATAGAGAGAGCTCCCGGTTTAAATCTGCTAATGAAGTAGTTAAATCCACAGATGCAGTGTTGAAATGAAGTGAGATGCTTCTAAAGCATGTTAAAAACATCTGATTCCTTCCATCTTAAAGTTTCATTTGTGTGAATTTGCACAGTTAAATGTTTCGAGTGTTTTAGAACAGCTGCATATTTTACTGGAAAATATATTCAATAGTGCATATTAGCATGTTAGCAACTGCAGTAATCAGGCACACAGTAGGTTGAATTTTTAAACATCGTTTATTTTGCTGATGTCCGGGGGAAAAGGTTTGTGTGTCAGTGAGAGAGATTATTAGGAGCATTAATCAAGGGGACTTTGCAGCTGTTTGCAAGCTTACAGTCCAATCAGTTTTTTTAAGTTACAGTTTAATCTGTGCATAGATTTGCACACCATTGTGCAAAGTATGAGAAACACCATTCTCCAAGTATAAGAAACAATTGCACAGATGGGTCATACAGTTCGAGAAATGTCAGTTCAGAGAACCAGGGAGCTAGGTTACAGTCCAGTTACAGAAATGCATTTATGCAGTAAAATATCCTAGCTGGTTGTCTGTTACATATTTGTGCTTAATGCTGTTATTCTGTTTGCACTGATTCTATTTGTTATTCTATTTGCAATGATCTGCTCATAAGCCATCAGTGTAAGGTGAAATTTAAAATCATGCTTGTTTTATTCGACATTGCAATACTGTGCTCAGAAATCACCTTAGAGTTTTGAGACTATTTTACTATATTGGAAGGCATATTATTAGGCATTTTTCTTGTGATATTATCACAGTATAATATTATGTCTGTACTGTTCATCTTTTATGCTGATAAAAACTGTTTTCACTTTTTCAGTCTGAAGATCTTGGCGCTTGCTCACAGTTCGAGGCAAGCAGGAATGCTCGGAACATGATGCCCAGCGCCAGCTGTGGTGGCTTTCCAGAATTCTGTCTGCGAAAGCCTTCCTCCGAGACAGACATTGAGAACTGGGCATCCAAACACTTTAACAAACACACACAGGTAGTGATGAACAACTTGCGTTTTTCAAATACATGCTCAAAGACCTTCAATGTGACCCTTATTCAAAACAGATAATCAAATTGTGTATTAATTAAAGGAACTTTCATTTTTAAACACAAACACACTGAATGCCAAAGTCAGTATTTTTTACTTATCACATACAAAGTTATATACAAAGTTTTTACTTATACGAATACAAAATGTAGTGAAATGTACCCTGACCATTCCTAAGAATTTGCAAATTAACAATAGATTATGCTACAGAAATATTACAATAAGAACTTCTAAAGAATAAAAATGTACAAACAGTGACTGAACATCTGCACATTATGGTAAACTATATATGTAAAGTGTATTGTGACTTATTGTTACTTTAACTGGAAATACTGTAGAAGCATACAAGTCTTAATTGACAGGTGAGTGACAAACACAGAGTTCAAACAGAGAGTCAGTCTGTGTAATAAAGGTCAGTTAAAAAGTTGGTGCGGCTCGTCCTGATTAAGAAGTTTTATGACCTGAGGATGAAAGCTCCTCCTGAGTCACTCTTTTTTGTCCATAATATTCCTGAAGCATTTGCACCAGGTTTCAGGTACTCAAACAGACCGTGACTGTGATGAGACGAGTCTCTGATAATCCTGGTTGCTCTGGTCCTGCATCTCCTGGTGTAAATGTCCCGCAGTGTTCAACTAGTGCACAGCTATTTCCAAACCAAGAGATGATGCTCTGGCTCAGGATACACAGCACCAGAGTAAAAAGTACTCATAATCACTGGAGAAACTCCAAAACCTCCTCTGATAGTAAATGAATTCCATAAAATGTTCATGGTAACATCAAAAATGTAGCATTAACAAACTGCAAAATTATGAACAATGAAAATAGGCTACATATTTTCTTTATAATGCACTTACAATACAAACTGAATGTTACAAAACATAATTATATAGCATAAATTATAATTACAATATTCTAATAACATTAAATCTTATAATAACATAAAAGTAATGTTGCAGTTAAACAGGCGCTTAACTAAAGTCGTATGTGAAAAAAGACAATGCAGATTCAGTTGTAGAAATGTTGAATGCTGTTGGCTTGGAATCACGTCATACAATAGTAAATAGTATAGCAAGTCCTTGTCTTTACACAAACCCTTACAAAAATAGGCCATTACAGGTGTCAGTTTACACTATTTACGGTGTCTATTTACAGTATTTGTATCCCTGCTTCCATTCATCAGGGTTTATTCAGGCGGAAGGTGTCCATTGCAAACATGCTAGCATGGAGCAGTGAGCCCATCAAGAAGCCCATGATTGTGACAACAGATCGTACGGTCAAGCGTGAGGCTGTGGACCTCTTCAAGCTTATCCAGACGTACATGGGTGACCGGCGGGGGAAAGGTGAGCCACTGACAGTGGCCCTGGAGGTTGCTGTGCGTGGCTGGAGTAACCAGGGACTTCGCGACGAACTCTACATCCAGCTGTGCCGCCAGACTACGGAAAATTTCCGCTACGACAGCCTTCAGCGGGGCTGGGAGCTCATGGCCATCTGTCTGGCCTTCTTTCCTCCCACACCACGTTTCCACAACTACCTAGAGGGCTACATCTACAGGCACATGGACCCACTCAATGACACCAAAGGTTGGGCCAATATGTCATATACCTTACGTTGATAATGGTAGTGACACTCTCATGATAAATACAGAAGGGTAATCCTAGAAAACAGCATTGTAATAGGTACATAAGGCAAATTAAATCAAACCTGCCATGCTATAACTCTTTACTGCTTGACACAAAGGAAAACACTGCAGAGAATAAAAGTGTGGTTGATCGCTGGTGACTATTATTGGTGACTTTGATGTCCAGAGTACATTTGGTTGGTTATTGGTCATAATTGGTTATTTTTCAAGTTCTTGTACAAGCATTAGTTAAAGTGAGTGATTATTTGTGAACACACCATAGCACACTGCAACGAATGTGTGCTATGTGCACCTCTGCATTTGCCCCATCTGTGAAGGAGCAGTGAGCAGCTCAGTAGTACTTTTAGTGTTCCAGGAATCGAACAGGCAAACACCCTAACCGTTATGCTACCAACTGCCTCAAATTAATATATAACATGTAGAAATGTCAATGAAGAAACAGGAAACATGACATACACAGTGATAAAGGCAGCCATCCTCAATGTTTGGTTGCACACCATTTTGCAGTGATTACTGTCTCCAAACGTTTGTTGTAGCCAACTGTGAGTGCCTTTAATGCAGTTTATTCAAGCTCTTCAAGTGTGCAAGTTTACTTTCCCAAATGACAGATTTCAGCTCCCTCTAAAGATTTTCAAAGAGCTTGAGATCAGGACCATTTAAACAGTCATATTGCAAAGGAAGCGTGGGATAAAATTCCAGCTCACCAGTTTTACTTGGAAAACCCATAGTCCTCCAAGTCAAACCTAGCTTCCGGACACTATTTTAGAAACTTTCGCTTTAAAATTCCAGTACCAGAGGCAGGAAAGCAGCCCCACAACACTAATAATCCTTCACTGTGTTTAATTTTAGGATGTTCCTATCTTCTTCACGTTCCTCCGCGTTATTTAATCATGTTGGGGTAGTTGATAGCGTAACGGGTAGGGCAGCCGCCCGTGATTGGAAGGTTGCCGGTTCCAATCCAAGGACCATTAAAGGTATCACTGAGGTACTCAGGAGCAAGGTACCGCCCCCAAGCACCGCTCCCCGGGCGCTGCCCTTGTTAGCTGTCCACTTTTCCTTCACGGATAGGCCAAATGCAGAGGTCACTGCTCTGTGCTGTGTGTGTTCACAATGACAAATAATCATTCACTTTTATTAATGCAGCGTTTCTCAATCCCAGTCCTCGCGGCCCACCGCTCTGCACATATTCGGTATTTCCTGCACTGACGCACGCTGGTCCTACATTGCTAATTAGCTAATCAGTAGCATCAGCTGTCCTGTGGGTCGGGAATGTTGAATCTGTGCAGAGCGGTGGTCCGTGAGGACTGGGAGTAAGAAACGCTGCATTAATATATAAACAAATTGCTGGTGAACAAAAAGCTCCGTTGTTATTATGCATGTTCTTAGCACATTTGCGCAGAATGATTGTGGCTAGTCCGTGTACTCTTTGGCAAATATTAGATGTTTCTTTTGATGTGTTTTCTTCATCAGTGGGTTTTCCTTGGCCGTTACCCATAAAGTCATTCTTGGTTTAGTGACGAGTGTATGTTACGTGCCAAAACCATGTCATGGAAGTTTTATGTGGTGTTTTTTTCAACAATTTGCTCTGACCTTCAAATACTTCTCTCATCAATTTTCCTCTTTCACGCACGTTCAGGGAGGTTCTTGACAGTTCCATGTTTTCAGTGCAAACTTCTTATTAAACTCCTGATTTCACGCAGATGATACATGGATGCCTATGTTTTTGAAGATGGCCTTACACCTTTTATAATTCTTTTGTTGGATGATAATAGGACATCTGATGTTTTAAGGGAGCTGCCTTGTACCTTGCTCTGTACCAAACAGCAACATGAACATCTATAGAGCGGTGTTTCTAGGAGATATTCTACATGTACTTAAACATGACTAGACCTTTCATGCAAGAACCTTAACAGAATCTGATAATATAATTCACACTTGCTTCTTTTATCTCTTTCTACAATTTTGAGCGCACAATGTCTTAGTGAATTTGGCCATCTAGTTGTGATTACTGGATACTAGCATAGTTTCTTTAGTTTCCCTATATGGATACAGAATCAAGGAAGCAAATTTTGCGATTTAACAAAGAGACGATGGAGGGCCTGGATCTGTGCTGTAAAACTAGACATTAAGTTTTCCGCCATCTTACAATGGCTAAAACTGTGTTCCAGACATTTTCATTCTGGTTAGTGGCTTTCATTAAAGCGAGCATTCCTTAGTGTTGATGCCAATGTCTTTACAGTGACCAAAACAATAGTCTAGTAAATGATATATACTAAAACTGCAAAATGGAAGCACCATATACATTTAATATCTAAATAGATTTATATTTTGGTTCTTTGTGTTAGATGTGTTTAAAGACAACATGGGTACTTTGGCCTGATGCCTAGTTATGAGCCAAATTAAATTAGTTTTAATGATACTTTTAAAATAGAGCATCATTAATGATGCTTTTAAAATAAAAAAGATATTATTCTCTAATATTAAACATATTAGAGAAATAACACTTGTTGATTGCTATGTGGTTGTTTCAGTGTTGCATTTTTTATAATTTGTTTTCGTCTTGTCATTGTTTCTTTGAATACTCATGGGTATTAACCTTAGTCACATCCTTCTGGAGCTCCAGCACTGCACCAGGGTCATTAAAGTGTGGTTTTGGTTTACAGATAACTAATGAGATTTCTAGCAAGAGATTGCTACTAGCATTTCATAAAGATCTGCACTTTTGATAATTTAGATTTTTTCAGTATAGTGTTTCTTTGCTCTTCCATCAACACAGTGAATTGCACTGCCAATCAAGATTGCCCATTAATTTTGTTTTGTGTCCTCACAATACGGTGGTTGTGCCCCACAATGCACTGCGCAGTAACATTGATTGAAATTCCCTGAGTGTATATGAAAATACTCAAGAATTACTTGCATCAAATACAAACGAATGACCAGATTCATATAAATGGCCACTTCTTCTACACTTCCCAGAAATGTAGAGCCAGAGACTCTTTTACACGTTGCCTGATCAAGGTTAGAGCATGGAATATGCTGTTACAAGCATACTTTATTTTGCATTGGAATGTACTGGCTGAGCGACAGTGCATTATTTTAGAGCTTTGCGAGACATAGCAGCTACATGTGAGTCAGCCAGTTTAAAATAAATGCTGCATGTTGGTGGAAAATACTGATGGAAATCCTTGCATAAAAGAATGACTGCTTATCAAACCAGACTTAACAGACAGTCACACTTGCCACACAGATAGAAGCCGCTGCTAAGCAAGCTAAGTTTGCTTGCTGAGGATCATCACTCAGAGCCTGTGCAAACTGTGCCTTTAAGACCTACTGCACATTGCTGGACCTACTTCATTTCAATGGATAACAATTATGTTAGTGACCTACTCCCATTTTCCTATTCCAAATACTGGCTGCTAAACTGTTTCTCTATTCTGGAATGATGTTACTTGTCAGACATCCTTCTTCATTGTGGAATGTGGTATTGCTCTGCTTACCATGAATCTGATCAATGGCCTGAGTCTGTGGCCCAGCTTTAAAGCTGTCACCTTGCTACTACATTGACCTCTGCTCCTGTGATGGCCACTCCTGTCTGGCTCTGCCTGATGCTGCTGTTGAGAATGAAACTGTACCTGAGTTTGTGGCCTTGCACTCTGCTTGTCTGTTTATGATACTCTGGATGCCACTTTGCCCTAACACTGCTCAACTACCACAGTAAGTTGCAGGAAGGAGGTAGCTATCTGCTACCATGGTGGATGCCACTGCCTTTATTAACTGCTTTCACTGCATACTGAGAGCATCTGTACTGTCTGCTATCCTGCAACAGAAGACCTGGAAAGTGACTATGATAAAATTCCTCCCTACCCTATCACTCCACATGCCACTATAGGACTCTCTCCATTCAAGTTGCTGCATGACAGAAAAATGCTCAGACGCCTTCATATCCTCTCATCACTGACAAGCAATGACACAGAAAGACAGTCTAACATGAAGTCATACACTGACTCCAGCCGTAGAGCACGCATACAAGTTTCAAAAAGGGGAAAGGGTGTGTGTTCGGAAGCCTAATCATGTTTCAAAGTCACATCTGTTCTCAGTCACTGGAGACAAGAAAGACAATTGGACCAAGCATTTATTTGTTGGCTGACGGTAAGAAATGACTTGCGTCTTGTCTAGCCAAATGCCTGCACCTGCTTCACCTGTGACACCCACAAGCTTGCCACAGTACATACTGAGTGATGACCTACTTCCAGGAACCTGTGGTTGAACTTACTGACACCCTGAACATATAACACTCATATAACCTGCTTGTGTCAAATGGCCTCCAAGCTGGCTTCAAGGCTATGTGGCTTAAGCACTCTCTATGGTTCCACTTACATCGCTAACCCACCCCAACTTGAATATACAACTGGAATGTTCTGTTCTGTTCTTCACTGCATTCTTTACGGTTATTACTTTTATATAAAAGGGTGCTGTGTTCTATATGTTTGCCAGTAAGTTGTGAGTTGATTGTGCGTATGTGATATGAGGAGAAGGACACTGCAGAAAGAATGAGTCAAACCAATTCTGCTGTATCTTTATTTAATTTACTTTACAGTTTAATTTAATCTACAGTTTATATACTTACAATATAACAAAATAGTTCTGTGTAAACAAGCCTTTACTTAACATTCCACATCCTGAGATATGACTGTTGCACCTGTGCATGCTATGAAGATGTTGATGGTGACCATATAGTTTGTGATGACAATACAGAAATGATATTCTGTGTCACCCAAATCATGAATGACTCATGTTTTAGTGCCTACTATCTCATTGGTATGGATGTTTTTTTTTTCACTGGTTCAATTTTAAGATCATTGATCAGAACAGGACATTTGAAGGCAAAATCTTGCTCTTGCATTATTGTTTATTGTAACCGTCTTCTCACACTCATTCACCTGTATGTGTTCAATTGCAGGAGTGGCCATCAGCAGTTATGCAAAATACTGCTACCGCAAACTACAGAAAGCTGCACTGACTGGAGCTAAAAAGGTTTGTATCTTTATTAACACAACACCATATTTATTTATATCCATTTCAGTATTTTTGGTTGTTCACATACTGTAGTGTTTATCATTACTGCTTTTTATGTCACCTGTAAAAAAAAAGGTAGTTTTGCTTATTTTTTAAAAATGTTTTATCTGTTGTTATTGGCATCTACAGCAGTGTGAGATTCTTGATTTTGTCTCATTAATAAGCATGATTTAATCAACATTCAGTTAAAGGTTGTAATTTTCCTGTTGCCCTGTAGATATATAGAAGTTGCCATGACCACAGGAACCTAATTTAACATAGGCTCTTGTAATAACCATAGTCTTGTCTGCTTATATCTGTGTAATGTTGATATGTCCTTTAAAATATTCTAACTGTTTAATATGAAGATGAAGATGTAGTGTAGGGTGAATTTATATATATATCATATCATTTTTTTGAGACCGAGTACGAGTACCGATACTTATTTTTGGGTACTCACCGATACCGAGTACCGATACCTGTGTAGGTCAGTTATTAATAACAATGACAATAACAGTAGGATTTTGAAAGAAACCAATATCAATTACCGAATTTCCCCAACGATAAGCTGCTCCATTCTATAAGTCGCAGAAAATGCTCATTTATGTTTTAAAACTCTAAGATAAGCCGCCCCATGTTATTAGCCTAGACGTTATTGAATTTACCAATCTGAAATAAAAGCATCTGTGTAATTTGCCACGCCCCTGGAGGCTTTTGCAACTCTATAGTGACATACATTCACTCCGTCTGGCCAGCAGCAACGTGCGACGTACAGTCAAGCTTGCGAATGGGTGATTTCAGCGTGGAACAATGTGAAACCAAAGTCAAAGTCAAAAGTCAAAGTCAACTTTATTGTCATCTCTGCTATATACTGTACAGATACATAGAGAGACGAGACGACGTGGCTCCAGGTTATTTCCAGTGCAAACAAACAAAGAACAGTAGAACAGAGAATAAATAGGCAGTGGCACGACTAGGCACATGGAATAAACAATAAATAAGTAAAAATACTAAAATATACATTAAACAATATACATTTTAAACTAGACAGGGAAGACAGACATAGAGGTAAACATGTTTGTCAAGTCAGGATGCAGTATTCTTAACAGGTTGAAATTGACATTTACACTGAGTGTGCAAGAGGTAGAGTTATAATAGACAGATACTATATCCGGACTATTTCCAAGTACAATGTTCAGTACCAGAAACCATACCATACCATACCATACCATACCATACCAGAAACCAGAAAGCATACAGAACGGTTTTCGCAAAGCCGAAATCCTTCCTCCCATGTCCCAGAAGAGATCAATAAAATATTTAAGGATTTCTATGAAAAACTGTACTCACCTAATATTAACCCATCCGACTCTGAAATAGAAGAATTCCTAAACAACATAGACATGCCAAACCTAAATAATGAACACATAACTGCTTTAGAATTACCTCTCTCCATAGAGGAACTTTGCAGTGCCCTACAAAGTATGCCTAACGGGAAAGCCCCAGGTCCGGATGGCTTTCCGGCAGAATTTTATAAAACATTCTGGCCCATGCTAGCACCAATATTTTATAGAATGGTGGAAGAAATCAAAGAAACATCCAGTCTTCCTCCAAACATGAACTGCGCAGATATCAATCTTCTCCTCAAACCGGATAAAGACCCTACACTCCCATCTAGCTATCGACCCATATCACTTATAAATGCAGATCTTAAAATTATCTGCAAGGCATTGGCCATTAGAATTGAAAAAGTAACACCTTACGTGATACATCCAGACCAAACTGGCTTCATTAAAGGTAGACAGTCTACTAACAATATGAGGAGACTAATTGACTTAATAGACTACTGCAATATTCAGAATAAGTAAGCTATATTCATCTCATTAGACGCAGAGAAAGCTTTTGACAGGGTAAACTGGAAATTTCTACTGGCAACTCTACAGAAATTTGGATTTAGAAAGAACTTCTTAAACTGGATTAAAATATTATACAGCTCTCCAAGGGCCTGTGTAAAAACAAATGATCAAATTTCTCCAAGTTTTAATCTCAGAAGAGGTACCAGGCAAGGCTGTCCACTTTCTCCCTCACTATTCGCCATATTTATCAAACCACTGGCAGCGGCAATCCAGGAAAGTAATAGTATTAAAGGTATTCAAACGGCAAACTTGACGCATAAAATTAGCCTCTATGTAGACGACGTATTGCTTTTTCTTCCAAACATACAGGGCTGTTTTTCAGAGACTATAAAGCTCATAGACAAATTCTCAGCCATCTCAGATTATTCTATTAATTGGAACAAATCAATTGTCCTCCCAATATCTTGTGACTTCCAGTTCAACCCAACTATCCCACTTCAGTCTGGGAATATTAGGTATTTGGGTGTCAACATTTCGGCCAAGCTGTCAGACATGATACAGTTAAATCATACTCCCCTACTCAAAAAGATAAAAGATGACCTCACACGGTGGAGCACTCTGCCCATATCACTTCTAGGGAAAATAGCCACAATCAAAATGATGATACTGCCAAATATCAATTACATTTTCTCTATGGTTCCAAGTAAACCCCCTATGGCTTGGTTCAAATCACTAGACTCTATAATTACTAAATTCCTTTGGAAATCCAAGCCACCACAAATAAATTTAAAAACTTTACAGAAACCCAAAAGTCATGGTGGTCTGGAGCTTCCAAACTTCTATAATTACTTTCTTGCCAATAGGTTGACATATATCCTAAAATGGACTACACAAAATCAATTAGACCAGAATTTGCTGGATATTGAGCAAACTTTATGTAACAACATCAAAATACACAACCTGCCATTTATTAGTAACATTCTCAAACGACAAAGCTGTTTTAAGAGCATTAATATCAGCACTTCACTGACAGCCTGGTGGGAATTTCTTAAAATGAATAGAACCTCATTGGTCCCATGCAAATTGTCACCCATCTGGAACAACCCTGACATCCTGCTAAACAGAAAAATGATACACTTCACAGCATGGTATGACAAAGGAATAAGACGTCTGGAACATATCATCCAGGACGATCACATGATTTCATTTAGAGTAGTGGAAATGTATAACATTGACAAAAGCAAATACTTAGAATATCTTCAAATTAAATCAGTAATACAAAATAAGTTGCATATTAAGCAATCAGGCTTAGAGCTGTCACTTAAAATAGCAAGTTTCCTAATAACACCGACAAAAAAACTGCGCTCGAAAATTTATGGGCACCTGGTAGATTCTGAGATGAACCTCTCGGTCCCAATCCTCAAATGGAAAAGGGACTTACTCATCAACCCAGATATTAAGTTCTGGATACAGATTTGCTTAAACACCTTTAGGTTGACTCAAAACTCCAATTTGCAGCTAATACAGTATAAAATCTTACACCGAACACACTACACTGGACAAAGGATGTACCAGATGGGTGTCAGGAAGTCTAATAACTGTACAAACTGCAAGGAAGACACACCGGATAATTATATGCATGCTTTTTGGCACTGTGCACCAGTCAAGGAATTTTGGGAGAGGACCTGTGAAAATCTGTCAACATACCTAGGGCTTACCATTCCTGTCTCCCCATCACTTTGCTTGCTCGGGGATCTCACTAACATTAATATAGAAACTAATCAATCTTGCATGCTTTTTACAGTACTAACCATTGCTAAGAAAACCATCCTTCTGAACTGGAAGTCAAGAGAGAACCTAAACATAACTCAATTTAAAAATCTACTCTTAGACCATGTTTCCGTGGAGAGGATGTCTGCCGGTAAGAAAAATAAATTGGCAGAATTCAAATACAATTGGACTCCAATAATTAATTTTATCATGTAATATCACAGGGGGAGGTGGGGCTTCTTCCTCCCAGCGCATGGCTTGTGGCGGGGGACATGGGGGTCGGGGGCCACCGGTGTTCCTCTAGGCTGGGGTCCTGTGGGTGGTGTCTCGGGGTGGGTGCTGGCCCGGCCCATCAGGGACGATGTGAGGGGGTGTAGACCTCAAACTGGGGGGCGACTGGGGTGGGCCTGGGGGTCTTGGTCCTGTCTGCGCCCACTGCACCGGGGAGTGACGTTGGCTATGGGCTCTGTCGGCTGGGCCTGGCTTTGACCTTCGGGAGTTATTGTCTGTATGCAGGGGTCGGGCCCACCTAGTCCTGACTTCGGGTGGGGGGCAGGTCATGGTCGCCGCTGGAGCATTTCGGCATCGGGCCCTCGGGCACTGTGTGGGGGATTGGAGGAGGGTAGCATGAAGGGCCTCCTCGCTGGGGCCTGTGGTCGGGGGGTTGGGGTTGGCCACCAGTTAGACTTGGCTCCCGCCATGTTAGTGGGTCTGGGGTTGTTCCACCCTGGGCCCTGGCTGGGGCCCCGTGGCGTGATGGACGGCCCTCTAGTCTGCACCTGGATGGGGGGCTCACGTCGGCTGCCTGCGGCATCCCCGACAACCCAACAAAAGACGACGGATATGGAACTAATCAGGCCAGTTGGGGATCTGGCCCTGTGGCGGGTGTCGGTGCAAGACCTTCTGACCCTGTTGCACAGCACTCCTCCCACACCACTCATTATGAGGCAGTGCCAAGGCCAACGAGACACTGCCCCTCAATTTTACTTGCATATTAGACACCACATGACACTAGGGCCTGAAGGGGACAGGGGGCACCTTGCTGTCCACCAGCAGGGATGCCCGTGCCCGGACAGCTTCCCTAATTTTTTAATGTGCACCCCTTAGCCATCTTTCTACTAGCACCATCCTTTCTCACTAATGCACCCTCAGTCCACATTCACTAGGCACGTGGGGTCAGGAAGGGGATGGGGACCTCTCTCCTAACTGCACCCACAAATTTTAATGCACTTATACACACACGCATAATACCATGCATTCACATACACACATTTCATACGGTGGTACGGTGAGGGCCGAGTGGTCTCTTGCCTCGTAGGTGGGGTACGGTGTGGAAGATCATGGATGTTGCGGGTGGCCTGGCAGGGGTGGGTGGCCTCTGGGTAGTGGACCGCCAGGGGCTCTAGTCTTAAGGCGCATTGTTGGGATCCCTGTCTGTGGTTTGGGTTTCCAGGAGGCTCTGCACTTCCAGGTGAGTTGGGGGGCCTGGTTTGGTCTGGGTGGGGAGGTCTTGCTTCCTGGCTGCCTGGGGGTCCTCCGGTGGGGGGCATTTTTCTGGGGCCTTCCTCTGTCGTCCTGCGGTGTCACGGGGTGCTGGGCCGGGTCACGGCGCTGGCCCTGGCCTCTGCCGGGGTTGGGCTGGGGGTCAGTCCCTTCCAGGCGTGGCAGGCCCTCCGGCTAGGTGGGAGCTGCGCCCAGTCGAGGGGCCTGTGGTTCCGACATGACTTGCATGGGTGGGGTTATGGCCTGACTGGGGGTTTTGCTGGTCAGCTTCTCTTTGCGGGTTTATAGAGGCCATCGGCCCCTGGTCTCTCTTGCTGACTTCTTTTTGGGTTGGGTGGTGACCATCCTGGGCAGGTGTCTGGGGGCCTTGCCGGGGGCGGCTGGGCTGACCACCTGGCCCCACTGTTCAAGACTGGGAAATGCATTGCTTCACCCCTTCTGGCCATCATCAAATACTACCACTTCCAATTAACAAACCAGCTCACACACGTGCACACACACACATGCACACGTGCGCACACATACACATGCATGCACACGTGAGGCTAGTGGAGTATGTTTTAGTTATTAAGTTGTTATTATTATTATTATTATTATTTTACTACATAAATACATGGTGTAGACAGATATGAGATATTCATTTATTTATTATTATTCTTATTTCAAAGCATTAATTGGACTAACTACACCTTAGAAAGCATCTTTAATGGAGGAAGGAAAAATAAATAAATAGATAAATAATAACAATAATAATAATAAAAATAATAATAATAATGCTCACAAAAAAAAACATATGTCATTCTGAAGAACAATGAACCCATTTAAGATCTTGTATTTATTATATATATATATATATATATATATATATATATATATATATATATATATATATATATAATTTTATGTATGTGTGTGTGTGTGTGTGTGTGTGTGCATGTGTGTGTGTATATATGTACAGTATGTATGTATGTATGTATGTATGTGTGTGTGTACATATATATATATATATGTATATATATATATATATATATATATATATATATATATATATATATATATATATATATATATATATGTACATATGTATATTTCCCCCCAACCAGAACTTGGCATCAGGATTGCATTGTGGTCACAAAAGACCCCACAGCAACATCCAAAGCACTTTAGGCCTCACTTGCCTCAGTTAAGGTCAGTGTTCATGATTCCACCATAAGAAAGAGACTGGGCAAAAATGGCCTGCATGGCAGAGTGCTAAGATGAAAACCACTGCTGAGCAAAAAGAACATTAAGGCTCGTCTCAATTTTGCCAGAAAACATCTTGATGATCCCCAAGACTTTTGGGAGAATACTCTGTGCATACTCTGACTTTTGAGAATACTCAAAAACTCCTGAAGGAGAATGTCCGGCCATCTGTTCGTGACCTCAAGCTGAAACTTGGGTTCTGCAGCAGGACAATGATCCGAAACACACCAGCAAGTCCGCCTCTGATTAGCTGAAGAAAAACAAAATGAAGACTTTGGAGTGGCCTAGTCAAAGTCCTGACCTGAATCCTATTGAGATGCTGTGGCATGAAAAGGTGGTTCATGCTCGAAAACCCTCGATGTGGCTGAACTACAACAATTCTGTAAAGATGAGTGGGCCAAAATTCCTCCACAGCGCTGTAAAAGACTCATTGCAAGTTATCGCAAATGCTTGATTGCAGTTGTTGCTGGGTGGCCCAACCAGTTATTAGGTTTAGGGCACAATTACTTTGTCACACAGGGCCATGTAGGTTTGGATAGTTTTTCTCCCTTAATAATGAAATCCTTCACTTAAAAAAATGCATTTTGTGTTTTACTTGTGTTGTCTTTGACTAATATTTAAATTTGTCTGATGATCTGACACATTTAAGTGTGACAAACATGCAAAAAATGAGAAATCAGGAAGGGGCAAACACTTTTTCACACCACTGTACTAGGATGTAATGTAATGTAGCAAAGGCCTGAAAAAGTGTAATTTTTACATTGCAGCAACGAGGCTGGATGCGGCAGTGCCAATTAAATGACAGAACATCACTGGTCTATCTTTGTTTTACGTTGCTTTTTGAACTGTTTGATGCTGCAGTAAACAGTGCATTTAAATTCAACGAATCATTTGGGTGTGTCATCTTTTTTGTGCACTGAATTATATTGTGGCGGAGCTCAGGAAAGAACTCCAAGGCAGGCATTTTATCCAGAGTAGGCTCTTTATTAGCAGCCAAGTTAGCCTTGAGAAAGGCTGTTGGGGTAGCCTTTAAAAAGGCTGTTGGGGTCGTTACAGAGCTTTCCATTGTTCCACACGAACACATATGAGTGTCACACTGCATAGAGCTCTTCACACACCCACACTACCTCCCAACATTGAAGCTCTGGCCCACTCCACACTACTCACGACCCATATCACGACTATGGGAGCGGGCACACTCACTACACAAACTAGTACCCAAAATAAAGACACATAAATAAACATAGGGGCCAACATTTAACATTACGAAACACATTGGTAAACACAGGAGGTGACATTTAACACAGTCGAATGACAGGGCATGATGGGAAATACTGACGTCAAACACTGACTTACAGGGGAAGTACACACAACGTCCACAGGGTGGCTTTTGACCTCGATCGGATCGCCACAAATACTTTTAGCGAATGCGTTTTCATGTTTTTAGATAGGACTCTTCATTTAAGCAAGCCGCACCCAATACGCAGGTTTGTAAAATTAATGTAGAAGCCGTGGCCTATCATTGGGGAAATACGGTAGTCTAAACTCAAAAAAACACTTTCAAAAACCAAAATATAAATTAAAGTACACTTGAGCCTTATTATGTCATTTTATAAAATAAATGATACTAATTTTTTATCCATTTATTTGTCCTATATGTATCAAAATATAAAAAAGCAACAACAATTAAATAAAATATTAAAATATTTGTCTGCTTTGCTGCTGTCATTATCATTTATTTTAAAGTACCTCCAGACGGTTGACATTTTTATCTCTGCACAGTTTACAGTTTATTTGGAAACTGTTGTGGCATTTACACTGCCTCCGCATATCGATGAACATACATCATATCTTCCACATGTGGTATCGGTAGTAGGTATCGGGGAATTTTGTTCCAAGTACGAGTAACTGCACGGGGGATGGTATCGGTGCCCTAATATATAGCATAAAATTTGAAGTATTTGATCTACTTAATGGTCACTTAATATGGACTGCACACTCTCTCACACACAAATAGGCTTATACACTCACACCCAGTGCGTCCAACCTTGTAAAGGCTGCCAAAACTAGCTCATTAACCTCACTAAGAATAGCTCTCTCTCTGTCTTTGTCTCTCTCCCTCTTCTCTCCCTCTAGGGTTTGAAAAAGCCTAATTTTGAAGAAGTGGCTTACGCTCGGAATGCCATCTTTAGTCTGTCTATGTTTGGCTCTTCTCTGGAAGAAGTAATGGCGATGCAGAAGGAGCGTTACCCTGATCGACAGTTGCCTTGGGTACAGACCCGGCTCTCAGAGGAAGTTCTGGGTTTGAATGGTGACCAAACTGAGGGCATCTTCAGGTAAGACACCACCGTTTGAGGTTTAAGTCTAAATATATTCAATTCCATCACAGAAGAAAAGGGCTGACAGTAAAATACCCAAATATCTGTTAATTCATTTAAATATAATTATAAAATGATAATTTTTGTAACATTCCCAATTCCAGCATCACTACCATGTCTTAGTACACTAAGCCATATAAGCCATATTTAACACTGTAGTCACTGTTTTCAATATTAAAATAAGAAATCACAGAACAGTACAGTTATTCTTAGACAGGGCAATTCAGCCTTATGGAAGTTGAATTTGGTATGTACCAAGTGCAGCAGAAAAATCCATGTTAGCGCCTTGCCTTATGCTGCCTCTTAATGCCATCTCTTGCATATTTCTTTCTTTGAACTGAACCTGTACAGGCATTTTTTCTTGTCATTATGCATTTTAATAAGTCACGTGCATAGCATTAATGAAAACATACATAACATAAATGACGCAACCACAGCTTCATTTAGGAGATTTAGATTGTGCCGGAGTAATAACATGCATAAAGGTGGCTTCAAAGTTATACTATTATGAAATTGGTTTAGTACAGGGGGAACTTAAAACACTCACACACACACAATATAGACATGAAGGCAGCAATTTTAGCTTTGCAGCATTTACTGAGCTGCATGAGGATAATGTTATTCTAAAGCATGCCATTGAAGCCGATTGTTATGACTAAGCTTGTATATGAAATGGCAGAACAGTTTGCTGAATGAGATTTATTTTAAATGATTTATGATGATGTATGTGTCAGGGTGCCTGGAGACATAGACGAAGTAAATGCGCTGAAGTTGCAAGTGGACCAGTGGAAAGTGCCAACAGGCTTGGAAGACCCACATATCCCAGGTTTCTCCACCCACCCACACCTCCTAAACATGCATGTAGTTTGTAATGAAGGAGCAATTCAGCAGCTTCTATATCAGATATCAGTTTTGAAAGCAGATCTCCGCTGAGTGAAAAATAAAGCACATCAACTAGTGCAACATTACTTAGGTTGACTTTATCTCAGCATTTGTGGCCCTGTTTCAGATCCTACAATGTAAAGGAAATGAACCACAGTTGTCCTATCCGGTACTTTTCAAATATTCATCCACACCCACTCACACAGACCTAACATCCAAACATGCAGCTCTCTCTTCATCCCTCTCACTGTTTCTCTCCCTCCCTCTATCCCTTTCTCACTCTCTTGCTCACACTCATTCACCCACCCCCACACACACACCTTTAGCTTTGGGCATTTTGCAATGTACCATTTCTTTACTAAATATAAATAGCCCAATCTCTCAGTATGTTATGGAAAAATACAGCAAAACTCCCCCTCATAAAATCTGCCTGTATGGAGCCGCTTTAAACATTTTAAGCCTAAAAATTCAAACTCTAAGCTTCACTTAGGAATTTTGGAACAATCAAGTGGCAGAGCCTGCTTTGAATTTTCAAGCTGGCTATAGAAAAGGGCTGTGGCCTTTATCCTTCTGGAACTATACAGCTACAGCTCTGAAGGGCAGAACAGTTGTGGATACAGAAAACATGATTTGTATTTGAATAATTTATATAAATTAGCAACTATATATTCTTTGCTTTGTGATTAATGAAAACAAAGCATCTATATCTTTTTGAGGATCAGATGTTCCACAAATGTTGGATTTTATTTTTAAACTGCACAGTGTCTTTTTAGACACAAAGAGATCCTCTCATAAAAGAAATGTTAGTTAGAGCTGAGGTCAAAAAAGGCTACAAGCCATTGTTATATTGCACCTGAATAAGAAAATTATTTTGCATTCATGTTTGAATTTGCTGTACAAATGATAGATAATGTTAACGTTAACGTTAATGTTAATATTTAACCCATAAATATAAAAATAAAACATTATGTTGCTTTTGATTTTAATTTGTTTTTTGCCTTTTCAAAATCACCCAAAATGAAATTATTATTGAACTATATCCTGTTATGTTTTGCTTTTACTACACACACTAATTCATACACACTTCACGCAGGGTCACTTGTCCTTATAAACACTTAAGTTATTAAGTTTCAGTATCGATTTGCTTGAGTGTTCCACCAGCTGTTCTTCATGGAGACTTGAATAGCATTAACTCTACTTCCTGAACTCTCTCTCTCTAGCATCTCTGTTAAAGCTGTGGTACCGGGAGTTGGAGGAGCCAGTGATCCCTCATGAGTATTATGAAGAGTGCATCTCAAACTGTGACAGTCCAGAAGCTGCTGTCAGTGTCATCCATAACCTTCCTCACATTAACAAAGTGGTGCTTTGCTACCTCATCCGTTTCCTACAGGTCTGTGCAATGATCTATGTATTTACCAGTTTCTTCTACCTGAAGATCAGTTCTGAGTATAGATCTGAATTTGAGTAAGTAAGATAGAGACTTAGATTGAGTATGAGAGTAGTGATTTATAATATGAATAAGTAGTTTAGGCATAAATAAACTGACTAACTTAGAAGCATCTGCCAACCACAGTTAGATGTAGTGTTTTATACACTTTGTGACTCTAATTCACATCGTACTATGGAGGCTATGGTCTGCGGCATGCGTACATCAGATGAACTGATGGTTGATTTATGTTGGAGTCAAAGTCAAAGTAAACTTTATTGGTTCTACAGTTTGAATAGATAAGGCACATACGTAAGAAAAATGTATAAATACAAATCACATAGAATAGCAAAATATATATACACATAGGCTATAAACAAATAACTAAACTAGAGGTAGGAAAAAAGACAATAGTGCAATAGTTATATGCAAAATTAAACTGCAATTTTAATTGTGGAATTTCTTTTTGCATTGGATGTGCATATGATCTGCGCCAATTAAATATGAGAATTGTAAACAGGTGGTGTACAATAATGTCCAGTAGATGTGCAACAGTCAAGTGGGGAGAGAGAAAAACAATCAATAGTATGTGCAAATAATGTTTTACAGAATTACAATCGTTAGTATGTGCAGTGTTCCCATAATATATGCAAATATTATAGCAGTAGTCCAGTTTTACAGTTTCAATAATGAAATACAATTCCACTTTGTGCAGTAATATGTAGGAGTGCTTACTGCTTGCTGATAAGCTATTCTTCATCATTGAACCCTCTGCTGTTACTTGAAATACCCAAAGTAACCCACTAACAGCTGTATAAAAGGTCAAAATGGATTTGTTGATAGATCTGTAGCCAGTTACTACATGTTAACACTGCACAGTTATGGGTTTTTTTAAGCATTTTTTCTCCTGGTACCATCATTAATTCTTACACATAACATTATGAAGAGAAGTGAACTGTTACCTTGTTATGGCCGCACCTGACTGTTGGATTCGCAGGTTGGGTATTAGGTAGTATTAGGTAGCAAGTGAATTTTTTTTTTCTTGAAGTTGATGTGAAGCATTAAAAACCGCAGCTTGTGTGGGACATTCCCCATCTGCAGTGGTCAGGGCCTACTATAAATGATTCCAGGAAGGAAAACTGGTGAACTGTTAATAGGTAACCAAGGCTCAGTGATGAATGTGGGAAGTAAAGACTAGAGTTCCCCCGATACCACTTTTTACAAACCGATACGAGTATTTTATTTGTGTACTTGCCGATACTGAGTACCGATACCGATACTTCTTAGATGTAATTAATTGGGAGGCGGATTTTATTTTCTCCTTTGCAGATTATAATAAGGCTATAATAAGGCTAAATATCAAATCATTAACACAAGGCTATTCCACGCCAAAAATAAACAGATCTTTCTGGTTGTAACAAAAAAGTGTCATCACATTAGACAAAATGTAAATATAAGCAGATAAATGAAATGAAATGTACTGCATAGTTAACACAGGCAACTTAAAAGTCAGCAAAACTTACTCTGTTGACACATTCAGGGCTCCAGACAAAAGAAAGAAGTTAGGAGCCTGGCTTATATTTACATTATGACTAACGCTTCCTCGATTTTGATTGGCTAGCAAAAGAGAAGTGATATTGACAGGCAAAGCGCTGTTCTAGAAGTTGAATGGATTCCAACTTGAAGCACTCTGAGCGCTGCGGTAAACTAAAATAAAACATTTTTTAAAACCTGTCCACCAAATGCTTTTTTTTTGCACTGAGAGTGGATCAAAACCTCACTTCCAAAGCACTTTCTCTGCGCTTGTTGTTGCTAAGTTAAAAAAAACATTCGGTCATATTTCATATAAACATTGTAGCATCTTCTTTTGAGTTCGGAAGTTTAGATGCCGCTATTCGGCTTCATCGTAACACGGTCTTCTTTTACTGTCTATGAATACAGCAGAATTTTTAAGTTTATTTGTTTGTTTTCCCAGCAGTCACGACGGCCACCTTTCCTATAATGCATTGCGGGAAACGCTGGGGCTGAGACTATCTGCGCATAATTAAAAGCCGCTTCTTGCTTCTTTAAAAAAAAATTTCCCTTGGATTGAGAGAGACGGTTGGCATTGGCGACTAGAAAGAACAAACTAGTTGGAAAAAAAAATCCAGTCGCACTGGCAAACATTGTAGTCGCCATCTGGAACCCTGGATTTCGTACGAGCTTGTGGGCAGGACCTCTGAACCAAAGTTTCTGGATCATTGTCTCCCCCTATACATTGAAGTCAGGTAGGACAAGCAATTACATCTGCCGACTACGACGTTTGTTGTAGTGAAATACCATTGACTGGTAACGGTGCGTGGTATCGGCAATTTATTTACGAGTATGAGTATTTTAATGAAGTATCGGCCTGATACCCGATAC
This sequence comes from Distichodus sexfasciatus, assembly GCA_032718565.1. Classification (NCBI taxonomy): domain Eukaryota; kingdom Metazoa; phylum Chordata; class Actinopteri; order Characiformes; family Distichodontidae; genus Distichodus; species Distichodus sexfasciatus. Next base: position 424,890 of record JAVGVS010000167.1, on the reverse strand, counting down.
TGGTATCGGTATCGGTGCAACCCTAGTAAAGACTGTCCTGTTTTGTCTGATAAAAGAGCTACTATAGCTTAAATTGCTTAAAAAAGTGAATGCTGGTTCAGATAGGTGTCAGAACACACAGTGCGTAATCGCGGGCCGGCCAGGATGCTCATTCTGGACCACAGAGCAAAGGAAGAAAGCGGTCTGGTCTAATGAATCATGTTTTCTTCATGTGGATGGGCAGGTCAATGTACAATTTCAAATTTGGACAATCCAGTGGAGTCAGTGTAACGCATTGGACAATGTTCTGCAGGGAAAACCTCCGTCCTGCCATTCTTGTTAATGTACATATCACCTACCAAAACATTCTTGCTGACCAAGTACATGCCTTCATGGAAAGTAGTCTTTCAAGTAGACCCCTTTATGCTCCCTGCCACACTGCAAAAATGGAACACAATGAGATTGAGGTGTTGTTGTCTAAAATCTCAAGATGTCAGTCCAGTCAAGCACCTGTGGGATGTGCTGGAAACAAGTCAAATCTGTGAAGGTCCCACCTCACAACTTACAGGCCTTCAAGGATCCACTGCTGATGGCTGGGTACCAGGTACCACTCCACACCTTTCAGATATCTAGTGGAGTCAGGACTGTTTTGATGACAAAAGTGGGGGACAGTATTAGGTGTGCGGTCATAATGCTATGGCTGATTGGTGTTTATCACCAGTGAAGTTGTATTGCAAATGTTTTCTCTCTGTGCCTTATTAGACTCAATATAAACTCATAAGACTGTGGTTGTCACGCGTACTCAACTCCGCGGCCGGTAGTTGGAATGGGACGCGGCCGGCCGCTGGAAGTTTGCTCGCGTCTGCTTTTCTCGTCAAATCCTTACCAGATCACTGACGAATCTGACAGAGGTGGTTCACAATCTATCTGCCTGCACTGTCTGGCTCTGAGCCTGTTTCTCTGCACTTACATTTACAGCATTTATCACACATTTATCCTGAGTGACATACAACAGTGCTTTGTTGTTTTCAGTTGTCCTTCATACCTGTGACTTATATGTTAACAGCTAATATTCAACTGTATGACTGCCAGCTGAATTACATACATTTACAAACCCCATCAATGTTAAAAGTTAATACACAGTCAAGAATGCAAATGGGTAACCGCCCAATTTCTCTTTCTCATGCCAGGTGTTTGCCCAGCCTGCCAATGTGGCCATTACTAAAATGGACGTGAACAACTTGGCGATGGTGATGGCCCCCAACTGCCTGCGATGTTTGTCGGACGACCCACGCATTATCTTTGAGAACACACGGAAAGAAATGAGTTTCATCCGAGTGCTCATACAGCATCTTGACACTAGTTTCATGGACGGACTGCTATAACCCACATCAAAACACACAAACACACACACACACCCTTCCATACACATATACACACAAACATTGACATGCACACTTAAACACATGTTCATGCACACATCCTCTAAACAAGGCATTTGCACACAAAAATGCACTTAATTCTCTAAAACATGCACTTGTGATATATACACATAAATATGGTCAAGCAAAACTTGTAGTCAATATCAGTAGTTATCAATAGATCAGTAAGCATTGGCATGACCCTTAATTCTTCACAGTGGCACACACAAAAGCACAAACTGAAACTTTCTCACATGCAAACACAAACTGACACACATTTACAGAACTACACATACATTCCTTATAGCCCCTTTATGATTTCTGAATGTGCCAGAATGAAACTCTTTGTCCACGTACAGTGATGGCTCTGTGTGCATGAGAGTGTCTGTGCGTTGCAAGGTGTATGTATGGAATTCTGTTACTGGATTTTAACTTGACTGACCTATTTAACAGTCTACTTGATTTTATATGTTTAATTTATTTTTTAAATTTATTTTAACAAGTGTTTATAACTACTGCCTTTTGAAACAAATTGTTAGCCTGATGTCCAGTAGGTGTATGTGTGTGTGTATGCGTGAGTGTATGTCTACATGTGTGCATTATGTTTTACCTAATTGCTCTTACTTGTTTTTAATTGGTTCTATATGTCATCATTCCATTTCGCACCAGATGGCTAAGAAGAACTGCTCCCTATTCTACTCTCACTACCACACCGTCCTGCCAGTCTCTCTGTCAAACACTCACATGATTCTAAAAATCACGGATGCCAAAAAAAATCGCACACTCACAAACACTAAAATGCATAGATACACTGATTAGGTTTGGTGCTTGTAATGACCTAACACACTGCCATGCAACCAAAATGGACACAGAGTCTTCACTTCCCTCACAGGATGAGAAAAAGTGAGAGATTATGCAGAGAGAGAAAGAGTGCCTATGTGATAGAAAGATAAATCAGGACAAACAGAAATGTTTTGGCTTCCCCACACTGCATATACATACCTGTCATTTTCACATTCTCATTTATATGTAAAATAAATACAAAAATCAAAATATAAGATATTAATAAAGTAAAATAACAAGTCATAAAATAGAGGACAAATTGCAGTAATCTGCAGTAAGTGGTTTGAAAATGACCCAAGATTTTATTTGGATCTCATAGTACATCAGAAGTTGTTAGCAGAGACCTGTGGGGGAAATACATTTTTTTAAAAATATATATAAAAGGAATGAATTACCAGTAATAGCACTGTAATTCAATTTGAAACAAACCAGTGTAAAGTATGAGAGAAGGAGCTGAGAATAAGAGGGATGAAACACTCCTGATCACTGTGACCAGCATTCTGAGAACAGTACACAATCAGCACTCATGCATGACAAACACACACTTCAACCAAACGTGCACAGGCACACGTGCATACAATCTTACTACTAACACCACACAGCTTACCTGGCACAGAGACAGGAAAAACAGGAGTAAGAAGAAAAAGAGAATTGGTTACTGGGTTACTCACAATTGTGTCTCAGATTTTTACATGTGGTTTTATTGTGTTAATGGAGTCATGGTGACAAACGCCCCTCCTCTCCCTCCTTGTGTTCTGAGGTCTACTGGTGACTCTGTAAGGTGGGTTCAGGTCTAACTGATCATTGTTTAATAAAGAATTTAAAATGTAAAAAGTCTTAAACTTGCAATTTTTATATTTATACACTATACGAACAAAAGTATTGGAACACATGACCATTGCACCAATTGGGACTTAAATTAGATCATTGCATTCATCAAATACATGGAGTTGGTCAACTATTTGCATTTTTAACAGACAGCTTCCATTCTTCCCTGAAGGCGTTCCACAAGAATATGGAGTGTTTCTGTGGGGATTTGTGCCCATTCATTCCTTAGAACATTTATGAGGCTTGACCACTGATGTTGGTCGAGAAAGCCTAGCACACAATCTCTGTTTCACTTCATCCCAGAGGGGTTCCATGGGGCATTAAACTCATCCAGCCATGTCTTTTTGGACATGTCTTTACTCACTAAGCAGCACAGTCATACTGGAATAGAAATGGGTCTTCCCCAAACTGTGTCCACAAAGCTGGAAGCGTAGCGTTGTCCATAATGTCTTGGTGTGCATTAAGACTGCCCTTTACTGGAAAGAAATGCCCTAGCCCAAAGCCTGAAAACCAGGTAAAATAGGATAAATACACAGGCTCTCAAAGCTAGTCATCCTTACAAAGCAGAAGCCCAAATTCCAGTTTCCTATTTACTCAGTTCAAGATGGCCATCCTCTAACAAAACTGATAAATTACTTTTAATTAACATGTCAAGAATGAGTTCAAAATCGTCCTTCAGTCAGACAATACCCAGTATCCAGTATTGACATTTGATGTCAACAAATGACAGAATGGCTACAGTCAATGTACTTTTTGACTGTAGGGACTACAGTGTCCAAAAAAGCGTTTCAAATGAAGTGATGTGTCTGGAACAATCTTTGATGTTTAACCTAATAAAGTTGTGATAACCTAGTGCTGATTTCAGTATTAATTGGCCCATAGGATTCTGTGTGGATTTTCCCACAGTAGGGAAGCAAAACCTCTCCAGTCCAGTAGGCGGCAGTATAACTGTCATTACAGATTGTGTCGCCAAATTTGTGGAAAATTCAATTCAATTCAATTTTATTTATATAGTGCTCTTAACAACTGTCATTGTCACAGAGCACTTTACATATAACCAGCCCAAACCCCCAACAAGCAAGCCTGAGGCAGGACGACAGCACCCATCTGGGGTCTCAGGGGGACCGGAGCCTATCCTGGGAACTATGGGCGCAAAGCGGGGATCAACCATGGGGAGGTGCCAACATACCACAGGGCACACACTCTCACACAAGCACGCTCACATAGTATACTAGTCTTAGATCAAGTTAAAACTTAGAGAATAATTAAGAATATTTTTATTTTGAAAAGTCAAAAGAAGCTTAACTGCTGGTTACAAAGAAATGTATTTAAATGAACAAAAATAGAAGGAATCTCTAGACTTGCGTACATGGCTCTTTTTCCAAATACGGTACCTCTATTGCTAATAATACTTAGGTGAAGTATGATATTCAGTTTTTGTCTCAGCTTCTGAATCCAAATGGCTTTCTCTTGGTTATTTGGAATTCTTATCTAAATTTAATTTACCAGCTACACCCAAGGAATTTGCCTGTCCAAAATTTGAACTCATGCACTTCATTTACAGGGCATATTTGCTTTTCAACCAGGATTAACAAAAATGATGGAGCCATCAGGAACTTAATTCAGGTAAATTCTGTGTCAAATTCACATGTGATCTCCTATAAATTTTATATCTGTTTTGACTATAATTTCTCTCCACTTGACTATTGCAATACTTGCACATGCTAACTAATCTTACTGTACATATTACCGGTGGTAGTTTTTTTCCATTAGACTGTTATCACTTTATTTAACAGAACCACCAGTTTTTTAGAGCTTCATATTTAACTTCTGCTAATCATATGCACATTCAATGAAAAAAAGACAATTCCAGGACCAAAACTCTAGTTTTTAAATTCTGCATGTAAGTATATTGCACTCTCTTTTATACCTCTACCTCTAGAGTTTTTATATTTTATAGTCTATGTATATATTTTTCTGCTTAGTGTAAGTGCCTCATTTGTATTGTATTTAAGAATGACAACTCATTCTTTATAATGTGTAGTTCTGTAGTTTAATCAGTACTTTAATGTCTTTGTCCACTCTGTCATGTACCATAGCCATCTTACCATCCAAGGACTGATGATAGGGTGGACATTCCTAGCTCAGTTAGCAGTTAATGAGCACATAGTGGGTCCTCAGTTGGCAAAGTTAGCACTGTTGACGGTGACATCGAATTACTTACGAAAATATTTGAAATATCTGAAGAAAAGTAATATTTATTGATATTTCTCTAAGACAGGACGTTGGTGATGATGTCACTCTTGACGTTGGCTGGTATATTAAAGGGCCAGTTACGCCATCATGACAAATGGTATAAAATCAAGAAAACCCATATGCCAATAATTGTAAAAGCATCATTAAGTTGTTTTATTATCCATTTAAAGTTTTTACTGGCAAACACTTCAGACACAATTTTAAGTGTAACACAAAAGCAAGTACTTCGTTTTTTCTCAACGTTATACAGCTATATAAGAACATAATTCAAGCTTCACAATGCACTAGATTTGTGGTCCTCAGGTTTAAAACGTTCCTTCCGGATTCCTTTCACCGGGAAGAATGGCATTACTTTCTCGTGTTTTTTTTTTTTCTTTCTTTGTTTTTCACCTTCAGTGTATTATCGATTTAAAAAAAAAAAAAAAAATCTAAATAACTTACTCCAGTAATGTATCTTATATGTTAACTCTCCTGGCATCTCTGTAATACGGGTTATGTCCATGTACTGAGATCGACTGTCAAAAAAAGTTTGCCTCTGTCGCAGCAATTGTTGAGTCTTCAGGACGGTCTTTTGTCCACCAGCACAATAGTGGGTCGGAAGTAGGTGGGGTGGTAGATGGAGTCGCTTACAGTCAAAAACGCAAGCACTTACTACGGAGCTCAAAACATCAGTCTCAACCTACCGCCATATTGACACGACGTAAGGACGCCGAGCGCGACTGTGCGACGTTGCGTATTTACATCACAAATGCGCCAGATTAGTGGTACTCAGAAGTGAGTGCCCAGTCCGTTGTGCACTTACAAACGTGTGTGTATAGATACATACATACACGTATACACAAAAGTATATATAATCTTTTATCATAAAGAACATTTTTATTGACATTCCCAAAAACGGTTTGGGTACTGGTACGGGTGACACAGAACATACAGAACGCGCATGTGCAGAGCAGATCGGACAAACGGAACGGATTGTGTGCCGTCAAGGCGTATATTTGGAAATCCGGTCTGAAGATCCAGCAGTGTAAAGGTAGGATTCCTAAATTTTTACTTCAGTTAGTTTACACATACGTTTGCACGACCGCTCTTGAACGCATTCTTGTGCCTTAGTAAAACATATTTAGCGTCCCAGTGTATTAGATTGCTGAACGTTCTAGTTAAAGTGAATGTGAAGTGGTTACATTTATAAAAACATCAACGGTTTGTGCATTGGTAACCTATATTTAGTAAGCTTTATTAGAAATCTTTAACAACATGAAATTAACTATAATTTGTTTAGCGAGTATTGTACACTTAGTCCTTCGAATATATTCTTTCTGTTAATCTAGTGATCGTGTAAGATACTTTAGTTTTATTAATAATACATACATACATACATACATACATACATACATACATACATACGTACATACATAAAACATATTCACATATTAATAACTTGTACTTACACAACTTGAAATTCAGTTGTACTTTTTGCATCACTGTCAACGGGGTGGGTACATTTTTTCAACTCAACTGTCTGTGTAGACAAAACTTTTTAGTTGCCAAAGCAATCAACTTTGAATGAAATTCATTATGACCTGACCTGTTCTAGGGGTGTAACGATACATCCATCCACATCAATGGTCAGGAAGCCCATACCATAAATTCAAAACATAAACATCATCAAACATCATACATATTATCAAGTCACTATAAATTGAACAAGGGGTGTATTTTTATGAGCCTCCGGATACTTCCCAGAAGTAAATACTGTCAGTGCAATTGCCTAGATCTGCAGCAGATTCTTCGGGGTGCACTTGCAAATAGACAACATTGAAATAATCAGCATTGTATGCATATCTGCATGAAATTAAAATGTTAATTAAAAATGGCATAGTCCCCACAAAATGAAAACATGATTTTGCATACATTACAGTTACATTTAGAGCTGTCTGCTTTGACAGGGCAGAAAAGCAAAACTTGAAAGCGAAGTACATGTTGTCTATTTAACAATAATGTTAGGATTTATACTCGATGGTCACGATATAGTGATTTACTGCATCGCACATGGAACAAGCCGAGATACATCGAGTATATTCGATATATCGCCCACCTCTACTAAGAGGATAGTATGGTCTATAGTAGGGATGCACCGATACTGATACTGGTGCAGTACTCCCAGATACCCCCCGTGCAGTTACTCATACTCGGAACAAAATTCCCCGATATCTACTACCGATACCACATGAATGACTAATTATTACTTTTGATACCATTATGCTGAGAAATTAATGGTGCACACTTGCTGTAGATGAGGCAACTGTGAGGGAATCTTGTTTATATGAATATTATATAAAATCCCCCACATGCATTGCTCTGTCAGTTGAAATAACCATATTTGAAAGAAATTCTGCAAATGCAAGTAAAAATTCAGCATAAGGACCTGGTGGACGGTAAATCGCAATGAGGGAATTCGTAAATGCTTGCACGTTGATGGAAGTATAGTGGTGCTCTGGGATAGCCTTTGCCAAACTCGGACGCTTTGTCTGTGCCACCAAGTCGTCACCAAATTTGCCCTGCTGACCCCTTGGTGATATCTGGAATCACGTCTCTAGCTCTACAATCATCTCCGTCAAAGCTTTGACTGTGTTGCATCTTTTGCAGATAAAATTATCACTATTTAAACTGTTACTGCTAACGGAGGAGCTAAAGCTAAACATTCTGCACTCACTACAAAAAAACAAGATCACCGAACAAGATCATCATGCTACTTACAAAGAAATGTTACTTACATTGTTGCTTTGTGGAGATTTGCTGGAAAGATGCAGTCAGTTGCAACTCAATCTCAGCGACCAGTGAAGGCACAGTCTCTGCAGCGGTTAGAGTTGGACTATGTTTGAAGTTTTAATTCTAGGTTTTCACAGTCTCCTCGGCTGAAAAGTTGCTATAAAGACGCCATGCACGCGGGTGGTATGAAAACAACAGGCTGCACTGAACAAAGTCTAGTAGACTGAGATCAGTATAGTGGAAAAAAGTGTGAATGTAGTTAAATTTGAAGAAAAAAAGATTTGGGAACCAGTATGACTCTCGTGCGAGCATACTACTGTACGTGTTTGAATGTGTTTCCTTGTCTATCTCTTTTAGATGGAGGGGGAAACTGTGTCAGTACGTGTGATGGTGACGGGGGGAAGTGGTCTGGTGGGGAGAGCCATTGAGCAAGTGTTGAAAGAAGAAGGGAGAATGAGAGATAGCGAGGAGTGGATATTTCTTTCCTCCAAAGATGCCAACCTCATGTGAGTACCTCTACTTCAGTTTCCATTATATTTGTTTAAGTATTTGGAGCAGTAATTTAATCTTGTTCTTTTCCTTAATGACTCAGTTATTTATTTGCTGCATCAATGCTTATTTATTCTTGCTGTAGTAACTTTCTAAGAAGTTCACATTTTTATTTATGCAAATGCCTCACTTCAGTAAGTTGCAATTTCAGACATTTGTGAGGTGATGTAGAAATGTAATTAACGCCAAACATTTGTTGCCTATATTCCTGATCTTGCCATACATAGAACTGCATTTCAGGTATGTAGACGTTTCTTAAAGCACCTGAAAAAAAAGATTTTTACAAAAAGTCAATGTACATATTTTTTACACACTGGGATTACTGGGTGATCAGTGGCTTGTTTTTGGAATGTCTTACAATACTTATGTGAAGTTAAATCTTTGAAAGGTAATGTAATAAGTCTTCTTATTGCACCTGGTTTTGTAAGCATTTGGCTCTTTGGTGATCATTTTGTTTGCACATGCTTTGTAATTATATTCTGTAACACCTGACCTGCAGTCTGTAACACTCTTAACTCACTCGCCAAGTGTGTATCAATTCATAACAAGAACATGTTTCTGGACTTTGGTTTAGGGATGTAGGTGAGACAAGAGCTATCTTTCAAAAGCACCGTCCAACACACGTTATACACCTTGCTGCCATGGTGGGTGGCCTCTTCAAGAACATGAGACAGAACCTAGATTTTTGGGTAAAACACACACACATACACTCAATCAGAAACACAAGTACTGTACAAAGCATTGGATAATGGGTTTGCTGACTGTATTGTGTTTTAGAGAAACAACATGTATATCAATGACAACGTGCTACAGGCAGCCCATGAACATGATGTGATGAAAGTTGTGTCCTGTCTGTCTACCTGCATCTTCCCAGACCAAACCACATACCCCATCAATGAGACAATGGTTTGTACACCCAGCTTATCAGTTAATTAATCTTTACTTCAATTAAATTTGATATTTAAAATGGATCTTCATTAGAAAAGGATTTAACATTTCCACATTACACACTTGTCTGTATTATCTATATGCAGAAGATTCATATGGTCATTCATTTCATTTGGAATTGAATTGCTTTGCTTTGCACATATTGATTTGAGGAATTGCTGCCACTTTCTTTCTGCATAATTATTCCCACATATACTTTCCACTTTGAGTCACATCAATATTAAGAATGCAGTATATATGTTTTTAGTTGCAGTGTATTACTCATTTGCCATGAACAGTAGGTGTGGCGCTGATCACTGTTCCCATCAAGTTGTCACATAGCGGGGAGCAAGCGGACACAAGTCGCAGGATTGTCGTGTTGTATCCATATTTATTGTGCACAAGTGGAGGGAAGGGAATCAGGAGAGGTACACGCACACAAGACTGAGATGCAGAGACAGGCTAGTACAATTACTACACAAAACCCTATGGCTAACTCGGGGACAGGAACAGGAACCAGGCGGGGAACAAGGAATGATCAGGGAACAGGAAAACAAGGGCAACAACGGGAACCGGAACTAGGGGCAGACAGGTATAGAGCCAGATAGGGGAAACATCAACTACTCTAACCTAATTCTAATCCTACTCTAACGGCTAACGCTATGCTAATGGTAATGCTAAAAGCTAATACTAAAGGGGAAGGGTGGACAGGAAGTGGCTATGCTAAAGCTAACTATGCTAACGCTAACTATGCTAATGCTAAGCGCTACTCGAGCTTTGAAACTAATACTAAAGAGCTAACACACACTAACACTGAGCACGAGGCAAAGACAAACTTAACTTGGACATTGGACCGACGGCAGACAACAGACAGGAACATAGACAGGGTCTCAGGATTGGCATAGGTGAAGGCAGTGGTATCGTGAGGGTGCACAGACAAATACTAGAACAAATGACAGGACTTAAATAGGGGCCTAACTCAACACGACACAGACAGAAGGAGGGAACAACCAATAGATGACACAGGGCTACACAGAGGGGAGGAACTAACACAAAACACCCATATTAGGACATACAGGAAACAGTGACGCGTGAACCCGGAAACACACTATATACATAGTCTCTTGCGGCCACTAGTGGCCGGCGGGGCCAACTGTCCTGGGGGAGACATGACACAAGTGAACATAACAACATATGATTATAGTGTTTTTTCAGTGCCTTCGAAGTCAAAAGTCAGTCAAAGTCAAAGTAAACTTTGTCATCTCTGCTACAGTATATACTGTACAAGTATACAGAGAGACAAGATGACGTGGCTCCAGTTTTAACAGTGCAGAACATGGAACAAATAAGGCACATACAAAAAAATATATAAATAGAATTTAAAATATATACTTTTAAACTAGAAGTAGAATATAAATGTAAACTTTTAAACTTTAAGTAGAAAGAGAGACAATTAGGATGCGGTACCCAGCCTACAATTATGGTTTTGGAGTTGTTTTTGACACTAAAAAGTGCATGTGAATGTGCTGAATGTGCATGGGGTCAGTAACAGTTTCAATATGAAAAATTCTATACAGTCTATGAAATAAAACAGTCTATGAAATCTGTGTACCAGGGCTGTGCAGAATTCAGAATTTTAGTATTGATCTTCATTCAACTCACAAATTTGAATGGGAACTGAATTGGCTCTGACCCATAGGATGATGAATTGGAATTTGAATTGGAATGACAGGAAGTGGAATTAAATTCATCGTAATTCAAAGAAATTCCACTCAGTCACACAATTAAAAGACATCATTTAAAGAAAACAGTATTTTAGCATTTATTCTGCTTCAAAACATACATTTAGTTCTGAAAATGATTACCAGTTGCACTGGACATGTAGAATAATGAGGTGAGAATAATGAGAATTGTTTTTTTTATAATCTTAGTACTTCAACATATCACAAAAAGTCAGGAAGTCAAAAGATGCAATTAAATGCATCATCTTTTATTCCAGCACATTACTCATTGGGCAAAACTGCTACATCTAATTGTCAAAGGATAATGTAAGACACAATGACCAAACTGAATTATATGTTCTATCAATGGCACGTTTGTTGCAATAAAATTCAAATTCAAATTTATTTATATTTATATAGCGCTCTTAACAACAGTCATTGTCACAAAGCACTTTACATATAACCGGCTTAAACCCCCCCAACAAGCAAGCCTGAGGTGACAGTGGCAAGGAAAACTCCCTCTAATAGGAAGAAACCTTGAGAGGAACCAAGACTCGGAGGGGGACCCCATCCTCCTCTGGGCGACCGGACGCACAAACATTTAATGCACAACAAGCAATAGTTCAAGATGAGTTGTTAGTTATTTAAAGAAGCAAAGATACAAAAATAGTCCAAGGGATATTTCAAATCCCGGGTTGCTGCTGGGCCACTTGCAGGAACCTCTCAGCAACATTAAGCTGAATTAGTTCAGTATTGTGCTGCTAATTCAGTAGAGGTCCATAGGGTCCAATCTCAGTTGGTTTCACGATGATGTCTCCATGGAGTCCTGGTGCAGGTTCAGTTGGTCAGCATCAGCTTGGGGGGGTTGATAAGGTCAAGCGTCAGCTCAGGGCATCTCCAGGGAATCCTGGTGAGTTCAGTTGGTCAGCGTCAGCTCGGTAGGGTTCAGTCAGCCAAGCGTCATCTCGGGATCAGCTCGGGAACAGCTCGGAAAAAGAAGAAGAGGATTAGATTCACAGACAATTATTCGGCAAGTCAGTGTTTTGAGTTTATCACTATTTCTGTGAAAAAAAAAAGAAGATAATTCCAGGACCAAAACTGTATTTCACAGTCTCATTTGTACCTATACCTCTGTAGTTTTTATATTTTATATTCTGTGTATATATTGGTTACTCTATGTGCCTTATTTGTATTTATTTATATATTGCTCACTCTATGTGCCTTACTCTGTCTTTTTGTACTGTGAAAGCTGGAGCCACGTCGTATCGTCTCCCTGTATACTTGTATACAGTAGAGATGACAGTAAAGTTTACTTTGACTTTGACTGTTGAGGCACGATCATCGAACAGTCTAATGTTTCATTGCAAATAGTCAAAAGGGCGGTAAAACATGGGTAGAGAAGAAAAGATGCAAATGAACTGGATAGACATGAGTATAAATTGACGTGAAGCTACCAGGAACCCATTATTCTCCACACTTAGAAACGTGGACACAAACTGTATCAAATTCTTACACATTAATGGGTGAGTTTTGGGACAAAGTTTCTTGTGTTAATTTGAAGACTTTCACTGTGTTAATACTTTTGACAGTGAAAGTGTCAAGAAAGGTAACACAAAGATGTGTAAACACATATAATATTAACATGTGATGTCCTTGGTTACACATATTGTGTTGAATGCTGTGGACAAATGCACATGTTTGTATTTTACAACTACACATAGCTATGTGTAAAATCTGACTTTTTCCAACACAATTTTATCAAACATTAACACAAAATGTGTAAACTAAAGTGCACTAACTAACTTACACTAACTAACTTACTCACACTACAGTTCTTACTCTCCATACTTACATAATAATTCTGCACGCTTAATATTTGCATAATAATTGGAATTTGCTGAGAGCACTGTATTATTTCAACAATAATTTTAATCCTCATTAATACAGCTTTCCTTATAATTGTGCACACATTGATTCATATGATTCATACATTCATATGCATACAGTACATGCTACATGAGACAATAGAGGATGATCTATATTTCTCTCTCTCACAGATCCACAACGGTCCACCTCATGAATCAAACTTTGGTTATGCCTATGCAAAACGCATGATTGATGTCCACAACAGGTCAGTAATAGCATATTGCCGTTTTTAAGAAACTACTAAGATCTATAATTGTGCTTCATTTAGACAGTCTGTTGTCGTTAAAATCAAATGAAGGAGTTTAAAATAGGCAATGTATTTTGTTAGTCTAGATTAAATTTAGTTTTAATATCAGTGAATCTCACATCTAACTTTGTCACGCTACTGAACATTAAGCACCGTCGTTAAAAATATTAGGACATACAGTTAACCTCTAAATTATTCATACCCCTACCAGACTTTGATTTATAGTGAACATTGTATTTGACCAATAGGTTTCCTCTGGCTGAAAATGATATATGCATTTCACAGAATAGTAAGTAAGACATTGTTAAGGGGTAAAAGTGAGATATTCGTTTATTTATTTAGTTATTTATATTTTTACAAAAAATGGCATGCCCAAAATTATTCAGACGCTTTCTCAGTGATCAATGGCATATCTTTTTTTTTATCAGATCAATCAAACAGTTCTTGTGAAAGCTTTTTTTGTAACAGTTTTTACATACAGTATTTCCATAAGTATTTCAGACTTCTTTTGCAACAGTCTTTTCAGGGCTTTGAAGGATTTATGGATTTATTGGAGTTTCCTCCACAGATTCTCAAAGGGGTTCATGTCTGGACACATGGCTGGACCACTCCAGAATGCTGATATTGTTTTTTCTTAACCATTCCTTTTAGCATGTTGTATATTTTGGATCATTGTCTTGTTGAAACTTTTAGTGCTGCCCAAGGCCTGGTGTTTCCCTCCAGAATCTTAATATAGTCCCCTTTTCTCATTATGCCACCTACTCTGACAAGGTGCCCTGTCCCAGTGGCTGAAAAACAAGTCATTGTCACCACCATGGTTGACTGTAGGGATGGTGTTTTTAGGGTGGAATGCTTCTCCTTTCTTTTGCCAAAAAAATACAGAATAATGGAATAATTCCATTTTGTCTCATCTGACAACAGAATTGATGGCATCTTTGTCCAGATGAGCTTTTGCAGAGGTTAGTTGAGCTTTTCTGTAGGGGTGTTGAAATTAATCGCATAATCGATGCGTCACGATGCAGACATGGACGATTCTGCATCGATGCTATGGCAAGCCATAATCGAGTTTTCAACTGGCGCTTCATGCAGGTGGTCCATGACATGCAATCCACTTTCACTACTGAAATCACTTTTTTATTCCTTTTTTCATTTTTCAAAACATTTCCAGATGATTTGGGCATCTTTATGAATAATCGATTTAATGCAAATCTTAAATAAAAAAATTTCAAAATGAAAAAAAATACTGTCCCGCCACACTTAGTTTGCTTAGTCTGAGTGAGACAGATACAGTTGAAAACCCCTGAATTATATCATAATGACATTGCTTGGTGATTTTCTGGCTTTGGTGTAAAAATGTAAGTTAAAAAGAAAACCCCTGTAGCATCTATGGCTGCCCAATCTGCATGCAATGTGACATAATGTATAGGAATTGATGGGATGCATCGTAATGCATCGAGATATCATGTCGTATCGAATCATTGACCTAATAATCGTAATCTAATCGAATCATGAGACCAGTGAAGGTTCACTCCTCTACTTTCCTAGAAGAGTGTAGTCCTCCTTGGTCAGTAACCGCGGAGAAGTGCCTGGTGCAGTGTCTGCTGGAGTGTCTGCCTTGAGAGGTTATTAGCAGAATTACTGAGATTTATCAAGATGACTTTGGTGGTGATCCTTGGATTGTGCTTGGCCTCTCGCAGTATATTTCTTACCAGTGCAGGGGTCACTTTTTCGCCTTTTGCGATTTTTACAATGTTAAACTGCTCGCACTTTTTGATTATACTTTGCATAGGGGGCAGTTGGATCTCAGAGTAGTAAAGTTCCCACTGAGGTACTCATGAGCACTGTACCGTCCCCAGGCACTCCTCCCCAGGCGCTTGTTAGCTGTCCACGGCTCCTGAATGGGATGCAGAGGTCACATTTCGTTGTGGTGCACTGTGGTGTGTTCACAATGACGAATAATCACTCACTTTCACACTTTTGCTGCACGGTGGCCACTGAAAGGGCAAAACACTTGGATGTAGGTTTTCCCTTTCTTGAGAGCAGCCACAATGTGCAATCTCTCTAAACCAAGAGGTTGTGGGTTCAAATTCTACCTTCAGCACTTGGCCTGAGCAAGACCCTTAACCCCAAGTTGCTCTCAAAGAGACTGTTTCTGAAATTAGAAAAATGGAAGTTGATCTGGATAAGAGTGTCTGCTAGCCGGAGGAAACCTATTGGTCAAATAAAATAGGCTATAAATCAAAATCTGGTAGTGGTATGAATAATTTTGGGCTTAACTGTATATCGAGAATTGCCGTTAATACAAATATATTATTTTTGGTAAATATCCCACACCTCTATGATGTACTACTGTTGTTTGCATAATTATTAAAACAATATAGTAATTTCCTTACAGTATATACAACACCCCTACGTTTTGCGCTCACCTGAAGTGGATTGCTCAAACCATGTCTTGCACCCAAATTTGCCATTAGCCAACCAGTGTTTTCTAACATTTGGTACAAGGTTAGAGATGCTAATAGTCAGTGAAGAACCATGGCACCAAATGTAAATGCACATTAGCGTCCTTGCTAACATAAAACTAAATAGATTTGCATTGATTTATACACAGGGCAGCATGGTAGCGCAGTGGTTAGCGCTGCCGCCTCACAGTGCGTACGTCCTGGAATTGATCCCTGGGTCGACCGTAGGGCCTTTCTGTGTGGAGTTTGCATGCTCCCCCCGTGTTCGCATGGGTTTCTGCTGGGGTGTCCGGTTTCCTCCCACAGTCCCTATAGGTTAATTGACTCTAAATTGGGTTCGTAAGGTGTGACTTTGATGTGTACTCTGCGGTGTGTTGGCCCCTGTCCAGGGTTGGTCCTCGTCTTACACCCGGGATAGGTTTTTGGTCTTTCAGTGCAGTACACCTGGTGAAGAAATATGCAATAACACTGTTTTCCTAAAACATCAAAATTGAACTTCTCTATTTGGTTCATGCTGTGATGGTCCTCAAACAACAGTACATATTGCACTGTGAAATGTATAAACTGGTACACAGTCTTGCATGTGTTGTTACACATTTCTGTGTGTTTATGCAGGGCATGTTTTAAACAGTATGGCCGACGATACACCGCTGTTATTCCTACCAACGTGTTTGGTCCCAACGATAACTTTAACATAGAAGATGGCCATGTTCTACCAGGACTAATACACAAGACCTACTTAGCAAAAAGTAAGACACATTTTACTTATACAGTATTTTACAGTGTTTTATTGTTAATGCTGCTTACAGCAGACATTGTTAGAAAACATCTTTACGTATTTCCATGTCCATACCCCTAAAGAAAGCGGCAAGAACCATGGGGGAGCTGGATGTCTGACTAATCTCTCTCTGATCTCTACTCTTGCAGTGTTTTTGTCTTTTACACTAATATGTGACTCTGCACGGCAAAACCAGTCGCTTGTCGGAGGTTTCCGAGAAAAACGACCGTTTATGTTGCGTGGGGTAAAATTTTGGACTTTTTGTTTTTAGTGTTCTGAAACAGTGGAAGGTCTATACTGTACTGTTGTGAATAAATTTCGCTGAAAAACTTACCCTTTCCATCCTAAAAACGTGACTTTCTTGAGGTGAGGAATTCAGTTCCAGCAGAATGTTAAAAGTTTCTGTTTTGACCGCTCTACTTCAATATTTACGCTAAATCCACTGGTTGACTAGCGTGAAGATATTTCTCCGGAATCCATCTTCTTCTCTCGAGTTCAGTTAACCTAACACAGTTAGGCTATCCGTGTGGCTGTGAATGCAGCGTAGGCTACCGTAAATGCAAACGTAGCCGCGACCGCACCAAGCGTCTGTGAGTGCTTTGTCGATAGTCAACTTCAAAGGCAGATTCCTTTGAATGTTGATATCTCAGTCATATGTCGTCCGATTCATTCGATATAGGTATCATTCTGAAGGTTGATTTATGCCCTTTCATGAATATGACATAATAACTCAATTTTGAAAATTTGCGACAAGCGACTGGTTTTGCCATGCAGAGTCACATATGATGTTTATGCAAGTTTATACAGCATAATTAGGAGTTCTGCATGCACACACAAAGCGTCCGGGGTTTCATTCTACCTCAGCTTTAAACAATTTCATTGGATCTGCGTTGCGTTTCCTACGAACATAATCGTCAACCACCGTGAACCACGGCTGTCTCGCTTAGTTTAGCTTTGTCTCAAATAGTGTCCACCTTTCAGGATCCTGTCTGAGCCTTGACTGAACAGACAGGAGATGGCGCCATGTCCAGTTTTGTCTTGTGTTGTCTTCCTCTTTGTCTAGTCTGTGTCCCGTG
The DNA here is from genome assembly GCA_032718565.1 of Distichodus sexfasciatus. NCBI lineage: Eukaryota > Metazoa > Chordata > Actinopteri > Characiformes > Distichodontidae > Distichodus > Distichodus sexfasciatus. Next base: position 407,108 of record JAVGVS010000167.1, on the reverse strand, counting down.
ATCCTGGTGTGTGTTATAGGCTTATTAGTTTCACCTGTGTTCTAGTCCTGCCCCTTAATCTGTTTAGTTTATTGTTCTAGCCCCCGGTTTAGCTTGGTGTATATAAGTTTGGTTTTCCCTTTGTGTCTTGTCGGTTCACCCTCATTATCACCGCTTTCTGTCTGCGCCGTCCAAGAAGCCAGCCAACGCCGAACGGGCTAGCCACTAAGCTACATCGAGGCTAACCGCTAAGCTACCACGGAGCAAGGTGCTGTGCAGGTGGAATTGCCAAGCTATCGAGACCTTCTCTACCTCCCCTGAGTCTTGGATTACTTGGACTATGTTACGTTTCCAGAGTGGTGGACTTTAGTAGCAAGGCCCGGTTTGGCTTGGCTGTGCTGTGCTCTTTTGTTTTGAGACTTATGGTCTTTTGGATTTTCTTTATTGCACCATTTTGTAAATAAATCTTTGATTTGAACTCTTGCAGTTGCGTCCAACTATCTTGGAGCAAGCAGAACATGACACTACAGTGTGGAAAGAGATTCCCAAAAGATTGTTCCTTAGATGAATTTCTGCGCTCTACTCACTACTCACTACTCGTCATGTAATAAAAAAGTACGCTTCAACATTTTGTTTTCTAAAATAAAAATCACTTCTTAGCATTTTAATTATCTCCCAAAAAAATAATGATATTACAAAGGTTAAACATGAAATGCAAAATCTGAAATCAGAAATAATAAATGAACAAGTTTGGTAGAGGAAAATACTGTATAAAATAGTACTATTTAAACAGAAGTTAGTTTTTTAAAAATCTTTTTTACTTTATTTTATATTTTAACTCCTTAAGTTTTGCTATGATTTCTGTAGTTACAGATCTCAATCTCTAGGGGCACAAAAATGCAGTCTGGTTTCTTCGAACTCTTACTGCATCCGCTGCTTTTGTGCTGCTTTTTGAGACTTTTGCTTGGACCCCTCTATTTCCACTTGCGGCTATATTTTGCTTTGCGTTTACTGAAGGTTAAGATGATATAACGCTTTTGCATATTTGAGGAATGAGGTGAAAAGCACACTCAAACACACAAAACAGCAAACGTGACCTTTAGAATACGACCTCAGTCTTAACATCCAGTGTGAATATTCTTGTTGTACAAAGTAGAGAGACCTATCAAATGTGTGCATCAATATTATAGTAATATTACAAGAGTGGTACATTCATCTGAAAAAAATTGTACTCCCTCACGAAATCTTGTCTTACAGTTGATGTCAAAGTACATACATCTGTCAACAGAAAGAGATGCACAACATCTGTCCAAAAATGTTACCTGAAGCAGAGGTGGGCAGTGCAACATATCAGTGACCGAAACATTCCAGGAAATCAACTAAGCTATGGCTAAAGAGTACAGAGTTCTAGAATGGCCCAGTCAAAGTCTAGATCTTAATCTCACTGTGGGAGAGATTTATGCATGCAAGGAACCCCCTAAACATCACATAGCTGAACACTCTTAGAAAGATGTGTTGGAATGGACACAAACTGTATCAAATTCTTACACATTAATGGTTAGTTTTGGGACGTTTCTTGTGTTAATTTTAATACATTCACTGTATTAATACTTTTGACATAGTGAAAGTGTCGAGAAAGGTAACACAAAGATGTGTAAACATGTATAATATTAACACGTGCTGTCCTTGGTTACATATATTGTGCTGAATGCTGTTAACAAATACACATGTTGTGTACATTTAAAAACCACACATAACTGTGTAAAAGATCTGCCTTTTTTCAACACAATTTTATTAACACAAAAACTAAAGTGCTTCACATGATTTGTGTAACTTTTCTAGTAAACGTATGTTGCATTAGGCTCTATGGACAGGGAGTACATAAACATCCCTCTTTCTTTCACATGCTAGAAGAGGGGAGGCCTTTGCAAGTTTGGGGATCAGGAAGGCCACTGCGACAATTTATCTACTCACTGGATCTTGCTAGACTCTTCATTTGGGTTCTGAGGGAATACGATGAGGTGGACCCCATCATATTGTCAGGTACACTCTGCATCTCAAATGCACTTTTATCAAAACACATTACACTATGTTTTATGGTATTAAGCAGATGCTGTTATTCAAAGCATTTCCTAATTTCAGGGACAGTCTCTGTGCAAAAACTTGGGGTCAAGGGCTATGTGGTTGTAATGTGCAGATATGATACAGCTGTATTTGAACCTATAATAACCTAGTTATTGTCTCTCTTGTCTCTCTTTCTAGTTTAAAGTTTAATATTTATATTGTACTTCTAATTTAAACTGTATATTTTATATTCTATTTATATATTTTATCATGCCTTATTTGTTCCTTGAACCTTGTTCTTTGTTGTTTACACTGTTAAAACTGGAGCCACGTCGTCTCATCTCTCTGTATACTTGTACAGTATATAGCAGAGATGACAATAAAATTTACTTTGACTTTAATATATTGGTCCTTAGGCAAGTATTCTAACACTATGCCGCCACCATTCAGTTACCTTAAGAGATGCGCTCGAACTTTTTAGCCTTTGACCAGTATCTCATCTTTTTGTCTCCTTCTGGAAAATTTTGGGACACTCATGATCTACCGGGGGTGGCACGGTGGCGCAGTGGTTAGCACTGCCGCCTCACAGCGAGAAGGCCCTGGGTATGAACCCGGGGTCGGCCGTAGGTGATGTCTGTGTGGAGTGTGCATGCTCTCCCCTTGTTCGCATGGGTTTCCTCCGGGTGCCCCGGTTTCCTCCCACAGTTCAAAAGCATGCACTGTAGATTAATTGACGAATCAAAATTGGCGCTATAAGGTGTGAATGAGAGTGTGAGTGTGTGTGCTCTGCAGTGTGTTGCCGCCTGCCCAGGGTTGATCCCCTCCTTTCGCACGTAGTTCCCGGGATAGGCTCCAGTCCCCACCGCAACCCCGGCTGGTATTTAGCGGTTCAGATAATGAATGAATGATCTACCAGGTGTTGTTATTCTTTGTTAGCTGGTATTATTTATTTGGCAAATCATTCCATTATCTAAATCATACTATTAACATTGTAGTGTGTGCATTGCTGGTACAAGGGTTCAAAACAGGGTCCAACCTTTTTCAAAAAGGGCCAAATTTGAGAATGTGAAAGTGGCCGAGGCCCTGATGACTAATTTTATTAAATAACATTGTATTTATATGCATCCATTTTTAAATAATATTTTACTACATTATGTAGCTTTATTTAATTATATGCTTTAAACAAGGCAACAATGTTGTTTCAGTTTCAGTGAAAAAATAGTGTTGTGTCTACCTCTCCTGAAGCACAGCCTTGCTGTAGCCATGTCAGCAAATTTTATACAGCCAGACAGTAACGCAGGAACCCTACAACCACTCTTGTTACACAGTGGTGATGGACACCATAAGATAAAAAGACAAATTGCAGGTTGAATTTGTATGATTTATTTATTTTGTTTGACTGTGCTGGCAGGCCATAAATATTGCAGTTTAAGACAGAAGGACAATGGACTTTGGACATAGCTAGTTTAAGACGTAGAACAGCTGGACTTTTATTGTCCATGATTCACCTCTTATCAACACTATTAATATCTAGTAACTAGATAGTAATCTAATAATTGCTTTCTAAGCATGCACTAACAGTGTATATAGAGGTAACTAAGGTGCAGGCCAATGAAGTCAGTTTATTTACTAATATTACAGTTTTCCAGAATTCATGTTTTCCTCACTGCCCTTCTGTCACTCTCTCCCTTCTACCACCGTGTATATACAGTTGGAGAGGATGATGTGGTGTCAATAAAAGAAGCTGCTGATGCTGTTGTTGAAGCTCTAGGATTCAAAGGGGAAGTGCAGGTATCATTTTACTGTTAAAAGTCAAAATACATAGTTATATTCAGGTTAAGAGTTTACATCTGTACATTATTTTTGTATACAGAAGACTTTCATCAGCAGCCATTTCATGCATTTAGCCAAAGTGTTCAGCTTTATGTTTTTCATCACCCAAGTAAACACCTTCAGCCTTGACCTTTTGTGTGCAGTTTGACACCAGTAAAGCTGATGGTCAGTTAAAGAAAACAGCCAGCAATGCAAAACTCCTCAAGTACCTTCCCAACTTCACCTTTACACCGTTCCACAAAGGTAAATAGCAGTAGACAGATCTGTTGTTGAAATCAGGTTTTTACTAAATACAGTAGATACATCAAATTCTGAAAATGGCATGCCAGTTGACGTCAACCTGATTTCACAAATTACTCTCTTTTTCCTCAGCTGTTAAGGAGACTGCAGATTGGTTTGTGGCCAATTATGACATCGCTCGCAAGTAACGTCTGTGCCGCTGCTCTCACTGCAGCTTGGAATACAAGTTACAACAGTCCTTGTTGAATCTTTTTACCTGTCCACTAAACATACTCACATATTACCATAGCTGAAACAGGTCTAAACTTTAGTAATTAAACTGCCAAAAATTAGTGCTTATTAAGTTGAAGTAGAATGGAAAATACATAAAAACAGAAATGAGTATTGTTTCTTTGTTGAAGATTGTACATAAAACAATTATTTAATGTTTTGCATCATGGATTTATTTTATATTTGTAAATTTATTCATCGTTATGCTTCATCGCTATGCGTGTTTCTCGAAAGATGGAACAGGTGCCTATTTACCAGTCGAACACTTAAAATTTGCGTTTGGAACATCCCATAAACTATATATGAGTAGGTATCAGACAACATTCATGATGATTCATTCATTCATTTTCCAAACCGCTGAATCCCAATCAGGGTCGTCGGGAGACTGGAGCTTATCCCGGGAACTTAAGGGCGCAAGGCGGGGGCCAAACCTGGGCAGGCGCCAACACACCACAGGGCACACACACTCACATAATCATACTGTCATTCACACCTTACAGGGCCAATTTAGAGTCACCACTTAACCTATATTGCATGCCTTTGGACTGTGAGAGGAAACCGGAGCAGCCAGAGGAAACCTACGCAAACATGGGGAGAGCATGCAAACTCCACACAGAAAGGCCTACGGCTGTTCGAACCCAGGATCTTCTCGCTGTGAGGTGGCAGGTGGCACCCTTTAAATCAGTGTGGAAAAATAATTACATTTGACTCACTTGTAATACATTGCATATTAGACTCACATGTGACACACTGTCCGTGGACACTTGTCATGAATAAGCCAATGAATGATGACTCCAGTGCTTTAAAAAGCCTAATTTTATTCCTTGTTCCTTTTTTCACAATCCTGAGGCAGTTCCCTTATCATTAAATTCTAAAAGGTGCAAGGCCATCTCCAAAGACCTAGGTATCCATGGTTCAACAGTGTGTAATGTTAAGAAGTTTTCAAAGCATTGAACTGGATGCAAGAGAGGAAAGTTGATGAGACAGGTCATTGAAGGTCAGAAACCATTAGTACCTTAACAAACTCTATCCCATTGGGGATAATGTTTAGTGGACAGATAAAACCAACATAGAGCGGGCGCTGCCCATGTTAGCTGCCCACTGCTCCTGCACAGATGCGTCAAATGCAGATGTCACGTTTTATTGTACTGCACTGTGTGCTATGCTGTGGTGTATTCACAATGACAAATAATCACTCACAAGGGATTGGTATGGAGCTTTACAGCATATGTGCTTACACAGTGTAAAGAAATTTTTTTGTCCTTGTATTATTTCTGACTGTTTGCTTCTGATACAAATTTCCATTTATTTATGAAATATTCTATGTTTTGTGAACAAAATTAAAGTGACTAACGGCTGTGAAGGACATTGGTGTTATAAATTGCTTGGCAAGGATTAGTTGAAAATTTCTTTGCACAAAACTAGTTTATCTGCTTATAAACCACCTTTTTTCAGTGCAAGGACATAACAATTTTGCATCCTACTATATATAAGATGAAATAAAAAATATGAAGCTGTATAAAGGGAAAGGCCCCAGAACAATATTGAATGCCTATGATCTTCAAGTCCTTAGACAAAGCTAGATCATGAGATGCACTGACACAAAGTGGATACAAAATCCATCTTTGAACTTGTCCCTGGAAATAAAAATGACACTGGTCAGGGCCAAAGGCTTAATCAACAGAAAGTTCAAACAGCAGCAGGCGTCACATGATATGGTAGTTTCTGTGACATGAGAAGATTGCACAAGACTAATGTACATTGTACATTGGAGCAGTATATGCTCCCATCTGGATGTCATCTTTAGCAGGGACACACAATGACAGGCACACAATAAAGTCAAGCTAAATAGAGGGGAGGCTCCTGTGGTTGCCTCAGTCACCAAACAAATATATAATGTTATTAAAAGAAAAGGTGTTGTACAGCCATGATAAATCATTGCATAAGATTTTTGAGTTTACTAAGAGTTTAGTTCATGTTAAAAATGCTGTGGTGGAATGTCCGAAGTATGGCTTGTGGACAGAAGTTACACTTAATCTCTCTGTTTTGGCCATAAAACTTTTCCCAAGCATTTCCCAATTTAAGGACAAACAGACAGATCCTGAGTTGAGATGTGTGTCTAATGATCCTGATTGCTGGTTACTATATATATATATATATATATGTAATGCAATTAAATCGTTCTACGTACTAGTTTATACAACTCACAAATGAAATGCTTTAATTATTGGGGTTGTACAAAAGCATGCAAATTTTAAAATTCTAACATTATGAATGTAAAAATACTAAATCATGTAAACCAATATTTCAGAAGAGGCTCGAAATACAGACCATCTAAAAAAAATTGAATATTCTAAAAAACGAGTGAAACTCATATATAGATTCATTACACATAGAGTGAAATATTCCAAGCCTTTATTTCTTGTAATGTTGATTATGGCTTACAGATAATGAAAACCCACAATTCAGTGTCTCAGAAAATTATAATATTGTGAAAAGTTGAAGATTGGAAAGTCATGCTGTCACGCCCCAATCAGCTAATTAACTCAAAACACCTGCAAAGGTTTCCTGAGCATTTGATTGGACTGTCAGTCTGGGTCCATAGGCTACACAATCATGGGGAAGTTTGCTGCTGACAAACTTTATGGAGATGCTGATTTCATTTTCCAGCAGAACTTGGCACCTGCACACACTGCCAAAGGTACCAAAAGCTGGTTCAATGACCATGGTGTTACTGTGCTTGATTGGCCAGCAAATTCACCTGACCTGCACCCCATAGATTCATATTGTCAAGAGGAAGATGAGAGACACCAGACCCAACAATGCCGATGACCTGAAGGCCACTATCAAAGCAACCTGGGCTTCCATTACACCTCAGCAGTGCCACAGGCTGATCGCCTCCATGCTACGCTGCACTGATGCAGTAATTAATGCAAAAGGAGGCTCCTCCAAGTATTGAGTGCATAGAAATGAACATACTTTTCAGAAGCCTGACTTTTCTGTTTAAAATATCCTTTTTTATTGATCTTATGTAATATTCTAATTTTCTGAGACACTGAATCTTGGGTTTTCATTATCTGTAAGCCATAATCATCAAAATTACAAGAAATAAAGGCTTGAAATATTTCACTCTATGTTTAGTGAATCTATATAATATGAGTTTCACTTTCTAAAATGAGTGACAAAAAATATTGAACTTTTTCGCGATATTCTGTTTTTTTTAGATGGTCTGTATACATAAGTTCACTTACAAATACTAATTATACCTGCGGAAAATGTAGCACTTGACTCCAGCCAGGAGGCGGCGAAACTATGTTGTGAGAATTAACAGAAGAAGAATCTGGTTGCGCGTCGCTCCATTTCACCGGTGTTCTCGCCAAATTCAGCGTGGCCGCTTCAGAGCGTTTGTGACAGAAGAACGACGTAGTGTGTATATTGTGCATATTGTATATCTGTAAAAAGCGCCGTGTTGTAAGTATACGACTATTATGACATGCTGTTTTGAGAGAGAAGTAGTAACTGTGCAGTCTAGATCTGTGCTTTGTAGCCTGCGCTCCCGCGAGACTAAACGTAGCATTTGCTTAATTACACTACGTATGTGTTTGGACTGGATATTTTGCTTTAAGATCAGTCCAAACACAAAAATGGTACAAACACAACCCTGTTACGTAATGCGGTCATGTATTAAAAATGCCATTATTGTTGTATTTCAAACAAAATCATGGAGTCAGTTACTCATACATTATGTAGTTTCTTTATTCATTCTGCGTCGTCTTAGTATTTCCGCTGCAGTCTTGAGCTTACACTGTTACGAATGTTTCTCAGTAAGCGTTCTTGTGTTTTCGTGAATCCGTTTTACGTCATAGCTCAGAGCCCAAGTACAGTTTCGCAACAAAACGCAGCGGCCCTGATTCATTGCGTTGGCAGCAGCACTTTTTTCTCCATTTTGGCGTAGTTGTACAAAAGTCAGTTTAAAAAAACAACAACATATTTTCCTTGCATGTGAACACAGATGAAGTTAGCAATAACCCGTTCTGTTGTTCCCAGAGTAGACATGACCAACCCGGATATAAATATTTTGAGCTTTACTTGATCATTTATAACCTAATGGGGTTGTAGATGGGGATCCAGTCTCTGCTCTGACCATGTATACATCATAACAGAAGGCCAAAATGTAAATAAATATTCAATAATTCCACAATAAACTTTAAAAATCATGACTCGTCATTTTCTTTGCTTTTCTTGTGAACGTGTCAGGGAGCTGTTACTAATTCCACGATGTGGATGTGAGCTAGTGCTCCTTACTTTGCTAATAACAGTAATGGTCTGTAACAGTTAAGATAAATATTGAAGCTTGGTTCTTATATGCACTAGTTGTAAGTGTTAATACATTTTAATTTGTTCATTTTCATTTTTTAAATAGTAGATTACAGTTATTACAGTTAAAATCTGTCGTGTCATTTTATTGTCATGTTAAGTATAATGTGCATTAAAGGTTCAGCAAATTTACTTGATCATTACATTAACTGTCATACATTTTACTGGTGCGTAAAGCATAAATAAATTTCAGACATATTGCATGATTATAATAAAAGGTCAGCCATACCCTGTTGTTCATCCTGCTGAGATTGATACTGAAAACAGTATACACCTTTAGTGCAGTCCAATACTACACTCTAAGAAATCCTGATTCTTCTTTAGTGCTCTGGAGAAGCTTTTTATGTTGGAGCACTGAATGCAAAAAAGAGTTCTTTAAGTTCATAATTTTCAGTGATTTAAAGAACGCTTTTTGTTACTTGCGTTTTTGTTTACTTGTGGCTGTGTAGAATTATTGTTATGGTGCAATTTTTAATTGTAACAGATATATGCCACTTTCTTTTAGAGTTAGTTATTAATGTGCAATTTATATAAAGTAACTGATAACTTGACTCAGTTAAGTTTTACCAAACACTACATATGAACAAATTGTTACATATTCCATATATGAACACAGGTATAAAGATGCAAATACTATTTACACTAAATTCTTCATGATAAATGGTTCTGCAAAGAACCAATGGGTAAAAGGGTCTTTGTAGAACCAAAGAAGGTTCCCCTATGGCATCACTTTGAAGAACCACTTTTGGTTCTGTTATTTTTAAGGGTGTAATAATGGTCTAATCATGGATGCCAGATTATGGAATAGCCGAATGAATAGATTAAAAGAATTGTTTAATAAAATCTATTTTTGTTAAATATATATAAACCAGTTAAAAATCCAACCTTATACATTTTTTTATAATTTCTTTCTCAGGATGCTATGGACGAACTCAGTACGCTGAAGATTGGGTTTATTGGTGCAGGAAACATGGCTTATGGTATAGTTCAGGGCGTCCTTAAATCAAGTATGTGTTTAACTATATAACTTTAATATTGTATTTGATCAGCCTGACAGCCCAAAAAAGAAGTATTTGCCGGTTGTGTCTAAGCCACTGTTGAAATTGGACACAGCTATTTGGGTCCATTTATTGGCGTGAACTTGCTTGTTCACAACATGTAGTGTCCATATAATGCAGTCATAAGGATTCATTATATTCTGGCTATACTGTACATGTGTATGACTACTTACTGGTTTCAGTTTAATTTCATTGGATGAATAAAAGCATGAATAAAATTATAACTTCCAGTTTTATGTCAAATTTTAATATGCATTTTTGAGCTTTTATATTTAACATTTACAGGCAGTTTTGTTGTCCGCTGAAAAAAACAGTGGGCATTCTGTTAGTCAGTCAACTAGCTTCTTAGCATAGTTTTGTTTGCATAGTTGTTAAGATGAATATTTGGACTTTAGATCATTATATACCCCCATGTAGGTGCTAGAGATAAAATTCAAAGCTCTGGATTCATTTTTAGGGTTCTTCATAATTATATAACTATGCACAATATCTTTCTGCACTGTTAGATAACGTTCTTCCATCTAATGTGATTGTAAGCGCCCCATCCAAGACCAACTTCCCCCGCTTCCAGGTATCTCATACTACTGACCAATCTTTTTATAGCATTTATTAGAATACATGCATCTTCTTCAGTATTAAATAAGAAGTGATGATTGTAGTTTGGATTATAGAACTTGTAAGGGAATTAAGGACTTTGGATAGCTCCTCAGCTTCTTGCCTCTCTGTTTTGACCACCATCATCTTTATCCCAATAGGCAATGGGAGTTGCAGTCACACACTCAAATGAGGAAGTGATTATTCGATCCCGACTAATCTTCCTGGCAGTCAAACCACATCTCATCACTACAGTCTTAAATAGAGTCTTCATGAATTTCACTCCACAGCACATTATTGTCTCTTTGGCAGCTGGTGTCACAGTAAACACTCTTGAGAGGGTATGAAGTGTTGAGATTTGTTGGCAAACTGCATCTTAGTTATATTCTTTATTTTAACACATTATTTAACCTTGCCTCCTGCCTCTCTGTGCAGTTGTTGCCACATGGGTCTTGTGTAGTACGTATGATGCCAAACCTTCCATGCATGCTCCAGGAAGGAGTTTTGCTCATTGCTTGTGGAAATAATGCCAATCAGGAAGTGGCGACTCTACTTAAAAATCTCCTTTCTACTTGTGGATTGGTGGAGGTGGGTCCTGAGGCCTGGATCGATGCCCATACTGGCCTGAGTGGCAGTGGTGTGGCTTTTGTAAGTATGAACCCCTAATTATCCCCTTAGTATCACAGACAATCATAATTACAAAGCTCACAAGACATGGCAGAGATTTGCTGTTTTCTTAGTGTCTGTCTAATTATATTGCAGAGATGGTATGTAGTCAGATGGTGGACTTTTTAAAGCTGAGATGGTTAAATGGCAACAAATGCATAGTAGTAAATCAGTATTTAACATTTGCTGAAAAACACAAAACATACTTGGTTTTTGTAAGTAATCAAATATGACAATGTCCTTTCTGTGTCTGGTAGGTGTATGTTTTTGCAGAAGCATTGGCTGATGGAGCTGTTAAAATGGGAATGCCCAGTGCACTGGCACAGCGTATTGCAGCCCAGACTATACTAGTTAGTATATATCTATATGCATATAGCATTTCAGACATGTTATACACTCACTGGCCACTTCATTGGGTTACACCTTGGTAGTACTGACTTGGACCTCTTATACCCTCAGAATGTCTTTAATTGTTCAAAGCATAGATTCAACAAGGCACTGGGAACATTCCTTTGAATTTTTGACGACATTGACAGGGTAGCTGCAGACTTTCAGCTGCATATCTGTGCTGCAAACTCATGTTCCACCACATGACAAAGGTGCTCTATTTTAGTGGGATCTGGTCACTTAGAAAATGTGACTCACACTGTTACACACCAGCATGGATCTATGCGTTCATGTTGTTTTCTGATCTTACCATCTGGAAACTCATCAGATCAGACTATATTCTATAATATTTTTGTATCACTTGTTTAACTGGGTTATCTTTATCAACTTTTAGGACTTCTGTGAAATTCAGATGATGTTTTAGGTCACATTTATGCAGAAATATACAAAGTTCTAAGGGGTTCACAAACTTTCAAGCAGCACTGTATGTGACGGGGATAAAAGAACAACATTCGGTCCCAAAAATCACAGAGAGAAAATATTTATCATTGTTCAGTGACGTGCAAAAACGGGGTCAAGTAGGCGAGATGTTCATGTGGCAAACACTAGTTCCCAAATAAGGAGCTAGTCTGACAGTACATAAAGAGATGCTGTTGCCTTTCTATCAACTCAAATCAGTTTGGCCATTCATCTCTCACCTATTTACATTACCAAGCAGATGACAAGATGTACCTAATAAAGTGGCTAATAGGTGTTCGTATTAATGGGAATAAGTGTATACTCATCAGATACTACAATGCTCTCACAGGGTGCAGGCCTACTGTTGCGAGAGGGAGGCAAACACCCGGCACAACTCAGGGCAGAGGTGTGTACGCCAGGTGGGACCACTGTGTATGGACTTCATGCCCTGGAAAAAGGAGGATTCAGGGCAGCCACCATGGGGGCCGTTGAGGCAGCCACAGAAAGAGCAAGAGAACTGGGGAACAAATAAAAGTGAGAAGTGAGTAAGAAGATGAAGAGTACGAATGGAAAAAGGGTTGAAAAAAGAAAGTACCAAGAAATCTTAAGTTACAAAGAAGAGTGTGAGGTTTAAAGCATACATTGGATTAAATGCTGGTATTTAGCTGGCTACTCTGAAAAGAACCATAAAGGTGATTAAAGCTCTGATTTTTTGTGTTCTCTACTTTATATGGACTTGAAAGTCTGTGCCGAAAAGGGGTTAAAATGGCATAACCCATCAATTTGCATAACCCTTGAAATTGAGCAGCGTAAGAGTGGGCAACATCAGACTTTTCAAACCGGCAGTATACTGAAGTTTGTGTACAAGTTAAGCTTGTCGTTGATGTAATGTTGTAGTTGTGGTCCTTAGTCAGGCAGCACTTTTTATCTTTAGCTTAATAAACTTTACAAAACCCTGAGTTCAAAAGTACCAGAATTTTTATAATATATTCAATCACCTTTCTATGTGCAAATAAGGGTTCAACACTAGCGACATCGGCCACACACCCCAAATTCTCACGCCAAGGTTTTTGAAAAAGTTGGCAACCCTGGGTAAATATATTTTATTTATATATTATTAATTTAAGGATAGAAAAGAAGAAAATGTGGAACGCTTCACGATTTTGCGTGTCATTCTTGCAACAGAGGCCATACTTATCTATTTATCTATCTCATTTTAGTATGTGTGCTACCACAACAAACACAAACTAGCGTCAAGAACGCTAACTTTAAATAGTAGCGATACACAGTGTTTCATTGATGGTTAGTAAACATGACACTTAACATACAATACGTCTAGAAAAGCAGTTAGAAACGGTCATATAATATATATCACAGAATGATATTTTAATTTACAATTAGCGAAATTAACTTGAACATTTGTCGTGTGTGCGGTGCATTCTGGGTAATATGAAGAGGTCTGATTGGTGTTCGGTGAGATGACATAGCCAGCTTCCTCCCCCACCCCCACCGTTCAGGCTAGTAGTGATGGGAAGTTCGGATCATTTTACCGACTCGGACCTTTGAGTCTCGTTCAGCAAAATGAACGAATCTTTTTTCGAGTCATTTTGTTCATTTCGTTCATTTTAGCAAAATATAATTAAAATGTTACCTGTTACCTCCCTAACACATCTACTGCTTACACAAACGTTGATCACACTACAAACAAGACAAAACTATAATGCTATAAGAAACTGAAAATATTAATTCATTGTTTACCTGGGTCTTTAGTCTATGATTCGCTCACCTCGCCTCTTATCTGACAAGTTTTCGGGTTTGAGTCGTTCGTTCATCACGTGACAGCCTAATTAGCTAACCACCGCAGTCTGAGCCGGAAACAGAATTGATTAGTTCATCTCTCGAATCTTCGGGTTTGAGTCGTTCGTTCATCACGTGACAGCACCATAAGCTTAACCTATGCAGTCTGAGCCGGAAAGAGAATTGATTAGTTCAAACCCGAAGACTCGAGAGATGAACTAATCAATTCTGTTTCCGGCTCAGACTGAGTTGGTTAAGCTTATGGGGCTGTCACGTGATGAACGAACGACTCGAAAAACCCGAAGATTCGCAATAGGTGAATCAATAATGGTGAATCAACAATTCCAATACAGAAACTATAGAAAGATGCGCATGCGCGACTGAACGAATCACTCCCACGAGACGACTTGTTCTTCCCGAGTCACATTAAAGATTCGTTCAAAATGAACGAATCGTTCAAGAACGACCCATCACTACAGGCTAGAAGGGCAAAACTCAAAACTGTTTAACCCCTGTTTTACATTGGATGCGTGTCCGCTGCGGTGCGTCTCCGACACGGCAGCCGCAGCAAATCGCCGCCAATAAAGTCAATGCATCACTTTACATCAGATCCGCTGCGTTGCGTCTCCGCTACGTCTCTGTTCCGTCACATGTCCGGCTGTCCGTCGAGATGCGCATCAAGTCTATTTTTGACGGATACGGATCAAGAACCGCAACACAGAGCGCATGCGCCAAATCCAGACGATCCCTTCACAACATCATGGACGACGAACAGTTAATTTTGGAGGTGGAGAAACACGAAATTGTAAGCAGTCCACAAACCACAACCACAAACGCGTCCAGTGCGAATTGGCGGACGGCCTCGGACGGAATGGAAATGCAGCGCAGTCGCACCGCTGCGGACACGCATCCAGTGTAAAACAGGGGTCAAGCATTCGGCGTGACAGTCACGCATTCAGCCTCCATCTCACGCTCAAGAAATAAATCTCACGCCAAGGTTTTTGAAAAAGGTGGCAACCCGGTAAAATAAAGAAACCACAACAAATGCAGTTATGTTGTGAGCTCTATTCTTGCAACTTATTAAAAGCTAAAGTACTGAAAACTAAAGCATCTTAGCTTAAATGGCGCGTTGTCATATTTTAAACTGTTGAATTATTATAAGACATGCAAACATTTCTCCTGAAATCTACAGCAACAATAAATGTTTTGTTATTATAGTAGGTTTAATATAACAACTAGTTCTTGGTCGTCATGCACAGGGAAGGCGCTGGTGAAGCCGAGTTGGGGAATAAACTAACGACATCACCATAAACCGGCGAAAAACTCCTCTGCTTCCGCCAGAATGCGGTTTGCTGTCGTAACGTTACGTACTGCCTACCGTTTTAATGTTTATAATGATTACATGCTCAGTTCTGATTTGTTGCCTATATCCGATTTTTTTGACCTTCTGTTTACACGTTTTTTAAAATTGTGACCCATATCCGATTTGCTTGTTACACGACGTCATTAAACCGCGATGACGTACTAAATTGTCGCAGTTTTAATGACGTACAGAACGCAATGCCCAGGAAAATCCGATCTGCCTGTTTACATGACAGTCGCATTGGCACATATCTGATTTATTTCCACATATGAACGAGGCCTGAAACCGATCTCAAAATATCCGAATGCATGCGTTTTTTTCCTGTTTACACTGTCATGGAACTGATCCGATCTGTGTCACATATGAGCAAAAAATCGGAATTGGGTCACATTTAACTGACAGTGTAAACGAGGCTTAAGAGGCGTTACCTTCACTGTTCATATCGTGCCCTAATCGAGGGCGAACAAGTCGGACTGAGCTTTTCAGTTTAATGTGGTTACGTCATCGCTGCGCAATCGCAGTAAGAGTTCCAGAAGGACGATACCATTTATTTATGAAGCTGCGTGCTGTGCAAACATTTTGTCTGAACTGTGTCGAGATATATATATATATATGAATATCTACAATACTTGTCAATACTTACAATATGTCGTGTTGGAATTTAGGCACATCTGGATAAACAAGTATTACATAAATACTTAATCACTAACATTTGAGCACCCCTGCCCGTCCTAGTAAATAGTCTCACCGGCTCGGCCGCGTTCTCTTCTGCACCTCGGAGCCGCGCATAGCAAGCGTGTGTAAAGACAAGGAAAAACGAAATCAAAAATAAAACACAAGTAAGTATCTCATTTGGAGCTTAATGTGATGTTACATTTAGACGTTTATCATAGATAATGAGTTAATGTTGACATATGTGTATAAAGCGACTGACAAAACGAACAAACCGACTGCTGAATTAAACACGTTGTACTGCTGATTGAATGAAATAATAAAACAGTCGTTGGTGAAGTCTGTAAAAACCACCCGATAATCACCTTGTTTCCGTGTAATATTGCTTATTAACGTTAGCTTTTATATATAGATAGATAACTAACTAAGGTATACAAACATGAAGGGTGGTTAAGAATCTGAGCACTTAAAGTCGTTCTGTCTGTGACGTTTTTTGTCTGATCGTCACCTGGCCTTTTTGACGTAACAAATTTAACGTTTGTGTTCCTGTGAAAAGTAAAAGACTTTCTAATTCTTTTATCTGACCAACGAGTGACCGACCTCTTTTGTTTTTAGGTCCTGTATCGTTTTGGACTCCATATATAATTGTCTAAATCTGATTTAGGTTGTTTTTGTAGATTGAGAAATTGATGTTGTGTTATTTAATGTTAAGGGTTATTCGAAGCGTAGCGATTAAGAAACGGTCTGTTTTCCGAGTTAGCTTCGACACGTCAGTTTTTCTCATCTGTGGACCTCGTGGGCGTTCCTTTTAATGAAAGGAAGTAATTTTTTGTATTTTGTGGCATTATGTCGACCGTGTAAGGATAATGATATTTAGAAAAGATACTTTTTTTTTTTTAAGTCAAAAAGTTGATTACTGAATTTAATTTCAGGTTTAAGGTTAAGTATTGCTGTAGTTGGTAGCGTAACGGTTAACGCGTTCATTGTGGTTTAATTCATTCGCCTATTTCCAATGGTAAAAATTGGCTACACTAAGCTTTGATTTCTGGACTTGCCAATGACGATGATAAACGTCTTCGACAGACTGTTATAAACACTACTTATTGCAAGATGGAGACTCTGGACACTTGATTTGACAGTTGATTTTAATTGTTTTTCAGGTGCACAAGAATGTTTAATTTGACTATTTAAATATTAGTGGTGGAAGAATGGACCTACTTGTGTTGTAATTTTTTCGAGGTACTTTAAGTTTTTTTTAAAAACTCAGTTAAACTAAGTAATATACTTGTCATTTGAACAATATTTTAAAGGCTCATCATTTACCCTGTTTGTGTTTGTCTCTTAAAATGCCATCAAAAATATTTAGGATAACCACTTTCATTACAATGATTAAATCATCAGTAGGGATGGGTGTCAAAATTGTATCAATACTTATACTGCTTATCGATAGAGATACTTCTTGTTGCTCTTACTGACACTTGTTGCTCATGCCCACTTTTTGCACCAAATGGAAACGCAATCCCCACTGGATAGTCTACTCATTATCTGTGGTGTATGTTTGCTGTGAGCCCAAAGCAGACACGCATTAATTCTCTATATTTAAGTATTTGTTTATTTTCCTGGTATCATGCAAACACTCCTATACATACATACATTTAAGCCCAAAATTATTCATACTCCTATCAGATTTATTCAAATAAAACAGTTTTTTCATTTATATCTCTAGCACAATGTCTTACTTACAATTCTGTGGCATATGTGACTCTGCACGGCAAAACCAATCGCTTGTCGCAACGGACGTTTCCGAGAAAAACGACAGTTTATGTTGCGTGAGTTAAAATTTTGGATTTTTTGTTTTTAGTGTTTTGAAACAGTGGAAGGTCTATACTGTACTGTTGTGAATAAATTTCGCTGAAAAGCTTACCCTTTCCATCCTAAAAACTAGGGATGCACCGATCGATCGGCCAGCGCTCGGAATCGGCCAATTTTTTTTTCACTCACACGTATTGCAGATTTCAAACCAATCTTGTGCATGCGCATTACTTGCAGCACAGCCACGCGCGCATTCAGGCAGCGTTCACATGTATGCTCAACGGAGGCGTTTCTCATTCACTTTGAATGGGGTGACATCGTGCGGCGATGAAATGAATTTTGGGTGCATGAGTATGGCGTCACATCAATGCCAAAACTAGAGTGCGCAAAATGGCTTGCCGCAAAAAATTCGCAGGCGCAAATGTGAAACTCGAGAGCACAAAATTAAGAATCGAGTGCGCGGTTGTGATAATATCGCGTGCGAACTGTATTTTTCCTCTCGTGAATGCGTTTTTTCCTCTCAATGTGTTAAATGTCCTTGCAGTTTGAAAGGGGGCGCGGTTTTGGCAGTTTGGAGGCGGGGTTTTGGCAGGTTCTGCCTGTGACTACTATTGGCCAATGGCTCCTGGTCTTGTGATTGACTGCACACTACAGACAGTTTTTACAGAAAAACCAAAGATGACGTAGAAAGAGGAACGGCGACAGAAAGATTAAACACAAGTTAAGTTTATAGTTTATCAACCTTATAATTAGAATTTAATAGTTAGGTCGTTTAATAAGCACGCAATCAATGGCTCCCCTTGCCTACTTGTCTGTCCCCAATTCAACATAAACACAGATGCACAAGTCAGTCACAAGATGATCACTAGATGATCAGCCGTTTTCATAGTTGAGGAAACAGGCTTCAGAAATCTGATAAATCACCTCTGCCCAAAATACACAGTGCCAAGTAGGCATTACTTTTCGGACGTCGAGTTACCGGAGTTGTTACATTTTACGAGTTACATTTTATTTATTTAAATTTGTAAAGAAAATTTATGAAAACAAAGCATTAAAGAAAATTAGATTTTTGTTTGTATTTGCTGTAGCGCTGCCACTATTATATGTTGCTATTATAAAAGTAAGTAGTAAACAGGGAAAGTAACATAAAAAAAAGTTGAAACCCAATTTTTTGGGGTTGATGTCGTCGACTACTCGCAGCAGCTCTAATTTTCTGTTATCTGGGAAAAAATCGGTATCAGAAAAATCGGTGTTGGCCGATCACACTTACAAAAAAATCGGGAATTGGCCAAGAAAATTGCAATTGGTGCATCCCTACTAAAAACATGACTTTCTTGAGGTGAGGAATTCAATTCCAGCAGAATGTTAAAAGTTTCTGTTTTGACCGCTCTACTTCAATATTTACGGTAAATCCACTGGTTGACTAGCATGAAGATATTTCTCCGGAATCCATCTTCGTCTCCCAAGTTCAGTTAACCTAACGCAGGTAGGCTATCCGTATGGCTGTGAATGAAGCATAGACTACCGTAAATGCAAACCTAGCCACGACCGCACCAAGCGTCTGTGAGTGCTACGTTGATAGTCAATTTCAAAGGCAGATTTCTCCGTTTCTCACTTGGCGTGACAGGAGAAACCTGACTCCTTTGAATGTTGATATCTCAGTCATATGTCATCCGATTCATTTGATATAAGTATCGTTTTGAAG
>JAVGVS010000167.1:374256-384787 GCA_032718565.1 Distichodus sexfasciatus | reverse complement strand
TCCATCCTAAAAACGTGACTTTCTTGAGGTGAGGAATTCAATTCCAGCAGAATGTTAAAAGTTTCTGTTTTGACCGCTCTACTTCAATATTTACGGTAAATCCACTGGTTGACTAGCATGAAGATATTTCTCCGGAATCCATCTTCGTCTCCCAAGTTCAGTTAACCTAACGCAGGTAGGCTATCCGTATGGCTGTGAATGAAGCATAGACTACCGTAAATGCAAACCTAGCCACGACCGCACCAAGCGTCTGTGAGTGCTACGTTGATAGTCAATTTCAAAGGCAGATTTCTCCGTTTCTCACTTGGCGTGACAGGAGAAACCTGACTCCTTTGAATGTTGATATCTCAGTCATATGTCATCAGATTCATTTGATATAAGTATCGTTTTGAAGGTTGATTTATGCCCTTTCATGAAAACATAACTCAATTTTGAAAATTTGCGACAAGCGACTGGTTTTGCCGTGCAGAGTCACATATATCATTTCCAGCCAGAGGAAACCTATTGGTCAAATAAAAAGTTCACTATAAATCGAAGTCTGGTAGGGGTATTAATAATTTTGGGCTGAAATGTATTTCTTTATATTTTAAACAATAGTACTTAATGTTTGTTAGTAAGACAAAGTCACATGTGAGATTCACTTATTTTTAAACTTAGACTAAGCTTAAATCTAGGCTAACAAAATACAAAGACAGGGTTTCTCTCTAATTACTATGTAATTTTATGATTATGATTGTCAAAAGGATATTTAATAATAAATTAATGTAGTACTTATTTTTATTCATTCATTCATTATCTGAACCGCCTAATTTCAACCAGGGTCACAGGGAGAGAAGCCTATCCCTGGATCTTATGGGCGCAATGCGCTGGCCAGCCTCGGGCAGGTGCCAACATACCGCAGGGCACACACAATCACACTCGCATTCACACCTTACGGGGCCAATTTAGAGTCGCCAATTAACCTGTAGTGTGTGCCTTTGGACTGTGGGGGAAAACCGGAGTACCCGGAGAAAACCCAAGCGAACACGGGGAGAGCATGCAAACGCTACACAGAAAGTTTGAACCCAGGACCATCTCACTGTGACTAACCACTGCGCCACTGTGCCGCCCTACTCAGTTTTAACCATTGTTAAATTCACTTGACGAGACAGTCACATTATTAGTTTAGCAATAGCCTCCAGTGTTAGAGCCAGGAGGCTGCCCAGAGGGTGCAACAGCTGCTTTGGTCAAGTAGTCAAATAAGTTGCACATTTTACTTTTACCCTCTTTACACACATTTGACATTTGATTTGATTTAAGATTACACTTTAGAACGCTGCCCTCAGTTCATGTTTCTAAAATTTTTTTTACAAAGTTTGCAAAGTTTGCAGAGTTTTTACTTGTGAGACAAAGTTCCGTGTGAAATCCTCAAAAAAATCTGCAGATTAACTTGACACCTCACTTGACCTAATCAGCTAATTAGCCTAGGAGGAGTTCACAAAAGTTTGTTTTACATATTATACAAATTAGCTCAAAATATCAAAATTAGAAGTCCATAGTCCCGTATGGCTTAAGCCAAAAAGCAGGAAATTTCACTCTATGCCACACGGTTTGAAAGTTAGGGCTCAAAATGTGTTTTCCTTCGCTATAGCACCAATTGTTGCCTGATCACTGGCTTTCAGCCACATGTTAATTGGCTCACAAGGTTTCACAAAATGTTGTACTTTCCCAAATTAAGTGAAGTCTCTTTTGTTTCTTGCTGCTGACTGGCTGAAAAGTACAAATTGAGCTCACATTGTGACCGGTTTTCTGGCTGTTCTTACATTTGTTTTGAAGGTGAGTTAAGATCTGATCTTTGTGTGCAAATTGTCTTCCAAATGCATGCAAGTCAGTGTTTCCATCACATCACAATCAAGTGTTTGAGTTTCTGTTTTTGTCTGTTTTCTGTCTCATTGTTTTCAAGTCCAGTGGTGCCCTTTTGTTGACGCAGCTACATTTGACAACTGTATGGGTTTACTATTGGATTGGAATTCACCTTTTCCTTCCAAACATCTCCTGCCTTCCTTTCTACACTGCATTTGTTTTTCTTTTCATTTCACTCAATGTTGCATTGATACAATTGAGTTATTCTCTGCTTCTGAATGCCTTAATGTTTTGCATGCTTTCTCTTTGTCTCATCAATATTTACCTTTTGCTCGCAGATGATCTTTGTTACTAATTTTCCAGTCCCTGTCACTCTGCTTTTTCTCTCTTCCTTCTGTTACCTGTGTTCTTTTCACGTGTGACACCTCGTCTGGACACAAGACAATGCCTCAGAGACGTCCAGTCAGTTCTTCTCCTGAACAGTGCAAGTCTACCGGCGCAGGTTCCAACAGCATGACTTCAGGCAGCCCCGGGACTCGTCTGTCTAACGCGGCCATGCTAGGCATGCGTTCAGAGTGTACTATGGTGTGGTTCGACCGTAGCCTATATGAGAGAGCAGAGAGCCTCTACTACGTCAGACTGCAAGAACACCAGAATGGAACCACTGCTCCAGCGAGTGTCTCAACTCCGGGGTCCCGGAAAAGCCAAAAAGCCTGTTTCCACAGTGACCTGGAGGCCTGCCATCATATTGTTGAGACTGTTTGGGTGAATAAAGCTGTGTTTGACAAAGCTGAAAGCCGTTTTGTAGCCGAGAGCCCTAAACGGCTGAATTCAGCGTTCATTCCCAGTTCCCTCCCATTATTACCAAGTGGTTCTTCCTGCCATGCCTTATTTGACGAGGGCTACATGTCTCAGACCCCAACTCCTCCCACTCCTGCATCACGACCAGACAATGGGCTTCCGTTTCTCCCAGTACCACTCCAGGGAGTGTGGCTTGAGAAGCATCAGTACGATAGGGCAGAAGCAGCGTTTTATCAGAACCTGTTTTGCACGATTGACCATCAACACAAGCCAGCTGCATTAAGTGAACAGAACATAGTGCTCGAGGACGGGCACAGCCATGTTGCTAAGGATGTCAGACCTAAGAAGCTGGAGCATCAAAAACCCAGTGACAGTGGTGACAAGAAAGACGACTGCCACTTCCTGCATGCATACAGTGAGAGAGTGTGGCTAGAGAAGAGTTGCTATGCACAGGCGGAGACCTGTTTCTACAAAGCTGTTGCAGCCAATGCCAGACAAATTGCTGCAGTCCAGAGCAGCCCAACACTGAAGTAGGACTCAGTATTGAGTATATACTCACAGACATATACACACACACACACACACACACACACACACACAAAGGCTCAAACAGGCAGTGACATTGTAGACATTCTCCTGTAGTGATCCATTCCTATGATTTTGTTCTTTTGCTGTCTGGTATATATGTATGTATGTATTTGTTTATTTATTTAATTGTTTCTTATTTTTTTCTTTGATCTATTTTTATGATGATTGTTTATTATTATTATTATTTTTTGGTTTTTTTACAGACTGAATTGTCCTAAAGGTTTTCATGGAGTGCATTGTCCAGCAATGGGTTTTGGTTTGATTGGTTTAATTGCACTGATAGTTTGCAATTCTCTGTGCCTGTAGAATGACTGGTGTGGACTATTTGGCTCAAGAGAGAGTATGGTTTGAGAAACCTCGCTATGATGAGGCTGAAAGGAGGTTCTATGAGAGAATGAATGGCCCTACACAACTTGCACAGGTAAGCTTATGCTAGAGCTGCTCGATTATGGAAAAAAAAAACAATCACAACTAATTTGGTCAGTCTTGAAATCACGATTATTTAACACGATTACTCATTGACTCTGGAAACACATAGCATTTACTGCACATAAAGAACAGCAAATGTAAACTTTCCCTTAAAATAACTGAAAGTATAATATTAAAATATTGTATAAAATAGTAAACACAAGTAAACAAAATCAGCAATCTAGTGCAGTTCTACAATCTCTTGAAAAAGAAAAATTACAATATACAAAAATAAAATACAAATTAAATAAAAATAGTTATGACTAATAATACTACAAAGAAAAAATAGGACCAAGTTATTTAGACCAAAATAAATTTGCTCTGTTAGTGCACCATCACAACATACTGAAATCCTTTACATGTATTCAAAATTCTGGCAAACTCTAGTTAATAAATTCCTGTCAGTAACTCAATCCAAGAACATGGAAGGCTGGCCCATTAGAGCAAACAGAAAATATGTTAAGTAGTCTATAGCAGGGCTGGGTAATACGACCTGAAATCAGTATCATGATTATTGAATATTTTACCTCGATTATGATTAATGAATGACTCTTCTTTTTGTCTGGCCTTTTTCACAGTTCACTGATAATTAACAGCAATTAAAGTTGGGATATTTTTCTGATGGCTGAGTGCATATTTTGTATTTTAAAAATAATTGAAGAAAACACGGAGGCGACGTGGCAGAGTCATGTCTCAACACATGCGGTCGGTGGTATTATTATTAAGGAGATGATACATGAACAGACTGGAGATGGTATTAGGAGAATACTGTTTTTATTATAAACGTTACTTTAAAAATAATTGAAATAATCATCATGTGCAAGATTATATCGATTAAAGGTTCTTAATGTCAATTTCGATTAATTTTCAAGTAATTGCCCAGCCCTAGCTTATGCTGTGTTTAAGCTGATGTTCCTTTATCAAATGATGCCAAATTTCTAGTGTTCAGTAAAATCCATGATGTGCCAGACCTTTTCAATAGACATTATTCAGACATTTTTCAACTTGCAGACATTTCTGCATTAAATTGATGTATGGTTTCCTCGTTGCATTATATAGTTTCAGGGAGCATTTCTTGATGCAGCTGTGGATTGTGTTACAGTGCTACAGTGATTTCCCAAAGTACTCCTTAGCCCGTGTGCCTGTGTTTATCACGGTAGCATCACGAAGGTCACGCACATTCAGCAGTGGTTTCTGCCCTTGGCCTTTATGCTCAGAAAGTTCTCCTGACTCCCTGAATCTTTTCACAAAGTTATTAACGGTAGATGGGGCCGGCCCTAAATTCTTTGCTATCTTGCGCTGAAAAACATTGTTTTTAAATTGACAGATAATTCTGTCACGAAGTTCAGCACAAAGTGGTGAGCCACGACCCATCTTTGCTTGCAAAGACTTGGCCTTTGGTGGATGCTCCTTTTATACCCAAACCTGTTACCAGTTAACCTGCCAATTGAAAACCTTACAGATTTTTGTTCGTATAACCTTGACAGGTTTATTTTGTCTTTGTATGTTGCAGCCATCGGTTTCTTAGTGTGTTAATCTTTAACAAATAGAATTAAGTGTGTTGGTTGCCTTTTTGCCTGTTAAACAAAGGTTCAAGTGAATTATGAAATCAAAACCTTGCTGTTTCTGCCAGGATACTATAACTTGGTCATCATTGGATCTTCCAGCAGAATAATTATGTAATACACATGTCCAAATCAACCTTTCAGTGGTTAACTGGTCACTAAATCAAGGTTGTGCCAATGGCCTTGATAGTGCCCTGAGCTGAACCCTGTTGAGAAGCAGAGGAGCCTAGATGATCTAGAGACATTCTGTAAAGAAAAATGCTCTGTATTTACCTTAAAGGGTTGCAAGAGAAGACTGTTGTTTTATTGGCAAAAGGCGTTTGTACAAAGTATTAAATACAGGGGTGCCAATAATAAGTATTTTTCTTGACCAGGGATTTGCTTTTCTTTTAATAAATTTGTTGAAATGAAAAGTCATATGTTCTTTCTTTTTTCAGTGTAAGATTAAGGTAGTTCAGCAAATTGTGGTGTTCTGTTTTTGTTTTTTTTTGCTAACAATTTTTGCTCATTTTTACAAGGGGTGCCAATAATAGTGGATGGCACTGTATATTTACATACGTATATTAGTTATACATCTATAGTTGTTGCATATTCCCATTATGGTTAAGCTTTTATTCGCCTTGCACATACAATTAACAACCCCTAATTTGAATATTCCTAAATGCACATAATGATGTACTTTGCTGACATGAAAACGTTTAGTAACACAAACAACTAAAGGCAAGTGTCCAAATGAATTTTTTTGCTAAAATATTTTTTCTCAATTTATGACAACATAATGTCATATACAACAGCATACCACAAAACTGTCTGCTCTTATATTTGTTATTTGCTATTTTTTATTTTTTTCATGTTATTTACAAGGAGTCAACATTTTGTCATATTAAAACTTGTCTGCATATTAGCAATATCTTCTGTCTATTGGCAATATCTTATTTTTAATTCAGACATAAATGTTTAAACGTCCCACATTTGGTTGAGTTGCTGATATGAAATAGTATTATTTTCTTCTTGCTCTCCCATCAATATGTAGGACTTGGGGTCTAACAGCATTCTTCAGGACATTGCAAGAGCACGAGAAAACATCCAGAAGTCTCTGGCAGGGGTGAGTGGTTCATCACCTAACACCTTAAACAGGCAATGTTCTCCTACCCATCAAACCTGGCTTAGGTGATGAGAGGTGCGAGAGTAAGAGCTCTTTCAGCTATCTGTGAGTCTTTCGCTTGCTTGCTGTCATGCTTACACTCTCTTGCACTCTTTCTCTCCCTGCCTTGTCCTTACGCGCATTCTGTCCCTCAGCTGAAGACGACCTTGCAGCCAACTAGAACCTATACCCATGAATCCCAATCCCTCTTTCCCAACAGTTCCACTGTAAGTGTATGTGACCATGTGATGGATGCTTGCTGTTTGTCTGAACACCTATTGTGCTGGTGATTGTTATTTCTATGTTGTGTAGTGGGAAAATCTTAATCCCTTTCCTCTTCTTGCATGCATTCGTTTGTGTTTATGTAGGGTCACATATAAGCTCTCTTTCTGGGAGAGAACTACATTTCCCATGATCCCATGCGCCACGACTCTGAGCCACGCCATAATAATAATTAAGGTGTCTGAAATCACGTGGATATTTAGCTCTCTCTCCCTCTCCCTCCATCTCTCCCTGCATGCTCGCTTGCTCTCTTCTGCTTCCAGAAAATAACAGGCAGGGTAGTTTCAAGCCTTTAAGGACATCCTTACCCGGGCTTACCCGGGACCAGATATAAATTCAAACATGAGCCGAGGATTTTTTCCCCAAAATTTGTATATAGTATATAAAGGGTGTTATAGTAGACTACAGACTATAGTAGACCGCCTATGGTAAAAAATCGACCTGCGAGGCCCTTTCTTACAGGCACACAAAATCACACACTCAAGACAAGGTAATACTAAAAATCGCATCCAAGTTTATTTTGGTGAGGAGTGAAGGAGTGAAAAGACTAAAGCACTAAAGCAAAGGACATAAAACATACTTACCCTGCAACTAGTCTGCTCTTAAACTGTAGAATGATGGGCTAGGATAATGGATAATGCTAAGACAACTCTCCTAGTGCATTGTGAGGTGCTTAGAAAACTTGCTTGTGTGTTTTTGTATTTTCTTCGGTGAAAATGAAGCAGCTCTGGTAGATGGATAAGTGCTTAGCGCTGCGCCAGTCCAACAACCAGTTCGCCGATGCACCATCAAAAAGTGACGCTCTGCTGTCTGTTTAACATTTTGAGGATTTGTGCTTGATATTCACGATAGTCATTTACTACATCATGCATGGAACAATCTGCGATACATCGAGTATATTCAATATATCTCCCACTCCTAGCTGTGCTGTTGTGTTCCTTGTTGTGAATAAATCGAGGTATAGTTTTTGTTTGTCTATATGTGTGTGGCATATAGACACATATGCCTATATAAAGTTTTCACTTCCTTGGTTGTTGGCAAGAATTCACAAAAACCTTAATGTCAAAGTGATGTTTTTTTTTTATAGTCATTTTGTTAATTAATCATGTGTCATGCGATATAACAAATAAAACACTTTTTTTAATAGGCACTGTAAGCGAGAATTTGGTCGTACCCTGACAAAAGATTTGTGTGTGTATGTATGTGTGGACACATTTTAGGCTGCAGGAGGAAGTGGTGTGGATCAGGCAGAGCTCCTCACACGCATGAACAATCTGGAACTGGAGAACCAGAGTCTACACAAGGGTGTGGGAGAGAGATGTTTTTCTCTTTTTATCAAATCTCTTTGCTGGTGCTACCGTCTATCTCTGCCATTTTCATTCAGCCAGTCTAAATTATGCCTTTCCTTACTGTCTCTTTCAGTTGTGGAGGAGTTGCGTGCTGCTATTGCTAAACTAGAGAGTCGAGTCTCCATACTGGAGAAGAGGCCTGCAGCCCCAGTAGCAGCAGTTAATGGATGTGCACCTATTGTAAGTGTCAGAGTGTGCAGCTGCTGTTTTTATTGTTTATATTATTGTACATTATCCTGCTGTTTCCCCACCGATGCTTGCTTCATCTCTTCAGAAAACATCTCCTGCACCGGCAATAAACAATGACGAAGATGAGGATGATGACATTGACCTGTTTGGAAGTGATGATGAGGTGGATGAGGAAGCTGAGCGTCTCAAAGAGCAGCGCTTGCAGGAATACGCTGCAAAAAAGGCCAAAAAACCTGCCCTCATTGCCAAGTCCTCCATCCTCTTGGATGTCAAGCCTGTATGTTGTTTCTGAATAGTGGATTTGCTGATCACAGTAGATGTTTGTTGCCTTTATCATTTCCATTTAATTTAGGCGTCTTTCTGTTCAAGATACAAAATCTTTGCATTACAAGAATGGAATTGGTTCATTTATTTTTGTGTTGCAGCTGCACAAGATAATTAAATATTTATTGCTGCTCAAAAATGCACAGAGAAGGAAAGTCAAGAAGCACATTGATGTAATGTAATGTTCCCTGAAGTTATGCAGTATACTTCTAAAGCAGTTATTTTTTAGCTAATAAGGAAACAAAAACAGTAAATATTCAGACATGCACACACATTTTTTACTGGCAAAAACATTTTCTATTGTCGTTCAAATTCAAAATAATGAGAATGTATAGATGAAATTTGTAAATGCTTAAGGCTGTGACGGTAGGAAACATAGATACAAATTAAATTGGTTTTAAAAAGGTACAAATTAAAAAAATTGGTTTTACTATTTTAGAGATTGTTTTAATTTAAACAGAAAAATGTAAATCCCTAAAACACACAGCAAACCCTCTAATGCCCATTCTTATTCAAGAAAGTGTGTGACATTGCACCGTTATTTGTCACTTTGCCGCTTTAATGTACCCATTAATGAAACCAACATGCAGTAAAATATTGCACAATTGCCTAGTCACTTTACCATCAGCTGTCTGTGAGAAACATTCATTTAAATGGTGAACAAAATCTTTAAAATTACAATTATAAATAGTATGCTTAGAATTCAGTGCATTTTTGTCTATATAGTATAGCCGGTGCGAGTAGTAAGACTCCTGTATATTCACAATCCGTTTTGGCCTACCTAAATAGACACCATTGCTTTAGTCTCTCTGTCTTTCTGTTGTTTTGCAGTGGGATGACGAGACTGACATGGCAAAGCTGGAGGAGTGTGTAAGGTCGGTTCAGGTTGATGGCTTGTTATGGGGAGCCTCCAAACTGGTTCCTGTTGGTTATGGGATTAAGAAACTGCAGATCAACTGTGTGGTTGAGGATGACAAGGTCGGAACAGATCTTCTGGAAGAAGAGATCACCAAGTTTGAAGACTATGTAAGTGAAAGATCCCGGGGGAGCATGCCTGTAAATGTACTAAGTATCTAGGTATCTAGGTATATAGTTTTGCAAATTACTATGCTCCTGATGTCTTGTTGTTTTTTGCAGGTCCAGAGTGTGGATGTAGCAGCTTTTAATAAGATTTAAATATTCACATGCCAACACTTATTTTCACATGCACTACTCCTACTGCTGAATTGATGGTGGATAATAAAAGCTCTGACTGTACTTTTTTCTGCTTTGCTCTCGTTTCTACACACCAGTCATCAAATATGGTTACACAAAGAAATCAAGACATTCTTGGGAACCATCAGCTGCATTTTAGTCTTTATGAAAACAGCAATAGACGAACAAATGGGATTTGTTGTGTATAATATAATTTATATTAATATATAAATTATTAATATAATAACTCATTATTATATTGCCATTCTGTTCAAGCTACTTTTTAGAGATGAATTTCTGAAGAATGTGCACCAGTACTCATGTTCCTCACTATGTAAAACAGTAAAGCAGTGCAATGTTCCACTTAATGTGTATATAGTATGTATGCATTTATTTTTCTTATGCTTCATGAATCAGTCTTTGGTCAAAATAGCTTTAAATATGATCACTGCTGGTCATTTTTCTACATTCAAATAGCAGAAATGAAGATTTTAATATATTTCTAGAGCCTAGCAAGCCCCTGCTGTGGTAACTGAACATACCCTAAACTTAAACACTGTCCAGTGACCCTCCTAACCTTTAAATGCCCATCCTTTCTCAAGAAAGAGTATGACATTAACGGACCATTTGTTACCTCTCCTGATTTATTTCAGGGTTGGTTAAAGTCTAACCCCCAGGCCAGTCGCAAGCTGAGCAGGAACTAATTAAGATTGCACTACACCAACGTTTCCATTATACCACTATATCACTATTAAACCACTAGCAAAAAACAGACCAAAAAAAAA
>JAVGVS010000167.1:326828-373914 GCA_032718565.1 Distichodus sexfasciatus | reverse complement strand
TATGTATGTGTGGACACATTTTAGGCTGCAGGAGGAAGTGGTGTGGATCAGGCAGAGCTCCTCACACGCATGAACAATCTGGAACTGGAGAACCAGAGTCTACACAAGGGTGTGGGAGAGAGATGTTTTTCTCTTTTTATCAAATCTCTTTGCTGGTGCTACCGTCTATCTCTGCCATTTTCATTCAGCCAGTCTAAATTATGCCTTTCCTTACTGTCTCTTTCAGTTGTGGAGGAGTTGCGTGCTGCTATTGCTAAACTAGAGAGTCGAGTCTCCATACTGGAGAAGAGGCCTGCAGCCCCAGTAGCAGCAGTTAATGGATGTGCACCTATTGTAAGTGTCAGAGTGTGCAGCTGCTGTTTTTATTGTTTATATTATTGTACATTATCCTGCTGTTTCCCCACCGATGCTTGCTTCATCTCTTCAGAAAACATCTCCTGCACCGGCAATAAACAATGACGAAGATGAGGATGATGACATTGACCTGTTTGGAAGTGATGATGAGGTGGATGAGGAAGCTGAGCGTCTCAAAGAGCAGCGCTTGCAGGAATACGCTGCAAAAAAGGCCAAAAAACCTGCCCTCATTGCCAAGTCCTCCATCCTCTTGGATGTCAAGCCTGTATGTTGTTTCTGAATAGTGGATTTGCTGATCACAGTAGATGTTTGTTGCCTTTATCATTTCCATTTAATTTAGGCGTCTTTCTGTTCAAGATACAAAATCTTTGCATTACAAGAATGGAATTGGTTCATTTATTTTTGTGTTGCAGCTGCACAAGATAATTAAATATTTATTGCTGCTCAAAAATGCACAGAGAAGGAAAGTCAAGAAGCACATTGATGTAATGTAATGTTCCCTGAAGTTATGCAGTATACTTCTAAAGCAGTTATTTTTTAGCTAATAAGGAAACAAAAACAGTAAATATTCAGACATGCACACAAATTTTTTACTGGCAAAAACATTTTCTATTGTCGTTCAAATTCAAAATAATGAGAATGTATAGATGAAATTTGTAAATGCTTAAGGCTGTGACGGTAGGAAACATAGATACAAATTAAATTGGTTTTAAAAAGGTACAAATTAAAAAAAATGGTTTTACTATTTTAGAGATTGTTTTAATTTAAACAGAAAAATGTAAATCCCTAAAACACACAGCAAACCCTCTAATGCCCATTCTTATTCAAGAAAGTGTGTGACATTGCACCGTTATTTGTCACTTTGCCGCTTTAATGTACCCATTAATGAAACCAACATGCAGTAAAATATTGCACAATTGCCTAGTCACTTTACCATCAGCTGTCTGTGAGAAACATTCATTTAAATGGTGAACAAAATCTTTAAAATTACAATTATAAATAGTATGCTTAGAATTCAGTGCATTTTTGTCTATATAGTATAGCCGGTGCGAGTAGTAAGACTCCTGTATATTCACAATCCGTTTTGGCCTACCTAAATAGACACCATTGCTTTAGTCTCTCTGTCTTTCTGTTGTTTTGCAGTGGGATGACGAGACTGACATGGCAAAGCTGGAGGAGTGTGTAAGGTCGGTTCAGGTTGATGGCTTGTTATGGGGAGCCTCCAAACTGGTTCCTGTTGGTTATGGGATTAAGAAACTGCAGATCAACTGTGTGGTTGAGGATGACAAGGTCGGAACAGATCTTCTGGAAGAAGAGATCACCAAGTTTGAAGACTATGTAAGTGAAAGATCCCGGGGGAGCATGCCTGTAAATGTACTAAGTATCTAGGTATCTAGGTATATAGTTTTGCAAATTACTATGCTCCTGATGTCTTGTTGTTTTTTGCAGGTCCAGAGTGTGGATGTAGCAGCTTTTAATAAGATTTAAATATTCACATGCCAACACTTATTTTCACATGCACTACTCCTACTGCTGAATTGATGGTGGATAATAAAAGCTCTGACTGTACTTTTTTCTGCTTTGCTCTCGTTTCTACACACCAGTCATCAAATATGGTTACACAAAGAAATCAAGACATTCTTGGGAACCATCAGCTGCATTTTAGTCTTTATGAAAACAGCAATAGACGAACAAATGGGATTTGTTGTGTATAATATAATTTATATTAATATATAAATTATTAATATAATAACTCATTATTATATTGCCATTCTGTTCAAGCTACTTTTTAGAGATGAATTTCTGAAGAATGTGCACCAGTACTCATGTTCCTCACTATGTAAAACAGTAAAGCAGTGCAATGTTCCACTTAATGTGTATATAGTATGTATGCATTTATTTTTCTTATGCTTCATGAATCAGTCTTTGGTCAAAATAGCTTTAAATATGATCACTGCTGGTCATTTTTCTACATTCAAATAGCAGAAATGAAGATTTTAATATATTTCTAGAGCCTAGCAAGCCCCTGCTGTGGTAACTGAACATACCCTAAACTTAAACACTGTCCAGTGACCCTCCTAACCTTTAAATGCCCATCCTTTCTCAAGAAAGAGTATGACATTAACGGACCATTTGTTACCTCTCCTGATTTATTTCAGGGTTGGTTAAAGTCTAACCCCCAGGCCAGTCGCAAGCTGAGCAGGAACTAATTAAGATTGCACTACACCAACGTTTCCATTATACCACTATATCACTATTAAACCACTAGCAAAAAACAGACCAAAAAAAAAGGTAAACAAGTAACAATCCCTCAGACCTTAGCTAAAAAGCAATCTGAATTTAATTTTGAGGTTTCTTTCAAGAGCAGTGGTCATGAATTAAAAAATAAATAAAAATAAATGTATATGTATATCAACATTATAATTTGATTTTATCCATAAATTCAAATTTTACAATGTGTGGTAAAATAATAACCTTAAGTCATTTGAAAGAATATTTGAAAATTGCTTAATGCTTAAACTTAATGCTACTGCATACTCATAATTAAAATGGTAAAAATCAAGTCAGAGTGCAGTTTATGGTGAGTATTTTTATTCTGTAGATAATGAATGAATGAATGTCAGGGGTGGAAGTAACGAATTACAAATACTCACGTTACAGTAATTAAGTAGATTTTTTGTGTACTTGTACTTTTATGAGTAGTTTTCCAAGTGTGTAATTTTACTCGTACTTGAGTACAGTTTACACCATGTAATCTACTTCGCTACTTATAAAATCAAAAGTCGCTACTGAGTACGCCCACAATTTGAATTAATATTCAAACCTTTCATCTACATCTAATCTATGACGTAAGCAAAGAATAAACTCCGCTGCAGCAGCAGGCACAGGTGTCTGGAGGTACTACACAGTGGAGTACAAACTCATTTATAGACTGAAGATTTGGAGACAAAGAAGCCAAAATGGAGACAGAAGACAACACTGTCAACCGTGAAAATGATGGAGAAAAGACGGAGGACGAGTGCCCGCTGCCTGTTATTCGCAGTGTATTGGGAAAAGTTTAAACTGTTCTATGCACGTTCAAAAACATTTTTGTCATTGTTTTAAAAAACAAAACTCCTGCTTTATATCTACATTTATTTAGAAAACAAATTGTCTTTCTATACCTTGTTCATCTGAGAAATGTGCTTTGAACGTAGATATTTTATACTGGTGAATCGAATCGAATGCCTGCTATTGACGACGCAATAAAACATCCATCGGTTAAAAGTAATTAGTACTCTGAGTAGTTTTTGAGAAGAGTACTTTGTACTTTTACTCAAGTATTTTTTTAACACCAGTACTTTTACTTGTAATTGAGTACATTTTAACCAATGTAACAGTACTTGTACTTGAGTACAAATTTTCAGTACTCTTTCCACCTCTGTCCGCTAAAAATAAAAAAAATCAGAAAAACAAAACATCCCCTTGGGATAATGACCACTTACGTAGCTTAAAACAAGAGACACGGAAACTAGAACGTAAGTGGCGACAAATTAGATAAGTGGTGTTTGAATTAGGAAAGATGCTATGGGAAGCTATAAAAAGGCTCTTAGAGCTGCTAAATCAGAATACCTCTCATTGCTAATTGAAAATAGCAAAAACAATCCTAGATTTCTATTTATCATGGTATCCAAGCTGACTAATAGTCAGACTATTGCTCAACATTGTTTTCTAGCAACGAATTTATGAACTTTTTTGACCAAGAAATTTGTTCACTTAGGCAGAATATTCTGAAAACTCAAGTAACTACAGTGGCTGGCCTTGACAAGGCAAGTACTAATACTGCAGCCATCTTATTTGAATATTTTTTTCCGGTTGACCAGTCAGATCTAATGTCCTTAATCCTGTCCTGAAATTCATCTACTTTTATGTTAGACCCTGTTCCAACAAGGCTACTCAAAGAGGTGATTCCAGTAGTGATTAAACCTCTACTAGCATTAGTTAACTCCTCTATTAGCATGGGTCATTTACCCAGATCTCTTAAATTAGCAGTGATTAAACTCTTGCTGAACAAGCCCAACTAAGATCTCTTGGAAATGTTAAACTATAGGCTAATATCTAATCTCTTTATCTCCAAAATAATAGAAAAAGTTGACTCCAATCTTTCATTTGATGTACATGCTTCTAACATTAGTCGCATGGCCTTCTTTTAACTCTGTAATATTGCCAAACGAAAAAATGTGCCATTGCAGAGAAATTAGTTCATGCATTTATTACCTACAGGCTCGATTATTGTGATGTCTTATTCTCCGGTTGTCCAAATAGGTCGTTAAATAAACTCCAGCTAGTCCAGAATGCAGCAGTCAGAGTCTTCACTAAAACTAAAAAATATGATCATATCACCCCAATTCTATCCTCACTCCACTGGCTGCCAGTTAAATTTCATGTCAACTATAAAATACTCATCTTGACTTGACTTAAGATGTAAAGCTTTAAATGGTCTTCCACTGCAGTTTGTGAGTGACCTCATTTGCAACTACAGTCCGACTTGTACGCTTCGATTGCAAGATGCAGGTCTTTTAGTAATACGCAGAATAAAGAACGTTCCTGTGGGGGGAAGATCATTTGCTCATAACGCACCACAGTTGTGGAATAAACTTCTTATTAGTGTTCGGAGCTCAGAGACAATCTCTGCTTTTAAGTCAAGGCTTAAGACCTACCTGTTTAGTCAATCTTTTGGATATTAAAGTCCCTTTTTCTTAGGTAAAGTCGAGATCTGAGGGTTCATGGTCATTTAAGATTAAAGGTGAAAGGGGGGATTGGTGCTATCGTCCTACCACTCTCGCTGATCAGTCAAGTTTGCAGACGGTGGTTTGGTGTGATGCCAAGACCCCTGGAAGCCCTAATTTATGTGCTACCTTCCAGTTCACCCTTTTTAGCCAGGCTGCTATAGTTACTTTAGTACTGCCAGAGGTTAGGTGCAGGGCACTAACTCTCTTCTCTCTCTTCTCCTTTTTTCCGAGCTGATCCCGAACTGACGCTTGGCTGACTGAATCCTCACCGGGACTCTATGGAGACATCCCAAGCTGATGTTTGACCGTCTCAATCCTCCCGAGCTGACACTTGACTGACTGAACCCTCACCACGACTCTATGAAGACATCATCATCTGAAACCAGCTGGGATTTTCAAATAAGCAGTTTAATATTGAACTCATTTTAGCTTAACGTTGCAGAGAGGGTCCTGCAAGAGGCCCAGTAACGAATCGGGACTCGAAAACGTCCATTGGACTATTTTTATACCTTTACTTCTTTAAAAATGACTAACAATTCATCTTGAACTAATGCTTTCTGTGTATTAAATGTTTGTGTGCTCGGTCGCTCAGAGGAAGATGGGGTCCCCTTCTGAGTCTGGTTCCTCTCAAGGTTTCTTACTGTTAGAGGCAGTTTTTCCTTGCCTCTGTCACCTCAGACTTGCTTGTTGGGGGTTTAGGCCAGTTATATGTAAAGTGCTTTGTGACAATGACTGTTGTTAAGAATATATAAATAAATTTGAATTGAATTAAATTGAATCTTTTCATGCTCCAAGATTCTCTGAAAGACTGAAGAAACCACTGACTGAAGATTTCATCCATCAACTGACAGAAAAAAGGTATACCTCCCAATACATTTTTCTTGACCTCCAGCATACATTTATTCAACAATGGTGCAAAAAGTACAAGCCACCTTTTCCATGCAAGGAGCAAGAGCTTAGATCACTGTCTCACATTACCATAGTTGACTAACAGCTTTCATGATTTTTTTGGACTGTGTAAAGTTGCAGTTTGTGTAATTTTCTCTGCTTGATTCTCTTGATTCCCTGACAGGGAGGGTAGAAGAGGGTTTTTTTCCTGAATGCTTTTTTAGCATTTACTCAAGAGTCTAGATTGACACAGGAAACATTGAGAGACTTCTTAAACTCAGCCTCACAGTTGCTCATTTCAGTGAGTGCAGGACAAGTGATCTGCCCTGTGGTTGAAGTGCAAATTTAGCTTTCTACCTCAGATATACAGGTATGTCATCAGTGCAGTGCTGGTCTGCCTTATCAAGTTTGCTTTCTAAAATACACAGACCTCCATGCAGTCATCTTTTGGAAACTGTGATCTGTGCCTTCTCCCCTTTTTGGATGCAAGACAGCTAAATGCACTACGTTGGCCAGGAAACGAACCCAGGTCAACTGCTTGGAAGGCAGCTATGCTCACCACTATACCACCAACACCCACAGCTGCAGCTGTTGGCTTCAGCAACACTCTGTGTTACCTTTCTTTCAAAGCTGATGGCAGTTTGTTTTGGTAGTTTGCAACCTGGACCCAAATGGCATCATTTTGTGTGAATAGATTATTTTGAAATGGGAAATGGGTTTTCCTTGCAGCAGAGACCACTAAAGTTCATTGAAAAAGCTATTTTGGTTTCAGGTTAGAACCCATGCAGATGAAGTTTTTTGGTGTAATGATGGACTGATACACTATTTCCTCTCTCATGGCAGCTTGGTGAGATGGTAATTGTTAAGTTGGATGGAATTGGTAGCAATGCTACCAAGGACAAGTGTCTTGTCATCTAGTCCTGGTGACGGAGGAGGCAAATTGAAACCAGACTGGATTGAGTACATCAATGCTCTCTCAGAAATAAGCAGTCACATTCTGGGGTTTCCCAGTCCTTAGTTGTAACACAAAAAGTGGTTTTGTCCAAACCACTTTAGTAATGTCGGGCCAAATAAAATTGCTTGTAGGCAGGTGGCACTCTGTGAGGACACAGTTCTGATTATTATGCTGATAATGGCCTGTCCTGCACAATGCTCAAAATCTCTGCCGTGACCCAGAGAGTACTAACCACTATACGATCTCGGCTTGCCACTCAACAGGTAAAGCTAGAAAGTGGAAAATGAAATTGTAAAATGCAGATTGCACAAGTCTTCCAAACAGAGCCCAATCTATTCAGTTACATTGGCAAAAGCAGAACAAAAGATTTTAATTGTAAAAATCTGTTTTCTCCTTTTCCAAGACATTCCCATAATGTGTGACTGTAGCCCAATTGCTCAGGATTTCTTCAATGCTTTTTAACAAAATCTACAGATTTTCCCATACCAGTAGTCACACCCAAGCTGCCTGGATGAAAAAAAGGAACCCTAACCACTAGACCATATGTGACTGCACCAGCTTGTGGCTCCATATAATTTCCCATATACTCTCGCTGACTTGCAGGACATTTTTATCTACGAACAGTTCAGAAAGCACAAGTCAACTGTTCCTTGGTTAGAATCAACACCATACTTGAATTATGCTTTATGTTTACATTGAGGCTACGTTCACAAAGCCAGCCACATCGTTCAATTCTGATTTTTTGCTCAGATCGGATTTGTCTATCTTTCACATTCATAACTACAAGTGACCTGTATCTGACTGTAATGTGAACGCATCGGTCCTCCGAAACGTCACGCATGTGCAGCTGCCGGTGCAGGCTGATGATGTCAGCGCATGCGTATAAGCAAAAAGCCACATGAATTCCGATCTGAGCGTTCACATTCAGGTCGCATGGCCGCGAATCGGATACGTAAGAGATTTAGTACCACATATGAAAGTGACACAAATCTGATTTGAAAAGATCAGTTTTGCGTGTCCACACAGTCCTGAAAAGATCAGATCTGTGTCACATTAAGGCAAAAAATCCGATTTGAGTCACTTTAGCATGGCAGTGTGAACGTTGCCTGAGAGCACTGCATGATCATAGTCAACTGGGTAAAATTTCATGCTGCTGTGACAAAGAAAAAGAAAACCCATCAGATTGTGTACATCTTATTTAAAGTGATAAAGTTGTCATACTTTGAATCAACTGATCCAGAGTTAAAGGCTCAATTTTTTCTAGTTGGGCTGCAATCTTTTTTTGCATCAAAGTGATGGAAAAGCCACCATCTGAAGTCCGATTAACAACTGACAATATGTAATTGGTTACCTTTGATCCGTTGAGTCACTATACACCAATATTCCACATGATGGGGGCATCAATGCTGTTGAGTTTTTCTTAAAGGACACTCACTTAAATATGTCATTCACAAACGCATGGAAAAAGAATGGCACATTTTGGAGACCGTGGTAATGACATGATGAGGTACTGAATGCAGTTTTCCACTCATTCCCCGCTCGAATCCGTACAAGGTTGTATGCACTCAGCAGGTCGAGTTTGGTGTAAATCAGGGGTGGGGAACCTTTTTCCTATCCAGGGCCATTTTAACATCCTTCAAGGGCCATATTAAATTACTAAACAAACCTCTCTAATGTGATGGCTGCAACTGCTTCTCTTTGGCGGGGCGGCTGATATCAGATGGTAGTGATGATGACGCTACTAGCAACTGGTTTTCCAGGTTTTGGTCAGTCAGTCTTGAGCGCAATCGAGTTTTTGCAAGAGTCTCTTTTGAAAAGAACTGTTCACAGGAGTAGGTTGTCTCAAACAGAGATGCAAATTTCAGAGCATGTCTCCTGAGTAAGGGAAAATCCTCAGGGCGTATATAGAGTTTATAGAACTGAAGCAGAGGGATGTTACTGTACCTAGCTTCGAGCTCATCATTGCTTTGCAACTCAATGATTTCATGTTGCATGTTTTCAGGTACATCAGCTGGTTCCACATTAAATGGCATAGTAAATATGTCCAGTTCATTTGTTTACTCTTTATGTCCTGAAACCTCTCACCAAATGCCTGAAGGAGTTTGGCACACTCACCAGCATATTCACATGTCTTAGAAGGCTTTTGTTCTTGCAGAGTAGGAAAATGCACAGTGTTACCCTTTCCAGCTGCTCTTGCCACAGCTTTAATTTTGCTTCAAATGATTTCACATTTGAAAACAGAGAGCTGAGAAGCTGGTTGGGACCTTGGAGCTTGACATTCAGCTCTGAGAGGTACCTGGTAATGTCCACCATGAAGGCCAAATCACACAGCCACTTTCTATCACTGAGTTCCATGACAGGCTTTCCCTTCATCTCCATGAATTCTTTTACTTCTTCCCTCAGTTTATAAAACCGTGTGAGCATATCTGCACGACACAGCCACCATACCTCACAGTGGTAGACCAGATCTCCATACTCCAACTCAAGCTCAATGAGGAGCTCCTTGAACTGGAATTTTACTTTGTCCGGTGCTAGCAGCTCTGCAGCAGCAACAAGACATTCCTTTACAAATTCTCCTTCTGAATGAGGTTTCACCAAAAAACTTCTCTGCATGATGTTGTCTCTGTCAGAACGCAGCTTTGTGAACGCAGCTTGATGGGCATCCAAACTCCACCGGAGAGAGTTTACTTTATCCAAGAGCATTTGTCCTTTGAAGTCATCCATAATGACGCTCAATATTGGCCTTTTTTATCACTGCGAGCGCATCTAGCAATCGTATGTCCATTTCTCATTGAAAATGTGACATTCAGCATCAACTTTTCTCTTTTTGACTGACTCCATGGTGTGTCAGCAATAGTGATAAACGTTTATTCTGTAGCGTTCACTCTGTATCATTCACTCTTACCGTGACTGAAACTGGCATATGCCGGAATGTATTACCCAGAAACCCCTCATTACTTTTATTTTATTTTCTATTATTTTATTTCAGGAAAATACATACCTGCCGTATCTATATATACGTATTTGTTCCCCTGAATACCAGTATGCTGGATTTTTTTTTTTTAAATAAATTAATTAATTGACTGATGGGCCAGATCAAATGGTTTTGCAGGCTGTATGTGGCCCAGAGGCCGGAGGTTCCCCACCCCTGGTGTAAATACTTGCCCCATGGAGTTGCTCGGTGGCCAAGGGTTAGACCCGGGACCGAGGAGGTGTAGTGCCAGGCAGGAGGTCTATTGCATGTCCCATGGCTGATACGGAGGGAGAAGGGTAGCCTTAGTGGCGCTAAAAATGTCAGCTAAATCTGAGTAAACCTGAGAGATGTGAGCGGGAGTGTTGACTAAAAGACTTTCAACTGTGGTGGAGTGATTGGAAATTGACTTGGGTAAACAGGATGAGGAGCACAGGGAGGACCAGGAAAGAATTTTATTGTTGAGCCAATTGATGATAGGATTGTGGATTCTGAGCCAGGGGAGACCAAGGACTAGGGAAGTTTGAGATGTGAGTAGAATAAGGAAGTGGATAGAATCAGAGTGATTTGGTGATATTTCAAATTGGAGAATTGAAGTGATGTGTGTGACTGGGGAGTTTCTAATTGGGTGACCATCTAAGGCTTTAACGGTGATCAGGTTGGCTAGAGTGACTGTAGGGATGGAAAGGGAGGAAATCAGGTTCTGGGAGATGAAGTTGCCAGCCGACACGGAATCTAAAATTGCAGAAACAGAAAGAGGTGCGTTAACATTTGCGGACGACACAGTGGTGTTGGGGTTAATCTCCAACAACGATGAGACGGCCTACGTTGATAAGGGGGAGAACCTGGCACTCTGGTGTCAGGAAAACTGCCTCCAGCTGAACGTCAGCAAGACGAAGGAGCTGGTGGTGGACTTCAGCCGGGGACAGCGCAAATACGGACCCCTCACCATCAACGGTGCTCTGGTGGAAAAGGTGTGTTCGTTCAAATACCTTGGCGTTCACATCTCTGAGGACCTGACATGGGCTGAACATATCGATGTTCAGGTCAAGAAGGCAAAGCAGAGTCTGTACCACCTTCGGAAGCTGAGAAAGTTTCGGGTTTCCCCTGCTGTTCTGAAAGCTTTCTACTCTGGTGCTGTGGAGAGCATCATTACTCAGAACATTCTGTCCTGGTACGGGAACAGCTGTGTTCAGGACCAGAAAGCCCTCCAGAGAGTGATCCGGGCAGCGGAGTGCTGCTGCACGTCAGCTCTCCCTTCCCTGCAGGACATTTACTCCAAGAGATGTAGGACCAGGGCAATCAGGATTATAAAAGACTCATCTCACCCAGGAAACAGACTTTTTTATCTTCTGCAATCAGGCAGAAGGTTTCGCACCATCATGGCCAAAAGAGAGAGACTCAGGAGGAGTTTCTATCCTCAGGCCATCCGTTTTCTAAACAAGGACATGCCTTTCTAAGTCTCAGTTCTGGTATTACTGCTGCTAATACATACCTCATATTGCTGCTAATACATACCTCATATTATTTATGATAACTTTTATACTGTCTGACTGTTATATAAACCTCAACTGTGATAATCATTTATACTGGCTGCCACATTTCACTGTCCAATATCACATGCTCTACTCTGTCTGCTACGTATAATGCTGCAGTTGCACTTGGCACTTTAAAAATCATTTCATTGCACTGGTTCTGTCTTAGCACATTATGCATCTCAGGTAAACTATGCACATTTAACTTTATGTTCGTTATTGTATTATATATAGTTTTATTTTTTCGTCCTGTTACCCCAACCTCCTTATTTAAGTTAGTCTTTATGTTTGTAAGTTTGTATTGTGTCTTGTTTTTCCCTTGTCTATTGCACAGTTAAAA
Source organism: Distichodus sexfasciatus (assembly GCA_032718565.1). Classification (NCBI taxonomy): domain Eukaryota; kingdom Metazoa; phylum Chordata; class Actinopteri; order Characiformes; family Distichodontidae; genus Distichodus; species Distichodus sexfasciatus. The sequence goes on along the minus strand of JAVGVS010000167.1, from coordinate 362,099 downwards.
GAGCGGATCAGGATACATTTCACTGCATGTTGTACCTGTATACCTTGCAAATAAAGAATCTTGAATCTCTTGAACAAATGTGGCAGAAATAACGGAATCTCAGCAACATGGCGCTGCTGTGTGTGGCCTGCCGTCTGTGTCTAAGTCTCCCTTTGTCGGCTGTGTTTGTGTTGTTACTATTTTTGTTACTTTGTGTGAATGGTGTCAACTCACTGTTGGTGTAAGATCGTCAAATACTCTTGGATCTTCGTTTAAATGTGACAAATCTGTAACAAACTCCACAATGCAAACAAGGAATTATGCATCTGTTAAACACAAGGGTTACTACTAATAATAATGAGAACCACCAGAGACGTTTTTGTCATGTGTATTGTACATGTATTGAAGTGCTTAGACACCATTCACACACACCCACGCCCGCCCACATGCATACACAGTCCTCTGTTAGGTATTTACACAGTCCTTTAAATCGTCTGATTTCTCCTCTTTTCTCCCTCCGCTTTTTAGGATGTGGTTGCCAGTCGCCGTTCCGAGTTGGGGAGTCGATCCCTCAGCTCCGGACCTCGCGATCCACACATAGTATGTATACAAACATATACAGGGAGAAAAAAAACCCACATGCATTGATGAACATAAACAGTCCCGCATGCATGTTTTTGTGCGTCCACTGGCATCCCAACGTGGTTGCTGTTGTTAGCCTTAGCCTAAATGTGTTCTTCTTAAGAACCTAACGGCGATGAACGCGCCCCACAGCGCCACTGGTGGCTGGGAGACCATAACCAGGGGTAACCATTTCACTCACCCCCTTCAAAAGAGGACCTGACCGCACCGTAAAATGGCTTAAGGTTGGCCAGGTGAACGGTGAACAGGCCTGGTTGATTCAGTAGCTACACCTGGTAATTACCTCGAGCAGTTTTTATCCTGGCGGGCCCTTTCCACTTAGACGCAAGTTTGGCCATGTAGGAGTCCTCTGCCCAAGACTGGGGAAGAGCGCAGACCCACACGAGGTCTCCTTCACAATAAGTGACTGCTCGGCGTCGGGAGTTGTAGTACCTTCCCTGGCATGTGCCATGTTGCATCGGATTGCCTTAAACAGTTCCTCGTGTTTTCCAATATTTGGATATACTGGGTGATCCAGGGAGATATTCTTGGACAACATTCTTTCCATAGGCCCTTTTATTTTCCGCCCCAAGACCACTTCAGCTGGAGTATAGCCAGTACTCTCCTGCCAGGCGGTGTTGATGGCGAAGCGGAATTCAGGTAGCCATTGGTCCCAGTGCTTATGATTATCTTTTACATATGCAGCTGTCATGATTTTTAATGTCCTGTTGGTTCTTTCTGTAATGTTTGTTTGTGGGTGATAAGCAATAGTAAGTTTTTGTGTCACTCCCCATTGCTGGCAGATGGTGGGCAGCAGTTGGGAGGTGAATTGCAGACCTCTATCGGAGACCAGGTAAGCGGGCGTACCCCATCGTGTGAAAATCTCCCTTGTTAATATGCTGGCAATGGTGTTGGCCTTCGCCGTTCGCAGGGGGAACAGCTCGACCCACTTGCTGCAATAGTCCACCACCACAAGGAGATGTTCATTGAGTCGGGATGACCGGGGAAACAGGCCCATCAAATCCACTCCCAACATGTAACCAGGTTCCACAACAGATGTACTCTGCAGTAACCCTGCTAATTTGCTGACGTGGGGCTTGTATTTTTGACAGGTGGGGCAGCACTTGCAATACTCCCAGACATCTTTGCAGACTTCTGGCCAGCAGGCAATGGCAAGTAGTCTTCTCAGGGTCTTCATCCTCCCTAGGTGACCACTGAGAGGGTTGTCATGGGCGTAGTGGAGGTATTGCAGTCGGAGTGGTGTTGGAATGATCTGCTGAAGGTGACTGCAGTCAACTTGCTTGGGGGTTTGACGGTATAGAAAGCGATTAATGTTGTAGTAATGAATTCGGTGAAGATCAGGAGTTGCCTTTGCTTCTTTCCACAGGGGTTGTAGTGCCTCGTCTGCTTTCTGCGCCCGTTCCATCTTTTCCCAGTCACAGGCAGGTCCCCCTGGGGGTCGGTGCTCTGTTGCACAGCCAAGTGGGCTCTTGCTGCTTCTGGGCAATGGGATAGAGAATCTGGCATGGTGTTGCATTGACCCTTTCGGTACTGCACTACAAACTCAAACGCCTCAAGCCTGAGTACCCATCTAGTGAGACGGGAGGATGGATTCGGCTGGTTAAAAACCCATGTAAGTGCTGCATGATCTGTAACCACCGTGAATGGTTTACCCTCCAGGTATTGTCTCCACTTCTTGATGGCCCAGACCACGGCAAGGCACTCCTTCTTGGAGGCTGAGTAGTTCTTCTCTGCACCATGAAGCAACCGGGAGGCATAGGCGACTACATGGCAAGGCAAGGCAAGGCAAATTTATTTATATAGCACATTTCATACACAGAGGTAATTCAAAGTGCTTTACATAAAAGGAAGTAGATAATCATAAAAACAATAATAAAAACAATAATCATAAAAACAATAATCATAAAAACAATGCAAAATGATTTTAAAAGGATTTAAAATTTGATTTAAAATAAGTTCAAGACAGTTAAAAACAGAATGCAATCAGTTCGGACGAAGCACAGTGCTCATTCAGTAAATGCACAGCTAAACAGATGAGTTTTGAGTCTAGATTTAAATGTAGCTAATGTTTTACAACATTTGATCTCTTCTGGAAGCTGATTCCAACTGCGGGCAGCATAATAGCTAAAAGCGGATTCCCCTTGTTTTGTGTGAACCCTTGGTATTTCTAATTGACTCGATCCTAATGATCTGAGCAGTCTGTTAGGTTTATATTCAGTGAGCATGTCTGCAATGTATTTAGGTCCTAGGCCATTGAGTGATTTGTATGTCAGTAAAAGTACTTTAAAATCAATTCTAAATGTAACTGGAAGCCAGTGTAGGGACCTGAGGACTGGTGTGATATGCTCAGATTTTCTGGTTCTAGTCAGAATCCTGGCAGCAGCGTTCTGGACGAGCTGCAGCTGTCTAATGGTTTTTTTGGGAAGGCCAGTGAGGAGACCATTACAATAATCCACCCTGCTTGTGATAAAGGCATGAACAAGTTTCTCCAAGTCTTGGCTGGAAACAAAACATCTAATTCTTGCAATGTTTTTAAGATGATAGTATGCTGATTTAGTTACTGCTTTGATGTTCCCCATCTGGATGTTCTTGGGTGAGTACAGCTCCCAACCCGACATTGCTGGTGTCCGTCTCAACCCTGAATGGTTGGCTGAAGTCTGGCGGGGTTAGCACTGGAGTGCTCTGCAAATCCTGCTTCAGGTGGTCTGGCACTCAGGGGACCACCTCCATGGAGCTCCTTTTTTCTTCAGGGCATGTAACGGAGCAGCACACTCTGAGAAACGTGAGATGAAACGGTGATACCATCCTGCCAGACCCAGAAAATGGGTGCTCTTTGATGTTGGGCGGCGGAGGGTAAGACCGGATAACCTTGACCTTCACTTCCTCAGTTCAAATACCCTCTGATGATATCACATGGCCTAGGAATGATAGTGATTTTTGGCACAGGTTGAGGGTGAGGCCGGCTATCTCAAGGAGTGAAGATACATGCTCGAGGTGTTGGAAGTGAGTGTTAAGGTCCCTTGACCTTATCCCATATGACTATGTCATCTATATACACAAAACAGAATTTTCCAATTACCTCCGCGAGCATGGTTGACATAAGTCACTGGAACGTGGCTGCCGCGTTTTTAAGGCCGAATTGGAGGCGTAAGAATTCGTACTGGTTGTTTTTAGTGACAAATGCAGTTTTGGATATGCTGTCTGCGCTCATTTCCACTTGCCAATAACCACTCCTCAGGTCTAGAGTACTGAAAATGGCTGCCCCGTACAGGGATTCCAAGATCTTGTGCACCTGAGGCATGGGGAAGCCGTCGAGCGGGGTCTTCTTGTTCAAAGCGCGGAAATCCACGCAGAAGCGGATGCCGCCATCTTTCTTCCCTACCAGCATGACAGGTGGCGCCCATGGGGAGAGTGATGGTCTGACAATCCCTTGCACCCTTACTTATTTCCTCCTCCAAAATCTACTGTTTGTGGACAGGTACGGGATATGCCTTCTTCCGAATCTGAATCTCGTCAGTGGTGTGGATGTCTTCCCATTTACTGTTTACAAATCGCTCCCAGCATTAATCTAAGACCTAAGACTAACATAAGACCAAACGGCCTTCTTTCAGTTTTTACATGACAACATGGCACGTCCTTGAGAATAACTAGTATGTTAAAAAACATAAATGGTGGATTATCTATGGCTGATGTACAGTATTTCTGGAGTGTTGAAAAAAAAAGTGAACTGAACCAAACCGTGACCCCGAAACCGTTATACGAAACAAACCGTGGATTTTGTGAACTGTTCCACCCCTAATGTAATATATATATGGATCTCAACTTTAGCAAGACTTGTATTTTAAAACCTTGTTTTGTATAGACGTGAATGAATGTATATTAGAGGTTCACACGTGTGACATCAATGCTGTTCAAATTATTCCATTCTCTACATGTCTATGTTCAACCAATTTATAAGCTGGATAAATATTTGTTTATTTTGGCAACCAAGAGAACCAAGAGAGTGCCAGTGCATTAATTATGCAGTATTACGCACAACTGCCCATTAGTATTTATGTTTCCAGGAATGAGACAGACTTGTCATATATATTTTTCAATTAAAAAATCCTTATGAAATGTACACTTACCTTTAAGGCCAAGACTGGAACAGCACCTTCTTACTTATTAGCACTGATCAAGCAGTGTGTCATTTCTTGTCCTCTCAGAGCATCAAGCACTGCTTGTCTCAAACCACCAATACTTCAGGTAAGAGGAAGACATGCATCAAGACTCTTTGCAGTGTTGGGTCCTCAATCTTCCAATCAATCTGATTTCTGCTCACACCAATCTGATAGTCCAAAGATTAATAGAAAAACCTAACATTTGTGGAGAATGGCTTTGTTAAGACTTTTTGTTTGTGAAAATATGACAGAGAAATGTTTTTACTCGAGTAACACGTCCCAGCTTTAATTTGAAAAACTATGTTACTTCCTTTTGGTTATTAAGGGTTAGAGTTAGGGTTACCCAAATATAGTTATTACAAAGGGACATCCAAAAGATGAAATGTTTGTGCCCTTTAGACATCATGTGCCTTGCAGAATGGGGGATGTGATCATGTGTGTTCTCTGGGAGAGGAAGGACATGTTTTGTGGAGCTGCAAGTATGGTTGGGAGCTCGCTGATGATCAAAGCCTGCCTCGGTGACACCTCACATATACACACTCACTTGCATACAAGTTAATGTGTGATAACACAATTACGTGATGACACTGATCCTGAGATTCCGACAAAATTGGTCTGTGGGTGAAATGGAATTAAAATCATCTCTCTCTTTCTCTCTCTAGATGTGGATGAATGTGCAGCGTTTAATGGAGGATGTGAGCAGGGATGCCAACTCTCACGCAATGAGCGGGAGACATACGCATCTGATTGTCTTCACACGTTCTCACGCCATACCCCAATTTCTCACGCTGAAAATCTATTCTATCTATCTCAGCTAGGCTGCCCATTGCGTCGGGCCAAACACCACTTGCGATCGATCAACTATGCCTTACTAGTGTTGTAGTACTCGAGATTGGCCTCGGTCTCGAGACCAGTTTTTCAAGGTCTTGGTCTCGTCTCGGACTCGGCCACATTTGTACTCAGTCTTGTCATGGACTCGGACAAAGAGGACTCGGAATTTAGTCTTGGTCTCGATCCTCTCTGGTCTTGGTCAGGTCTTGGTCTCGGATAAGGTGGTCTTGACTACAACACTATGCCTTACGCATGGCTGAACAGGCAGAGAGGTGTTCCCTCCTGTGCACACTCCTTTACGGTGGTGCACCTAATGATGCTGCACTCATCCCCCCCATGCAGAAACAGGGATTTCTCTCACAGAACATGCCCGGTGGTGACTACAGTAGTTAGCATGGCCCTGGCAGTTCCTAAAGGGGCTAGAGAGATTTACGTTGATCGCTGTGGACCTCTAGGGGTGCAACTATGAATTAAGTACAGGTAGGCAACTCTCAGAGCACTGTTAGAAGACAGATTCACATTTGAAAATAGAAGTTTAAATTCCAATATGAATACAACCCATTGAACTGAATTTAGAGGGAAAATCAGCTGATAGCATTTTGCCTCACCTTATTATGGGAAATGTTAATATTAGGTTAACCTGTACTTTCTTTTCACAGGATAAACCAGGCTCATGTACATTTGCAGGCATACAGGGTTGGCTACAAGATTCATTGTCCCAGTAGAGCAGAAACATAATATTTCATTCTTAAATGCTGGAAACCAAACTCTATGACAAACATACTTTAGATATTGAATTGTTTTCAATATATTATTCTTTCTTTTGAAAAATACAAAAAGAACCCTATGTGGAGGACATGTTTATCAGACAAGAAAGGAGTTGCAAGGCATCTTCCAAACAGTACCAAAAACTCACAGCTCCAGACACCAGACTCCAGACAGTGTTTTATGTTACACACCATTATACTTGCAGTGCATGTCACCAATGTATTTTAGGTTTATACCAAATTAGATATTTTATTATCATAAACTTTAGTGATGACCTTCCTTTCCTTCTAAATTGAAATGCCATTGTACATTCCAGTCTTTTCTTCTCTCTACTTAGCCTTCAACAAGCTGTTTCAAACATGGGTGTTAATACTGTGTTAATAAAACTCAAGTTAGAAGTTGTCACAAATAGAATGTAGTAATACAGTATATCGTATATAATGAAGAAAACTGAGCTTATGAAACTTAATTTAAATTTTTGAGTAAAGAAAGTAAATTTATGTTAACAAAACTAGATTCATATACATTTTACTAACAATTAATAGGTTATTATACATATGAGTGCAAGATACTTAATATTTTTAGTTCAGATGAGCAGATAGATTCGGTACTTTTTTTTTAACTTCAGTTACTTTAACAATAAGTACAGGAGTTACTTGTACTCAATTTAAAGACATTTCAAGTTTAAATTGTTTACATTAATAAACTTTAAGGCAATCGGTTTCTTCTAACTGTTTTAGTTGAACTAACTCATCAGGTTTTACAGTTGCTTTAACAGGTGCTTACTGATTACACTGAGCATGTAAATAATATTAATATATTAATATTAATATTACGGGGGGGGGGACCCCGTAAAAAGTAACTTAAATGGGATTGCATGTCACGGACCACTAGGAGGCCAAAGGCCATCTGTTGAAAATACCTGGTGAAAACAATATGTAGTATATTGATAAAATAAACACAAGTGGGCAGTATTTCAAACTGTATGTTGATTTTCCTCAGACAATTCAACATTATTCCAGGTTGAGTCTAATGTTAAAATCTTCTATATAAATTTTAATACATTTTATTGAACATTATAGAATTCATTATATGTGCAAATATTAGAACAGCAGTCAAGTGAAGTAAACCAATTAAAAACAATTTAATTACTGTGATGTACATTTGTGCATTTAATGTGCATGTGATCTGCAGCAGTTTAATATAAATATACAGACAATCCATAAAAAATAAACAGTATCTCTAAGACAGTATGTAAATACTAGGCAGTTGATAGCGTAAGGGTTCAGGAGTTGGCACTATTCAAGTCTGAGGTACTCGTGAGGTAGTCATTCTGGCAGGTTACTGAAGATTTCTTTAGCACTGGGATGATGGTGGACAAAAAGCACGTTGAGACGATCATCTGGCTCAGTGATGTGCTGAAGATGTCTGTGAAGACCTCAACCAGCTGATCAGCACACTCTCTGAGCATGTTATGTTGTCTGGTCCAGCAGCCTTGTGTGGGTTGACTTTGGTTAAAGTTCTCTTCATGTCAGCTGTAGGCAGACAGTTAACTTGGTCAGTGGTGAGAGACATGGCTTTCAAAGCATGCAATGCTACTGGGTGCAGGCTGCTGGGTCAGCGAAGTGTAGTTTGATTTAAGATATATGTTCACATTTATGGCATTTAGCTGACGTTCTTATCCAGACCAACTTTCATTTCCTAATTTCAGGGACAGTCTCCCTGAGAACAACTCGGGGTGCTTGCCCAGGGACCCAGTGAAGGTAATGCCAGAGGTAGGACTTGAACCCACAACCTCTTGGTCCAGAGTCCTTAACTACTAGGCCACCACCACCCCACATACGCAGATTACACACTATATATATATCTAAATGCTAACTTTTAAAGTTGAGAAGTCTTTATGAAAGAATTATGACAATATTTATAGGAGAAATCATGTTATACACGCGCCCGCACGGACGCAGGCAGAGAATAGAGACAGACAAATAAATAACGTAGGCGCGTATCAGCATTTCTGTGGTTTGTTTTTGTCTGTACATGCCTGTTATTTCTTGATCTCGATGTTATTTCATTATACTCGACCTATTTGATAATTCCTTCAAGCTCATCGTTTGCACTCGAACTTTTATTGGTTGTCAATTTCATATTAGATCTTGTTTATGTTCTAATATTCTGAGCCATGCGCCTCAAACAACGGCGTTGACAAAGCAGGCGGCGGCCACACTTCCGGTAGCGCGCGCAGGTGGAACAGCTCACCTGAGGAGGCAAACAGGAAGAGAAGGACAAACCTTGAACAGCTCAAACCTACAGAAGCAACAACGGAGTCGTTTCTAACCCAGCCCCGTTTGACTTTCTCCTTTTATTTACCTGACACAGGAAAGCAGGTGCGTCGTTTTTGCTGTTCTTTCCTGTTAGATCACTTTATTGTGCTACTGCATGTTAGTTCTGTGTGTGTGTGTGTGTGTGTGTGTGTGTGTGTGTGTGTGTGTGTGTGTGTGTGTGTGTGTGTGTGTGTGTATATATTTGTCCTCAGAAGATGGCTCCCTCCCTCTCGGTTCTCTTGACTTTTGCCTTGCTGTTCCTGGCGTCTTCGGCTTCAGCTGCGAACTGCAAGAAACAATTTAAGTCGGGTCGAGCGGATTTTCTCCTGGACACAGAAGCATCAGTGTTGGAAGGAGCGACGTTCATTGAGGAAGCGCGCGCGGTCAACCGGTCGGACTGCGAGGGCGCGTGCTGTTCACTCGGCCCGTGTAATGTGGGCCTGGTGCAGGTGCAGGACGGGCTCACACGCTGCTTCCTCTTCGACTGTTTGTACCGCAATCAGTTTGTTTGTCGGTTCGTGAGGCAGAAGGGATTTAACAGCTTCATCTTGGACTCCGTGTTCGCTCGCCACTTGAGTCAAGCTGCGGATCCAGGTGAGAAATCCATCTCATGGCCTTTACCTCTAAAGATCGATTTGCCTCTAGCACCTAGTACTCAAAACTCGTAAACGTTTAAACGGGGCCTGTCTGTCTGAGGCTGGATTTGTGTTGGAGGGGGAAATAGAGCCAGCAGCTGACTTCTCCTGGTTGCAGTAATCGCTGGTGCTCATTGTCGCATAAGAAACCAGGCTATGACCTATGTGAAGCTTGTGCTGCCAAATGGCCCCTTACTGTCACATAACATGTAGGCTAAGGAATCTCACTGCTTCCCACCCATCCCATGAGTAAATGTTGAATTGTGGCTGTTACATTATGGACACATCATACCAAGAGACCTTATCCAGCTACACTTCTGTTTTGTTTATGCCTGTTCCTACACTTCTAGGTGAGGAGGACCAGCCTCCCAGAGCGGAAGCGGGGCCGGACATTGTGGTCAGGCCCGGGACCCAGATCACACTGAATGGCAGTGAGAGTTGGGACGACAAAAAGATCATTGACTACAAATGGAGTCTAGTTAGGGGAAATAGCTCAGTTGTGACAAAGGTGCTTTATTTAATTTCTGTGTTTAACCAATTTTAAATTCATAATATGATCAGCTGTCAAAAAATGAAGCTCTGATCCTCACTGGTCCCTGAAGAAAAAAAGAACTCACTGCTGTAGTGGGTGTTTTTTTAGCAAGTGATCTTTTGAACTTTGTACACTGATTTCTTAATATTTTTAACATGGCTTTTCTGTAGAAAACTGATCTCCCAGATCAGCTGGTGTTGTCTAACCTCCAGTCTGGTGTTTACGAGTTCCAGCTGACAGTCACTGACTCTTCTCACCAGTCTAGCTCAACCTCAGTCACCATTCAGGTCCTCACAGCAGAGAAGTCTGAGCGTGAGTCCTGTTTTTTATGTTCAATATAATAGTGTCAACATTCATGATTTTTACTTTTCAGTTCTTTGTAGATAAAACCACAAAAGGTGTAAATAATTTCACCAGTCAGTTTAGATACAGAAAAACATTGTGTTGAAATGCCAGACTGAACCTGCTGCTGTATGGGTGTGAATCTTTATATGGATAAAACCAGTCTGACATGTTTTAAAACATTTGCTATGAGATGCCGTATTCTCACACCCAATAGAAATGGATTCAAACTCACAAGCTCATTCTAAATCTGTTGATCTCTATTCCAAACTGGAACTTCTCCAGAAGTGTGAAAAAAGGTAGACATTAAATTGGAAAGTATGAATCAATTCCTATATTGATATATTAGTTAATAAAACAGTTCAGACATTAAGGGCATCGACTAGTTTTTACAATAACCAACACATTCTACTAGATGTAGATATTTTGGTGATGGTGTTTACTGTTATAAAGCTTCAGAGTGTTTAATTGAATGAATAATTATTATATGCCCAGTCTTCAGTAAAGCTGCAAAATTTCAGTCTCAGCTCCTGATGTGTTTTACACCAACCTGCGATATTCCCAAAACATGTGCTGTGTTTGTAATGACTACTTTAACTTTAACACATTTCAACTCTTTTGATTCTGACACTTTGTAACATAAACATTTATGAAAAAGCAGCTTGAGAGTTAAACTGTTTGTAGGTAATGTCATGCAATAATGTGATTATTGATGTATTCCGCTAGTTCACTGTTTGACCCCCAAAAAGGTGGGTCCATGTCGAGCCTCCTTCCTTCGGTGGCACTACAACATTACATCTAACAAGTGTGAAGAGTTCATATTTGGAGGCTGCAAGCCGAATGAAAACAACTACCTGTCATACGAGGAATGTTCTGAAGCATGTAATGGCACTTCAGGTAATACCCACCTCCTGTCACTGGGCAGTTGTGGGTATATGCACTTTACCTGCTAGGTATTAATCAGACCTATTTATGTTGTCTCTCTTTTACTTGTAAGTCCAGTGAATTTAAATTAATCCCTCTGAATGATTTTTTTCCTATTTGATTTCTCCAGTGATGCCGGGAGTAAGGAAAATAAATGTTCCTGGTGAAGGTAATTTTCTTAAATATATTTAGAATAATTCCACAGGAAAATGTGGAACTACTAAAATCGAGTTGGGAAACTCACACAAGTTCTTTATTGTCAGAAGTGCATGATATCAACTCCATTATAAAACATTAAAAATAACTTAGTCGTCTCTGGTATAACATATTTTAACTGGGTTTATAATGGTATCTGAATTTCTTAATTATGCATAAATTCCAGTGTGTGGTCACCCATGTGAGGAGGATCAGTTCATCTGCTCCAACAACTGCTGTTTAGAGGAAGGCTTGGAGTGTGACGGTCAGGAGCAGTGCAGCGATGGATCAGATGAGTCTAAATGTCAGCATTGTGAGTGAAACCCACCAGGTCTTAGCATGACGGCAATTCATGGTTTTGAAGCGGTTTTTACGGTTCGGTTCACTATTTTTCTATTTTGCCTACGCTTCAAAAATACCATACATTACCAGTAGATAATCCACAATTTATGGTTTTTAAACTATGATTTATTCTCAAGGATGTCATGTAGTCATGTAAAAACTGAAAGAATGAAGCTGTTTGGCATTATGCACGTCATTGAGATTAATGCTGGGAGCACTTTTTATACAGTACGTGGGGAGAGATTGCTGATTTCAAAATGTCTTTCCTTTATTTTATTTATATATAAAAACAGTTTGCCTTAAATTCTTGCTTTAGAACAAATGAAGAGTTTGGTTCCAAAACGCTATAAATCCACAATTGTTAAATTGAGAAAAAATGGTGAAAACCACTATTTTCTGTTTCAAACTTCAATATTTTATCATGATTTTGTAATAACATAAAAAATATCATCCATATTTTGATTTGTAAACATTTATTTAACATATTTTTGCCCAAAATGCTTTATATCCATGACACGTTTTTCCCAATAAAACATTAGCAATAAAAGCTAATTAACTGTATGAAAATGAGCAAAATACAACCATAAATAATAAGGAAAAGTTCTATACATATGACAAGCCCCAAACTTGGACAACATCAATTATATTTGACCACTGATTTCTAGGAAGCCGAAGGAGGCACAGACAGGCTAGAACAGGAATAGGACGCACCATGTGAGATGACGCTGTTGACAATAAAAGATGTAAACTAAAATACAGTTTCTTTACTGAACAACACTACCCGCATGCGCTGAACCGAACCCTGCGGATGCGTCCCAAACCGCCACAGGCGAACCGAACGGGACACATTTTTTTCATGAACCGTTCCATCCCTAATAGTAATGTAACTGCTTGATTCACAAGGCAAATACACTTACAGTAAATCTTCCATCAAGCCTATCAGATGTAGTTAACTAGTGTAATTATACACAGTGCATGTGTTTCTAATTACTACACTAGTTTCATTATAACAGTAGTTTCAATACAACATTTATTTATTGTTTGTTTGTTCTTTGTTTTGTCAGTAAAAAGGACACTTGCCCAGTTACTTGAAATTCAGGTGAATGAAGCGAAAGGTGAGCTGCTTTCAATTTTAATGAAATGTATCTTATGAGTGATCAGCTTATGTTTAATGAGCTCTTCCGGCAACTGTAACTTTATGCTGCTCTTTGTATTAAACATTGATTTGAATGAGTTATGTAATGATAATTGTATATAATTGTTTTGTGGGTTATCAGTGCATTGTGTTAAGCCGCGAACCACTGGCCCCTGCAGAGCCAGTATGCCACGCTGGTATTATAATCCTATCACCCGTGACTGCCACCACTTTACTTATGGAGGCTGCAAAGGAAATAGGAACAACTTTGAGAAGAAGGACAGCTGTATGGAGACCTGCAAGGATGTCACAGGTTTGAGGAATTCCAAAAAAAATTTGATTAGGACAACTGTAGTATTTCTATCTGGAACAGAGGTTTTCAACCGGTTCTGTTCCAGGGACCACCATTAAGACTAAGCAGTAGTCTGCGGCCCACTATGTCCATTTTACTTGTTAGTGGGATTTCTTGGCGTGGTGATTCCACACACTCTGTCTATTAGTGGGGATGTAGTGATAGAGAGTGCCAGTCTCATGTCATTCCCTGGTGCCAACTTTGCCCTGCACTTGTATGCCAGCATGGGGAAAAAAACGTTCTGATAGTGGTTAGGGTTAGAACCCCACTTTGCAATGCACCTTCCAGTTTAAATGCAATTAATATTTTTACCATGTTCTTTTTATTTGCAAGAGGATGATGTGTTCGTGGAGGGACAGTTTGACAGATCTGAGCATGAGGAACATCATTCAGGTAAAAATCACATCTGCTTCTGTTGTCAAATTATTGTAGTCGGCTCTGATTTTGTGTTTGAGGTTTGGCTTGTGATTGTTCGGTTGTGTGTATGATATGGGTTTTATGGATTGTGTGAGTGATTTATGCATTTATATTCACAGGTTCTGTGGCTACAGCAGTAATATTGTCGGTGATCGTCTTGGTTTTGCTGGCACTGGTGGGTTATTGCTTTCTGAAAAGGAAAAAGGCGGCGTCTCAGCGTCAGCGTGTGCCTACCAGCAACCCACCAGTGCTGCTCAGTGAGGACACAGAGCACCTAGTTTATAAGCCCACAACTGCACCCTGATCAGCACCACCTTATGGATCCCCCTGGTCCTCACCAAGGAGTCAGTGTGTGTTGAAACACTCACTGGCTGCTTAATTAAGTCAAATCTGCATTAAAGACTGGAATCTTTCAGGGTTACAGTTACAGGATGTAACACGTCTGACCATAGTGTTGATGGATGTTGTTTGATTAACGGACCATTTTCGACACAGCAGTAATACTCACATTGTAGTGGGTGTTGTGGCCTTTTGTTAGTTGCTATTCACTAACTTAAATTATTCAGCCTTATTATGGTCCAGACTGCTGGGGACTGAAGTGACGATGACAGCAGTAGTTCAACAGATGAGACTGCATTTCTGACTGTTCTAATTCTGAAACTTACAAATTCTGCTAATATTACAGTGCGTTTATTTTTGGGGTGTCCTGCTTTAATCATGATGTTTGAAACACTTCTAGTGTGCTGGAGGCAGAATTGTTGATATTGTTTAAATTTGGTTCCCTTTTTAGCATGATTGTGGCTTTGCTGACTATTTTATTTGGGGTTTATTTTAATGCCTTTCGTAAGATTTTATTAAAGTGAGTTGACAATGTCCTTTAGGTTTAAATTGTTAAAATTACTCTGCAGACTTCCATGAGTTATAACAATTATCTTTTTGGTGATCCTTTTGTGTATTTAAGATATGTGGCATAACCATCTCTTCCTATGTGTTCACACAGGTTACTGTGTGGAAAAAAAATTGTTTAACTTGAATTTAAATTTGCTGTTTAAGGCTACCATGTGTTCATGAAATAGTTTATGTACTTTTTCATGAATCAGACATGATGTGCAACAACATTATTCTTCAGATTCTCTAAAAATGTCATTTGGCAAGATGTGATTGTCCAACCCATAATAAATCACATTTCTTTTGTGTATTAAAATAGAATATTTGTGAATAATCTGCATTATTGCAGAGTGGACCAGAAATGCTGTATTAACTATATCTGCTTTATTATAAATATCTTTTGGTCTGTTTGTGTTTTACCTGTTCTGGTTGACTGAGACTTAAGCCTGACTCACTAGAAGGCACAATTACGCAAGTGTAAAATGGCAGTATTTGGTCTGTGCATTATCTGCAACTGATCCCTTGCTAGTTATCTCCATATAACTAATGTGCTTTGATGTAATTAAATGTGCATCTGAGGATTTTGTTTGCATCTTGGCAGCTGAATCTATCCATATTATTTATTTTCATCTAAACCAGTATAAAAAACATTACAAAGAGCAGTACATTTAAATTAAGACTCATCACATATATTCATATTTAATCATTAATACACTTGAGTGTGTTTTAGTATTTATAGTCTAATATGCACTGGTTAACTTGGTTAGATGGGTCAAAGGTTTAGATGGGTCAAAGGTTTAAACTGTTTAAACTAGTTTTCAAAAGCAGCTTGAAGGGGTTTTGGTCTCTACCATGTCTACACTCAAATACTTGCAGCAACCATGAGTTCATCTCAACCCTAAGATCTGCCCGATGTCCTGCTTTGTCTGTGTCCCTGATCACTGTCTGCTTTTAACCATTTGCTTGCTCAGGTTTGCACCAATATAATGTGAAGTCAGATTATGAACTTGTCTGGGGCGGTGGCCTAGTGGTTGGATGCTTACCTGTGGACAAAGAGATAAGAGCTTCAAATTCAGCTGTAGGCCTGTTATCTCCCCCACTACCTGTGCCCAGCCTTTCAGTTAACTACACGTGCCACAAAACAAACAAGGCATATTCAGCAGGGTTCAGTTGAAAACAGGACAGGTTTAGACATGAGTGTGTAAGTCAACAATACTCAAGGCTTAGTCAAGGCCACAGCACCTATGTCAGGCTTCATTTAGACGTGATATGATAGAATCCAGATAACAGTGCGAGGCAAATGCTTTATCCTTCTGATTTAAAAAAAATGCAATTCAGGTGACCAGGATGGTGGAGTTTAAACTGCAGATTGTCTCTATTTTTAAATGTGTTCCCACAAATCCAACTGTGTTAAACCGGTTCCTTATTACCTCTACAACTATTATTTTTATACTCATTACTAATTTACAACATAGATTTACACTGACTGGGAGTATAAAGGTCAGTTAAAATAAGTGCTTGGTTGGCTAGCAAATTGGCTGAGGATAAATGCGTAATGAGATTTTATTTTGTCTAATGCAGTTAGTTTTGTTGGTTTTCTTCTCACTCGTAGCAGCCACTTGACCCAGACTTTTAGGGACATTGAAGGGTGACAGCCGCCTGTAGGAAAGTGCGGAAAGTGGCTTGTAATAAAAAGAGGTTTATAACTTCTAATATGCACCAAAAATAAAAAAATAAAGACTATACATGCGTTTGATTCGCGATAATACTTCTACCAACACCAGATCAGAACGCTAAGAACCAGGTCTGTCTGTATTTATCATTCCTTCGTGTGGTAGATCAGTATGACAATAGCAGGTATCACTGCGTCACAGAACGCGATGATATTTATCTGGCACCGTGCATTAGAACTATTTTAGAAGACGTGTTGTGGAGGTGGAGGTGCATGCCTGTTCCGAAGCACAGGGAGGCTGATCAACAGGTTAGTATGATGTCACAGCATTTGACTGCTCTGTACGTCCTGATTTGTTAACTACGCGCTTGCTTTGTGACGAGTGCAGTTAAAGAGCTCAGAGTAGGGTTGCCAGAGTATAACTGTTTTCTTCTGTTTGATTAAAGCTAAGAGCAAATAAATGCAGGTCAGAAACGCAGCTTCCCACCAACCCTCACAATGAAGCTGTGCGCATCTTTGAAGACTTTGTACTTTGTTTACAGTTTAGATTAACAGTAGAGCATTAATGTACGTTAAGAGTTGTTGTCAAGACCACCTAAACCGAGACCAGAGTGTGTCGAGACCGAGACCGAGACCGGACCAATGCACGTTTTACGCCATATGACAATTTTAGTTGAAGATGTAAGCGCTCTTCAAAAAGGGCCAAACAAAGCAAACAATATACACTAAGTAACATATTAAACACGTTTAGTCCATGTTTCTACATATCTATAATGGAGCAGTTATGCAAACTGATAACATCATATGCTAAACAAACCACAGTAGCAGAACATTCCTCAAGACCAGACTCATCCCAAAGATAAGGGGGTAGTTGCTAAACACCACACAACATGGCCCGAAACACCAGATGAATGGAAAATCAGTTGGAAGTACAGTTTGGTTACACTTTAGAAACATGAGAGATGCAACATTCTGTGACCTAAACAGGCACGAAGGGGTCTCATTATAAATGCCCCCTCTACTAAAGAATGTGAATGATGTGGCGGGGCGTGTAACCGCGGTCGGCAGTAACATCATTGGCTGCACTTGAAGTGAGAAGATATCCAATCAGCTCATTAATAGTAATATTCTCAGAGCTGTTGACCTTCAAAACCTGGTCTGTACTACAACACTAATGTATTTGTGTTTGGATGAATTTACTCTTGTTATCTAGAGTCAGATGTTGGAGGACTATTATTTAATATTTCCAGTAAACCTGTTTTAGTAAAGCAGCAAAAGGGCTTCACCTCACAAAAAAAACAAAGCAAACAAACAAAAAACATCCGATCTGGCAACACGATCTGGCTGTGAGTCTCAGCCACGCGCCCGGAGGCTACACACGCCACGCCCCCTCCCAGTCAGCCGCGCACATGCGCAAGAGGGATATTTCGAAAAACGCCGTGACTTCAGGAAAAGTCTGATTCTGTCTCTACGAACACACAGACGCTCGCACAAACGCACACACTGGTTCCGGTGTGTGTACGACGGTTGGAGATTTTCTCTCGGCAATCCCGCTGACTCACTTTAACGTTAATCGAGTTGCCGTAGAAATTGGACGAGTCTCCCCCGTAGTGGACGAACTGAAGACAGAGACGTGGATCCGAGACCTGATGTTGGAAGTGGTGTGAGTGAGTTGGTTTGTGTTTTGATAGTGTGACTTGTGTAAGCTGTAATGCCTGTGTTGGGTCGTGCTAGTTGGGGTGTGTTAACTGCCAGAAGTTAGCTGTGATGGGTTTTGATTGCGTGAGGTGTGACAGTTGTTAGGCGTGGGTTGTGATGTGTGTAACTGTAAGGTGTTTTGAAGGGCACGTAGTAATTGTCCTGTGATAGGCAGTGTCATAATGTCTGTGACAAAGTTCATATGAGGAACTCAGTTTGTGTTATTATAAAAATTAATAGCCGTGGTGTCATGTCCTGATTGAGAATCTGATGACCTGGGGATAGACGCGCCAAGTGAGTCCTCTGTTTTGGTCATAATGCTTTGCAAGTGCAGTGTTCCAAAGCACACAGTACAATATGTTCGAACAGCATGGATTTGTCAGATTGTTGCACATGAATGAACGTGTTCGGGTAAACTGTCTGATCAGAGCCGCTCTAAAACATTCTTATCTTGGTCTAATGAGTCTTTTTTAGCAGTGTGTTTACTTCGTGGCTGCTGTCTAGTGTTAACTGTCAGCACTGCTATTAGAACTGTGTGTGTGTGTGTGTGTGTGTGTGTGTAATGTAATAGGTACTTTTAGGTTAGAAATGTGTAGCTGTTAAACTGTAGCTTCAGGCTTTTATTTCTCTCTATCTTGTGTACAAAGTGATCATGTTGGGGTCAGTGTAATGCCCTCATGGTGATGGAGGAAGTTGAACACAATGAGTTTTAAGCCTGCGAAAGTTTGTTAAAGGTGGGGCGGGACACTTCCTTTTTCCAGTCTCATCTCCTGGTTTTCCTGAAAGAGGACAGATGAGAATGAAACGACCTGGCGCTGGGCAGAAGTGTGAGAGGTTGGGGCTGTGAATGTGGAGGGCGAGGAAGCACCTTCTCCCCCCACAGAAATGACACTAATGAGTGGACTGAGGGCACCATGCCTTGTCCTGTGTCAGTGCTGTTTGGCGCACAACTGATGGTCTGGGGATACTTTCTGTTTAATGTTTAATCGGCAGAACAAAAGCGCTACAGTGGAAATTTGTCTTGGCTTGATTAGGTTTCTCATTTGTTTTTTACATTCACAGCTTCTGTCAACATGTGATTATGAGTAAACACCTTTGCATGGAAATAGTTCTGATAAAAACACACCCAGACTGTAAAACAGTCAGCACCATTCGCTTGTATATCACATTGTGCAGCTGCCATGTACTTTCTGATGTACAGCCAAGTATCATCCGAAGTACTTAACAAAACCAACACACCATAAATGTCATGTATTGGAGAAGTGTATTGCTGTATTGTGTAGCTAATGCAGTGTGTTTGCTGGTGGTTGAATACGTTTGTGTAGCTCTAGTCATTAGTGAGGACACACAGCAGATTCTAGAATAGAGCTTCTTGTATCTGTGTTGTCATGTGACTTGGCGCGGTCGTGTGCGGCTCTTTTTGTTCATTGTTGTTGTTGTTGTTTTTTTTAAGTCCAGTTCTTCCCTGTTACAGTTCCTAAAGTTAGTCCCTTAGCATAAAGCTCAGATGAAATCACCAAACTTGTATTTTCTCTGCCAACATGCTGTTATTATTTGAAGGTAATGAAACATAAAGTAAATGAGAGTATTTCCAGAAATTCAGATGTTGCCGAAAGAAAATTTCTTGCTGTACTGTAGAGACTGAGTCTGTTGTGCATTTAAACTCTGACTGTACTTCAGAGACTCAGTCTGAGGTGTACTTATACTCTGACTGTGCTTTATAGCTGGTCTGATTGTAGTTCAGCTGATTTGTGATATGCAGAATGGTAGACAGTCTCAATAACTTCTGGCTTTGGGTTTTGTTTCTGGGTGTGGCTCACATTCCAACTGTTCTGGTCTGTCCTGGAAGAGAGGAAATTGATGTATTTAAGGGTCATTAGATGAATGATTAAGTTGGGATTTATAGGACATAATTCTCCTTTATAAGACCTTCCCTATACCTTTACTGGTCTACAAGAATGATGGTCAGTCTGCTGCAGGCCTGTGAATCCTTTTTCTAAGGACAAGACCAGACAACCGAGCTACACTTACTCTTTTCTCCACACCATTAACGTGTCTGTGTGTGCTTGTGTGTGAGACAGGACTTCGGTGTCAGGACCATGCCAGAAGGATCTCACAGCGCTGCGCATGATGTTGCTGTGGTTAAAGGTAAGCCTTCCTGATGCATTACTGTGAACACATCATGGCTCTTATCTTTTCTCTGTGTTGTATGAATGTCATGTTACATCTCACTGCAGTTCTAGAATATAATCTGCACTTGTACTTTCTTGTTATTGGCTATCACAGCTCCTAAGCTTTACCAAAGAAATTGTGGATTTTTTCTTTTGGCACTTGTCGGTTTCAAATGCAGAGTTAATGAGAAAAGTTGTCAATTCTAAATGTTAATTCTTTGTTGTGTTTCACATTTTTTGCATGTGGGGTTCATGTTTGTGAAAGAGCTTTTAAGAGCGAAGTGAGACGAAGGCATGTCAGTTATGTTGATGTCTGAATAAAAGATATACACTGCTGAATGTAGTGAAGGTGAAATTGCTGATAATGGTGGAATGAAATGTGGAGCTCAGTGTAGTTAACCAACATAAACCGCCATTGGTTTTAACTCCACACTGCTCTCTGGGCACTGTTTGAGTGACTGCTTGCTCTAGCCAGCTTCCTCTTGTAGTCGTGTAGTCTTGGTTTCTATGTGTCCTGGAGTGAACACATGCATAAAGAGAATTTCACTTGTAATACATCTGCTGAGATGTGCTTCTTCTTCTAATGGTTGCCGTTCAATAGCAGTGGTGTCTGTGTCAGAGCCAGTGATGAAGATTTCCTTCCATGTACTGAACATGCAAAAGCCCAGTCCAAGAGGGCAAGCCAGCATCTGCACAAACCTGAGACTGCTGAGGAAGTTTTGTGTCTCTCCATTGATCTTGACTTTTTACTCTACTTCAGTGGAAAGTCCTGACGCAGGACATAATCTCCTGGTTTGGGTTCAGCTGTGTCCAGGACCATAAGGCCTATAGTGACCATATGAGCTCTACTGTCTCTGCAAGGCATTCACAGCAGAAGATTCAGGACCAGAGCAACTAGGATTATCAGACTCTTGTTAATTTCTCAAATTTAAACCAAAACACATTGTTTTCTACTTTACTATTTTTTTCATTGAATGAAGGTGGTGTGATCCAGATTGGTATAAAAATTAAATCCCAGATGAAGAAGCTTCAACACCAAATGAAATATGGCTTTTCAGTTTTATTTTAGCGCAACTCCTTCTTTTTTTTTGTTCATTTTGGTTTTGAAAGTGAAACCTCTGTCCCCAGGACATAAGACATGACACAGTAACCTTTAACATTATTAATAACTGAACGCTAATGTCTACTCCACTACTAAACTATATCCCACCCCCACATCACACTACTTCATCACACAACGTTAAGATTTCTTGGAGTCCAAGTAGCGAAGCAGGTTTACATGTCTTATTCAGTTACATTCCCATTTTCCGGGTGTGAGTGTGTGTATTTGTGTTTGTTTTCTTGGTGCTCACAGTAATGTTGTGTAAGATGTTTGTAAGATGCAGGCTAATGTGCTGATGCTAGGTGGCGCTGTAACTAGTGGCAGGGGTAGGACTTGATGTCTCTATGGTGACAGACCCATCTGACTGGTCACATGTCAGGGGTGTGCTCATGTGTCCGTTTTTAACACAGGTAACAGGATTAACATAATGGATTTGTTGGAGGTGAATGAGTAAAGCTTCTATCTGCTGTCCTCAGCCTGAATGTGAAAAGGGGGCAGACAGTGACATAACACGCGGCACCATATGATGTCATAAGTGTTCATAAAAAGAGCTGTGATGACCTTTCAATAACCTTATGTCATGTTGATGAATGCGATGAATGCAGGTTGACTCGTACAATCCCAAAGGACTCATTAATATCTACAGTGTATCAGTCAAAGACATGTTGTCCTGTGGTTTGCCTAACAGGGCTCTAGGCGACTGCCATCTCTCCACACACTTGCTGATTGGTCAGGAGGGTCCATCAGTGTTGTGTGCATGCTTGTGTGTGCGCTTGTGCCCAATCTCAACCATTTGAGGATGTTTGCTGCTGGTCGGGTTACATGCTGGTTAGCATTTGCACTCTTCACAGTCACACGCATGTGGACTTTTGATTTATAATGAAGAAATCAGCTTCATGAAGGTATGTAAAGAAAGTTAGAAACCTAGAAACATCAGAAACAGAAATGTGTTGTCCTGTTTGTTTCAGTTGCATTTCCGTTAGTTACTAAAGCTTGTATTCAATCCTCTTTCTCATTGTTAGACAGATACTCGTCATTCGATTTTCTCGTGCTTTCTGACAAGGGTTAGCAAACCCAGTGCAACTCTTTAATCTGCACACACTCTGATGCACAACATCATGAACATGCTCTCTGTGTCTTTTTTTAGGTCTTGTGTGAACATATCTTTTGATTTTCAGGCTGGGAAATAGTGCTAAACCCTGTTGAATGTGACTCCCTCTGATGCTGTGACGTGTGATTATGATTATAGTGATCAGTACTGTATAATTTGGGTCCCAGCTAATGTGTGGTAACCTGTACTTGTATGAGCACAACAGGTCCCAGTCTCATTTATGTGTTTTCTGCAGTATAGGAAAAATGGTAAAACTCTGGAAATAAATGGTTCAACCTGTGCACCAGGTGATTACATAATGTAATCCTCACACCCAGTCCCACCCCGAATGAGAGACAGAGAGAGAACAGAACGGAACACAATTGTATGTTAGTCGTGAAATCTTTTGTTAATGACTGTCCCCATATGTAAGGACGCTTGCTAAAATCAGTACTATACACTGCTGCTTGAAAGTTTGTGAACTTTCTATATTTCTGCATAAATATGATCTATGAAGCATCATCTGATTTTCACAGAAGTCCTAAAAGTAGATAAAGAGAACCCAATTAAACAAATGAGACAAAGACTTAATACTTGATTATTTATTTACTAAGGAAAATGATGCAATATTTCATATTGGTATGTGGTCCTTGCTTCAGGTCCTTCTACAGCATTTAAATTGGATTCAGGTCAGGACTTTGACTTGACCATTCCAAAACATTACCTTTGTTCTTTATTAACCTGTTAGGCCCTGAGACTGTTTTACAAATTTTTGCTCTAAAAAGGTACCCAAAATAAAAATTACTGTGAAATCAGCATACGTGTTACTGGGTCAGAATAAAGGAAGATGCAGCACAGCAGAATATGAAAAGAAACATCATGTTTGCCAAAAACAAAACATTATCTCCATAATCTGCAGAGTCTTGGCTTTTATATGATATACAGTATGCATGGTTAGCCATAGTAGTATAGATTCTACAGCCGTATTTCTTCCACGTAGACCTACCCAGTGTTTTTATTCTTTGTTTATTTATGTGTTTGGTGTTGGAATTGTGTTATGTTTAGGTGGAATGGAATTTGCTGTTTGACATTTTTAGACGAGATTCTATTGGTGATGTTGATGTGCCACATGCATATGTTTGTTTACGTTTACCGACTATTTAAAGCCTTCCCGTTCTGCCACTGGTACAGGGCGCAATCGGGCTCAGGCCATTAACCATTCCTTTGTAAAACTTGTTTGCTTTCAACCGGCCGTGCACACCACTGTTCTTACATCTTCTTCTGATGGTGAACTCATGAAGATTAACATCGACCCATGTGAGAGAGGCCTTTAGTTATTTAGAAGTTACTCTGGGATCCTTTGTGACATCGCCGAGTATTACACACATTGCTATTGGAGTGAACATTGTTGGTTGATCACTCTTGGGGAGGGTGACAGTGGTCTTTAATTTCTTCCATTTGTAAACGATCTGTCTGACTGTGGATTGGTGGAGTCCAAACCCCTCAGAGATGGATTTGTAACCTTTTCCAGCCTGATGAGCCGTAACAGCTCTTTTATTGAGATTCCTGTTCGGTGCCCACTCACACCTGAATGTCAATCAGTTGATTGGACTTGACTTTTCACCCTGAAATTCCCGTACTTTTTGCCACATATATGTAATAAATAATCAAGTATAATATCTTCATCACATTTGTTTAATTGGGTTCTCTTTGTCTACTTTTAGGACTTTTGTGAAAATCTGATGTTTTAGGTCAAATTTATGCAGAAAAATAGAAAGTTCTAAGCAGTTGTAAGCAGCACTGTATGTGTTGATATGCAAAGGTTTAAAAGTTTTAATAATCTCTTTGAAAACTAGAAAGTTATACCGCAGAGCTTTGTTTCTCAGTTCAGTTCCCTTCCCAGAAAGAAAATGCGCTTCATATGCCTTTACATAAGCAAATTCAGCAGGTACCCGGTAGTTTGATATCAGTATTAGGGATGCACGATAAGGGAATGATTGGCCGACGCTGATGTCCAATGTTTTGCCTGCCAAAGTTTCCCTGCATTCTCAGATTTTTGGCACAAAAAATAGCCCCACAACTCCGACATTTCTAACACAGGGCCAAGTCAAGCGAGCATGAAAGCAGAGTCGAGCGAGGGCGGAGTTTTTCCAGCGTAGTGCTAGAGTTGGGCAGTATGGCCTAAAAATAATATCACAATATTTCTAAACTATATCGCGATACACAATATATATCACAATATTTGATCTCTTTCTGGGAGAGAACTACATTTCCCACAACACCCTACGCCGCGCCTCAGAGTAGCGACAAAATAACGTGATGGACCCATGTCCAGAATAATATCTAGTAAATAGCTGTACTATGAGTTGAACGCTGGTTGTTAATTCTCAACTAAAATATGAGTTTTGTCTGTAATAAAGGGGAAGATTTGTTTCTGTGCACAGAATAACAGAACTAGCGCACTTCGGAAAACAATCGTTCGCTTCCATTTCCGATTAATGTTTCTGAAATCGTGTGATATTCAGATCTCTCTCTCTCTCTGCACGTTTTCTTTCCTCTGCTTTCAAAACAAAGCACGCAACAGGCTAACAGGCATGAAAAATGACACACATCCATACAAGTTAATAGTAAAAAACGTGTCCAAGTTTATTTTGGTGAACGGAACAGGAGACAAGGAGGAGTGAAAAGACGCAACTACGCAAAGAACTTAATAAAACGTACTTACCCTGCGACTAGTCTGCTCTAAAACAGTAGAATGACAGACTGGCTACCCACACTAAATGTCCTTTAAAAACATACAAGGATTGGCGCTCGCCTGCTACCATAATGTAAAGCTCCGGTATGATAAATGCTAAGCCCTGCCCCAGTCCGACAGCTGATTTGCTGATGCTACTGGCAATCTTCATTTTCACCAGAGTTTTCTGGATGGGTGGAGAGTGAGCTGTGTGCTATGAGAGGGCAGAGAAACGAAATGCAAAAGTGATGTACATGCTGTCTGTTTAACATTAACATTAATATTAATATGAGGATTTGTACTCGATATTTATGATATAGTTATTTACTACATCGCGTGTGGAACATATATGTTGAGTACAGTGTGGAGTATATTCGATATATATTCGACCCCTACGTAGTGCACAAAGTCACTTCCCCTCTCTATGTGGCGTAGTCAAATAGTGACACTCCATGTACACTATCTAGCGCGTAGAGAGGCGTTATTCCTGAGATGCATACTACTGCATAGAAAAGTATGAAAGGAGCCTCTTACCTACCATACTATTAAGTGTGGTAGTACGCAGCTTGGAACACAGCCCGTGTGCGAACTCACATTCACAGAGCGAGGCAAACCCGAAAATTAATTAGTTAAAAAAAAAAATTGTGGAGTTTAGCACATAAAGACAAGAGGTTTTATTCACGAACGTTCCACAAAGTAGTGCCATATATTTTAAAACAGAAGGTGCAGGCTGTATAAAATCTCAACTCGGAATGTGGACATGCCTGGCACAAGCACCTTTTCGGTGTACAATAAATGCGTCATAAAGTATCATCGGAAAATATCGGGCAAAAATGTAAGCTACAGTCCGATGCCGATAACTTCAAAAAAAAAAAAAAAAAAAAGCAATCATCGGCCGATTCCGATATTATCGTGCATCCCTGATCAGTATGCTACCTGCAGCACGTGTCACTTCCTTCACTTTTTTCAATGTTTGTACATACACAGGACTTACTTGTTCAGAATTATTCTCTTTATTGGCTGCTTAAGCATCCATCCTACAAAACTCAGAGACTCAGTGGTGGTAGTGCTAGAAGTAAGACAAAGCTGGAATATAAGTATGGTACCATTAGACAACCACCACGTCTGTCATGATTGTGCCTGGCTGTAGAAAGTCTTAAAACCTCAGCAGTACAAACCAACCAAGACAAGCAGTGGACAGGGATTTACAGTATATTGACACTGTTACATCTCCTTCTGTGAGAATGCTGTCTCCCTGAAGAAGATATAATAAGTAAGAGCAATAATAAGACTATTTAGTGTTGAGATCTATGAACAGAGAGGTCAGCAGGAATGCAAAAATGTCACTTCAACACAGCAATCCACCCAAGCTGATGCCATTTACATGAAACAGCTGGTGCTGCGCTATCAGACTCAAACACACAGTGGACCAAAACTAAAGACTGGGTATAAATATGAAAACGTGAAATTAAGTTAAGCTTCATTTAAAATTAAATTTGACCATTTGACCGCGAGACTGCCGCTGAGTTATTATTATGACTGCTGATCACATTATCATTTCCTTAATGCGATACAATAATGTTTGCCACGTACGATTCCCATGCATAAATGAGGCTGTATGCGCACTTTGTTTTCACAGTGCATAAGTTTGAAGTTAAAGCGAACTGATTTGACACCACCTCACGCGGTAGTGCATGTGCTGTTTACAGACAGGCTAACTCTTATCTCTGATAGATATTAGATATTAACTTGCAGGCTTTAGAGTTTCTAGCAGCACCATCCTTCTTTCCCTTCCCTTTAATAATAAGCTAAACCACTTTTATGGCATGATTGACAAGGAGAATTAATGATCATCAATATATCACAAAGGCGACAGCAATCACAGAATACTCTCATGAAAAAAAAGTACTTGCTACTGAAGACCATCACTTTCTACTGGCCAGTCTTTCTCAAAACCATCTCTGTTTTATTATCTCCCTCCCCCAGCATGTGGTCTCTCATGTTGCAATCTGCGACACTGCAGACCCCTTTGCTTCCATCCTCACTGCGTTTATAACAGCTTTCGGCAATATACTCAGGGGGCCTTGAAGTTGCAATGTTCTTCCCAGTCCTCACAAATGACAAGATTACTGGACTAAAGAACCACAGACCAGTTGCTCTGAACTTTGCGGACACCTAAAACGCCCAGTGAAGGGCACAGTGAACTTATCGTTCGTCCACATTCCTTTTCCTCTACACTCAATACTTATGTCAGGATCCTGTTTGTGGACTTCAGTTACTCCACCTTTGATACTATTATTCCAAAGCTGACGCTGTTCCCCATATCATCTGCCAATGGATTGCCCATTTTCCTGACAAGTATTTGTCTGACCCCTTGTTGATACAGAATTCTAAAAGGGCATTAAATTTTAATTTCAACAATATTAACTTGTGATTGAGCAGTAGTCTCAGACAGGTGAGGAGCAAGACAAGACAAGACATGATTCCTCTGTATGTGAAAGTATTTGTGAGATATTCTGTGCACAAAAACAGAAGTAAATGCATAAAAACGCATAAATGACATTTTTCGCGATGTAAACCCTCACGCTGTTTGTGAGCGCACAAGTGAGCACCATTACTCGCTAAAATGCTCCAGTTCAGTCAAAACGCCCCCTTTATTACAGACAAAATGCATATTTTAGCTGATAAATAGCCACAACAACCAGCTTTCTGCTCACAATACATCTGTTTATTGAGATTTTCCATATTTTATTCTGGAACATGCGCCGAACACTTTACTGTGACATGACTCCGAGTGGCTCCGGCTCCTGTTATTCTGCGCACAAAAACAGACGTAAAAGTGCATAAATGACATTTTTCACGATGTAAACACCCTGTGTGTGGGCGCTCACGACTCGTTGCATTGTTGTGACACGGCTCCGATTTGCGGCACAGGGGATTGTGGGAAATGTATTTCTCTCGCACAAAGAGAGAATATATCGAGAGATATATGTATATTGTGTATTGCAATATAGCTTTAAAATATCACTATTATTTTCTGAGAGATACTCCCTAACTGGAGTGTAGAGTGGAGAGTATTGGTATTGGTGAACAGTATTTCTCTCGACATCATTATCAGTAAAATCCTAACAATATCCATTCCTATGATTCACACAAAGTTGAGAGTTACCCTTGATTTACACATTAATGTCGTTGTTCAACATACTGTGGTAACCAAAGTAACTCTTTATTCTCTAAGATCGTGCAGATCATGTGATTATTTTGGCCAGATCTATAAACAGGCTATCCTGAAATAGTTAGCCCTTAATGTGTTTTTAGTCAACTTTAATCATTGTTCATCAAATTTGCACAATAGGTTTTATCATGCAGATAGCTGAAGAGCATGGGTATTTGTGTATGTTGGGAAATATGCTTTGGAGCTAGCAAACTTAAATGTTTTCCTGTGCAGCGTTTAATTAAATACTGTTATGGATTCAATTAGCTGTTGTGTAACATTAAAAGCCATAGAAGTGGTGTAGCCGGTTTGTGTTTGTTTCCTGATAAAGTCGGTAAAGTGTGTATCTGCCGTTCACAGGCCTCTGTTGACATGATGCACTGTTGAATGAGGTGTATAACTTGTAGCTTTTTTTTAAGTACAGTCTTAAGATACTTTTAAAGTGATATACAATGTTTGTGTGTGGGTAGGGGGGGAACGCAGGAAATGTTGAATATGTTAAGTGTTGGGATCCAGCCTTGACGTGGCAGATGGGCTTGGCTGTGCCACACTGAGGAATGCAGACAGTGGTGCGTGTGTTTCTTCCTACAGGGTGTGTGGATAATGATCGTATTTGTGTACAAGCCCAGGGGCGCTGTTAGTGCAGTGTCTCGAGTGACTGAACACAGTGTTGGTGACAAAAAGAACCTAAAAACACCCGCGGAGGTGTCCTGGAGGATTTTTTAATCATACCTGGTGAGTCGGTTCTGGTAAGCTTCTACCTGGGACAAGGTGTTTTGAACTCATCGTCCAGGACCTGATGAAACACTGGCGAGTCTTACACAGTGTGTCAAATGTATGTGTATTTGTGTTTGTGTTTAAATGTGTGAGCTTGTGTTTGTCTGTTTTGCACTAATCTAAAAGCTTCATATGACCTCATCTTAGACTAATCTAAAAACGAATATGTTATCTCATCATCCTGCATGCAAAAGTTCAAATCTTCTTCTCTCTGCAGCTTGGGAACACAAAGTTTTGTAGGGCACACCGAACTTCCTGCTCAGCGCTGTTTGAGTGTGCCTGCAGACAGCAGTGTGTGGTTAATGCATGCCGCTCTGCGGTGTTGTGCCCTGTGTCTCTGCTTTAATCGTTACTGCTCTTGAGTATGCAAGTCTCATCATTGCATTCATGTTGTTTATGAGTGTATTGTTCGTGTAGGGTGACACTACCGGGGTCTTCACCCTCCCCTCCATTTACCCAATAAAGTACATAATATGCTGGGTGAAGCTCCATCTCAGGGAACTCTATTACAGTCCAGAGAGACTGTGAATAACTCTGCTGGACAGCGATGACCTTCCCCACATGGCCACACTCTTCTGACCACATCTGTTCTGCTGCGAGCTTCAAAGCATATAAAGCCCTTTCACACCAAACACTTAAGGCTTAAAGTTCAGCTTTGATGGTCACTATTGATGGTTTGGTGGACCGTGTGTTTGTGTTTAAAGATGTTTTAGAGAAGAGGGTCTTATCATTTAGACCTAGCATTTAGCTGTGTGACAATGCAGCTGAAAAATTGTTCACTTTATAAATTCTTTCTATTCTATATAATCTATTACCTCCAAACCTTCTAACCCAGCCTGGACTGTCCCTGATCTATACAGCATACAAAGAGCCACAGTTGTGTCTGCTCAGGGTGATGAGTCAAGGGCTGTGAGTAGAGCTGCAACTGTTGATTCTTTCTGTAATTGAGTAATCTATCAGTTTTTTTCACCGAGTAATCGGATGAATTCTTTTTTTAAAAAACAGAAAAAGACACCACTTGTGTTTTAAGGCTTATTCTAGTGTGTGAGTAGAAGTTAGCCATAAACGCTTTATGTAATTCTATTCAGGACGTCCTGCACTACTCAAATTTGTCATAGTTTCATGTGTAAATGCTGATACAGTTATGACATCAGCACAATTCTGATGAAAACTGACTCATGCCTGTAGAAATATTTAGTTTTTTTAGCTTTATGTAAAATAAGTGCTGAAACTGTAGACATCGTGAGAACAGAGTTGCAGAGTTATTATGCATTCTTTGGCTTTTTTTGGTATCCATCAGAATATAGAAAAAAAAAATTAAAAATTAATTGATTACACTATAACATTGTGAAACTGAAAAAAGTAATCAATTGAAAATGAAGAAATACAGAAGTTTTGGATCATTTTGAACCAATTTGGCCTATAAAATGTGCTGCTTTTGGCCTTTCTAGAAGAGAACTACATTTCGCAACTTAGAGCCGCATCCCAATAAAATGTTGGGGGCACGTTCCGGAATAAACTCTGGAAAATCTTTGGGAAAATCTCAATAAACGGCTGTATTGTGAGTAGAACACTGGTTGTTGTGGGTATTTATCAGCTAAAATATGTGTTTTGTCTGTAATAAAGGGAATGTTTTGACTGAACTAGAGCCCTTTAGCGAGTAATGGCACTCACACGCACGCTCACAAACACAAGGCGCGTTTACATTGCAAAAATGTCATTCGTGCGTTTTTATGCATTTACTTCTGTTTTTGTGCACGAATTATCTTACAAATACTTTCACCTACAGAGGGATCAGGTCTTGTCTTGTCAGGTCACACCTCTGAAAACGTTGTGCGGCATTAATAAGCGTTCGCGTGAAACACAAGTGGCGCTGCTTTAGTGCGTGAAATGAATTAAACGAAGCTTCAATTTCTAGAGAAATTGCCTTCGACCATTTTTGTAAAGGAATTTTTCAACTTATTTGAGTAATTGTTTCAGCTGCAGCTGTGAGATTCTCCCTTAACTACATTTAGAATTTTTATGTTAGTCATTCATCCTGTCTGTAAGTCTATTTGCTTATTTTCTTGATTACATTTTCTTTCTTATACTTTACTTTCTTATACTTTACGCTTTTGCATATGTGTAATGGGTGGATGTATTTAAGGGGTTGTGAGAAACTGGAAAAACTATCTCCAATTTTTATGGCTTTATGGAGGTATTTTAGGAGCTGTCCGTATAAAGAAAAAAAAAATCTTTACAGAAATATAGTCGCAAGCGGCAACCAGAGGGTTCCAAGCACAAGTCGCAAAAAGGAGCACAAAGGGTCAGCACTGACCATCACCGTTGTCTGTATATGTGTGTAGAACAATAAAGTGAAATGACAAGGTAAAACTACATAACTACATTAATCATATCGAGACATAAGCAGCTAGAATGTAGAAAGTATAAAATAAAGTAAAATGAAACAGGATTATAAAATTATTAAAGCTCTGTTATGACATCACACATGTACGTAGCGTTTTAGCACCCATAATTATAAAAGCCCTGTTATGACATCAGACGCGTGTATAGCGTTTTAGCACCCGTAATTATAAAAGCTCTGTTATGACATCACACACGTGTATAGCGTTTTAGCGCCCGTAATTAAAAAAGCTCTGTTATGACATCACATGCGTATGTAGCGTTTTAGCGCCCGTAATTATGAAAGCTCTGTTATGACATCACACACGTGTGTAGCTTTTTAGCCCCCATAATTATGAAAGCTCTGTTATGACATCACACACGTGTAGTGTTTTAGCGCCCATAATTATGAAAGCTCTGTTATGACATCACACACATGTGTAGCGTTTTAGTGCCCGTAATTATAAAAGCCCTGTTATGACATCACACACGTGTATAACGTTTTAGCACCTGTAATTATAAAAGCTCTGTTATGACATCACACACGTATGTAGCGTTTTAGCACCCGTAATTATAAAAGCTCTGTTATAACATCACACACGTGCGTATCGTTTTATCACCCGTAGTTATAAAAGCTCTGTTACGACATCACACACGTGTGTAACGTTTTAGCGCCCGTAATTATAAAAGCTCTGTTATGACATCACACACGTGTGTAGCGTTTTAGCACCCGTAATTATAAAAGCTCTGTTAT
Source organism: Distichodus sexfasciatus (assembly GCA_032718565.1). Taxonomy (NCBI): domain Eukaryota; kingdom Metazoa; phylum Chordata; class Actinopteri; order Characiformes; family Distichodontidae; genus Distichodus; species Distichodus sexfasciatus. The sequence continues at coordinate 330,042 of JAVGVS010000167.1, read as the reverse complement.
AACATCACACACGTGTGTATTGTTTTAGCACCCATAATAATAAAAGCTGTTATGACATCACACACGTGTAAAGCCTTTTAGAACCCGTAATTATAAAAGCTGTTATGACATCACACATGTTTGTAGTGTTTTAGCGCCCGTAATTATAAAAGCTGTTATGACATCACACGCATGTGTAGCGTTTTAGCGCCTGTAATTATAAAAGCTCTGTTATGACATCACAGACATGTAGATCGTTTTAGCGCCCGTAATTACAAAAGCTCTGTTATGACATCACACACGTGTAGCGTTTTAGCGCCCGTAATTATAAAAGCTCTGTTATGACATCACACGTGTGTATCGTTTAAGCGCCCGTAATTTTAAAAGCTCTGTTATGACATCTCACACGTGTGTAGCTTTTTAGAGCCCATAATTATAAAAGCTCTGTTATGATATCACACACATGTGTAGTGTTTTAGCACCAGTTATTATAAAATCTCTGTTATGACATCACACGTGTGCATCGTTTTAGCGACCGTAATTATAAAAGCTCTGTTATGACATCACACACGTGTGTAGCGTTTTAGCGCCCGTAATTATAAAAGCTCTGTTATGACATCACACACATGTGTAGCGTTTTAGTGGTTTAGCGTTTTATTCATACTTACCCTGAAAATTTCAGCTTTCTGCGACTTACGGCTCCAGCTGTACAATCCGTTTTGTGGGGGGAAAAATAATAATAAAAAATATATATAATAATTATCATTATTATAAAGAAGAACCAGAACAATTACAAGAGGGGTTCATAAGCACTTTGTGTTTGGACCCCTAATGAAAAGATTTGTTTTTAATTGTTGCTGTTAAGGTTAGCTTCAGGGAGCTGTAGTATTAGTTACACTATGGGAATCAACGAGCTTACTAAGATAGCAAGACCGATCTGTGTGTGTGTGTGTGTGTGTGTGCGCACATGCTTTCATTTATTGGAACCTTTAGCTGCACTTTGTTTCCTGTGTCCTGAGCTCCATTCACACCCCATAAAACATTGATCCACACTGAAGTTTTTATTTATGTCGCACATGTGATTATTATGAAAGTGGCTGAAATATTGAATACTTCACCTGAGAAACACAAAACGTTTGGCTGTCCACACTTAGTTTAAGGGAATGAGCCATGTCTAGCAATGAATGAAGGCCAGGGAGCAGTTATGCTACTCGCCCCAAGGTCAGTGAATAAAAGGCAATGGTAAATTATACTTGTCTGATTTCTGTCTCCTCTAGACTCTGTTCGTCTGTCTTCCGCCTCGGTCAGCAGCAGTGATCGGGCGTCCACAGCCACGTTGTCTGACTGCTCGGATTTCCCCAGCGGCCCAAGACCCGTGAGCCTGGTGTCCACTGTGTCCTCAGGCTCTGGCTCCTCGAGGGACGAACTTGCAGCGCCAGGCTCGGGCCTCGGTGGGCCGCCGTGTGACGATGACTTAGAGCTGGAGCTGTGTCCTTCAGGGGAGGTTAACCCTGACCAGATGCTCATCCAGCTCTCAGGCAGCACCCTGGTTAACAGTTCTCACCCTTCTCTCTCTCCATTTGCCGCCAAGGCCATGGCGCCCAACCCTCAACTCACCTACTTGGACCGTGTGGTCATGGAGATCTTGGAGACAGAGCGCATGTACGTGAGGGATCTCCGCAGCATTGTGGAGGTGAGTCCTCTCAGACCTGATGCAGAGGCAGTGCAGGGATACTGATATTGATACTTCTTGATTGATACATACATCAATTTTCCAAAAGCTAAACCTTAAAACTGTAACTTGCAGACCTGTAAATTGCAGGTTTTTCTATGTTTGCATATGCGCACAAGCATGGTTATGCATGGGAAGTGGCACTGTGGTAAAGCTGGTTTATTGTACTACTGTCGTGCTAATTTGTACGTATTGATCTGATAATGAGCAGAACAAACACCACAACATGCTACAACCCCAAAATCACGCGATTATACTGTTTAATTTCCTTAACAGCACCAGCTCTCGCTCGCAATCTCTGTGTTCCTGATGGTTTTAGCGCCGTAGGATTAGGGAGGTCACAAAACAAATATTTTTTGAGTAATAATAAAATATTTTTTTAGTAATAACTAATTTAGAATGTGAATATGGGTGTGTAGTTATTATATTGTTTTAGTTAGAAAACCAGTATTCAAGCCAAGTATTTCCTTAAGCATAACAGAATAATCCCAGTGTCCTCACAGAGAAATACAATTAACTTATTAACTTTTCAAGCCTGACGCACTCAGTTTTCGTTGGTTATTAATGTTTTTAATATCTCAGAATCTCTTTAGCTTACAGAAACCACACACATACCGTCAGAATTACAAGACATTGATCTTAACAGACATCATAACGTATATTTTAGCTGATAAATAACAAAAACAACCAGCGTTCTACTCACAATACAGCCATTTACTTGATATTTTCAGTATTAATTCCCGGGACACATGTTTGTCACGTTATTGTGTGGAACGCCATTATGCCAAACAACTCTCATGTGGAACACCGTCATGTCAAAAATGTAGTTCTCTCTCAGAAATGAGTCTAAATCCCTAATAATAATAATAATAATAATAATAATGAGTCAAAAGAGCTATGGTATTGGACTCTATATCGGTATCGCCTGCTGCGTATCGAAATCGGATCGGAAACAGAAAAAATGTGGATCGGCCCATCCCTATTTATACGCTGTATTTAGTTTACATTAAAGATTCTTAAAGCACCTGTAACAGCTTTGAATGAAAAATATAACAGCTTTAATGTACATTAATAACTTGCATTGTTATTGTATTAATAAGCCTAACAAAAAAGTTCAAAAACCATTTTAATGCATTATCGAATATAATAAAGCATACCAGTTATGTACCTTCACAATTCATTCTTATACTGGACGCAAATATACGTTAAAGCTTCATAAAGTATTCATAATGTCTTTAATGAGCAAATGCATATATATATAAAATGCAAATATAATGCAAAATGTCTTGTATATTAATTGTATTCAGAAGTATATAAGAAGTCATACATGGATTTTAATACTTCATGATGTATGTCAGCGTTTCCCAATCCCGGTCCTCGCGCCCCACCGCTCTGCACAGATTCGACTTTCCCGACCAACAGCACAGCTGATGCTACTAATCAGCTAATTAGCAACCTAGGACCAGCGCGCGACAGTGCAGGAAATACAGAAAATGTGCGGTG